>OZ010577.1:80528922-80536422 GCA_963932145.1 Acanthosepion lycidas | reverse complement strand
CTCGCAATGCCTTAGACTCAACACGGAGGTCTACATCAGGCGCAATGAAAAAATAGTGCTGTCCTGGATCAAGAGGGTGCCTGAAGAAAGATTGTCTGGCAATAGGATTCTGAACGATCTTACAGATGCAGGATAAACTAGTCATGTCTGTCAGGCAATTTCTGCGACTAAAACACCCCTTACATCTGGTTACCTAACACCCCAGACTGCAACCTCCTTTATTATTATGTTTGGGGAGCAGTTGAGCGAGAGAACAACAAAACTTCTTCAAACACTAAAGAAGAAATGAAGGCAAGGATTATGGCCGCATTCACCAGCCTAAACAATAGACAGAGATGCAGGAGATTCTGAAGTCGTCTGAAGGCCATGGTTGAACCCAATGGTGATTTTATTGAATTAATTTCTTTTTTAGTATTTCAAGATATTTTATGTAATTTTGGTTAACATATCTGTTATAATGATATGTCAGTTTTATTTTCATTTTTCGTAATTTAGACGACAATTCATCCATCGCACCCTGTATGCAAACATATACATATGTATATATGCTTGTATATGCATTTTTTGTTACTTACGTGTAAATATGAACGAGTATGCACAAATATGAGAATCCTTAGCTTCATTAGCATTCATATTTTGTTTATACGTCCTTAAATGGTCACTTGTCAGTTATCAATCAATAATCAATAATCAATATATTTAAAAATATTATTCATATCAAATTTTCTTTGTCTTCTTTCGCTTGTTCAGTTTAATTTGACTTGACATCTGAAGTCAAGATTATTTTCTATATTCCATTCCATAAATATTTATATAATATTTTACACTGTATAAATGATTATCTATCAATTCGTTACTAGATTTGTACGTTGTAGTAACACATCGTCTTTCGTTTCATTTCATCCAATAAAACAAAGATGATTGTTATATAAAAAATTAATGGGATTTCTTTTCCTTCGTTTTCGGAGAGTGATGCCCTTCTAAAAATAGGGTTTATATTATTGCCCAGTTTTATATGTTCAAGAAAAATCTTTCTCGAATGTAATACCAGTTTGAATACAGAGCATGTAAAATTGCGAATGATATTAGCACGATAGCCGAAATATACGCTTAAAACGTCACAGATATTACTGCTATTCTATTGCTTTTGGGAGATTGTATGTTTAAGTAGCGTGGCACCACTTTATAACTGCAGTTGTTCACGGGGTGGTAGCACCTGTTTGGGTCCCAGCTATGGGCAGATAGTGAAACCACAAAGAGAACAATATGAAACTATTAACATTATTTGGACTATTGTCTTCATCTTTGTTGCTATATTTATCACAACGATTCGGCTGTTGTACGCACCGGCCTTCATCAGGTGGTTCGAATGTCGAACTGATCCCTTTATTTTATTCGATGGGGTCGACTGTTGTAGTATCATGTGCCATGTCTAATGGATGTCTGGTATCAGTTATCTTCTTTTAATTTACCTCTCCAAGTTCTCCACTGCTATTGAACTCACAACACTTTGGGTCTTGTCACTGGATTTAACCAACGCCTTTTATCCACTATGCCATGTGTCCTTAAAGACATCTGTCTATGAATTTTTGGGACATGTAAACTTAATGAATTCAGCAAACATTTTTACCAGTGCTCATATTGCAATTTTTGCTGTTATGACAGCACTTTAAAAAAAAATAATGTAAATAGTGTACATAATACCTCATGTCAGAAATATAGACAATAAACAATAACACTATGAAAGTATAAAAATATCAGTGATGCATTATTATACAAAAAATTTCCAACAATACTTATTGATGGTAAAATTACCAATAAAAGTAAAATGAACAGGAATACATTTTATCTTTCTTTGAAGGAATACGATTACGTTCAAAATATTTAGATTTTGAATAAGGTATATAGATTGATATGCCGCTAAACAAAATCAATCACCCAAACGACCAACATGAAATAAACCTTTCATAACATTAAGCCATATAATGTTATTCAATTTCTCAAAGAATTTAATCTGTATTAAAAATATAATTTCAACAAACTATCTCATAACACACATACCACAACCTCTAGTACGTATTTCCACAAAAATATATACGCATTAGCTAAGTATCTGCCATGTATTCAGTTGTGAAAGCAGAATAACATATAATATGTATATTAATTCAGAGGTCCCAAGAAAATTAAATTTCGGCTTTAAATGCCCCATAAAGAAACAATATGAGGTTGAACAAACAAATCAAAACTATTCCAGCAATTATTCCACGGCAAATATTCACCCAAACTATATTCTGTGGCTCTAATAATAATGAGATTTACAGTTCATACTCATCAGGTTAAGCAACTTCACTGTCATTAAGACATAACATTTTGACAATGGTTTCACACTCAAAATGTTATATTTCAAAGCTAAACAGATGGTAAAATAACTTTTAATTAACCGCGAGGGCTGGACATTTTAAGGATGAAACCAAATCCAGCAGAGGAAATAGAACAGATATATCCTAACGTGGTAAAATAAATAATATATTACACATGTATGTAGAGTGTACGTGTTGGCACAACTTGGTTGGAAAAGACATAAATTTAATCACTCTCATTCACCTGAAATAAACTGTGTAATTAGCTTTCATCCTCACTGTATCTTTTACTGAGATCTCGATGTGTATTGACAGTTAGCGCGGGCTGAGACGCAAAATTCCTCATGTTGCTTGTCTGAATTTTGACTCGTAACATTAGAAATATTGCGTCTCAAGAAAGACTCGCAATGTTAAAAGTGATACTGGACTCATCAGAGAGAGAGGGGGGGGAGGGAGAGAGAGGTAGGGAGAGAGAGAGGGGATGAGAGAGAGGTGGGAGTGTCCAATCGATCGTCGTAGTCGGTGAAGAAAGAACCTGACGAACATGGGAAGATGAGAGTTGCAGTCAAAATTGTTTATTTGAAAGAGCGGAGGTCATCTATCATTAACACTAATCGGTAGCAGCTGTTTTTTTATGGAATACATGCTGTATCTTCGAAGATATATTAAGGTGTATTGGATACTAAAATCCAACAAGTACAGAAATTTAAATATCTGTCATTTTTTCTAGCAAAAGAACGGAAAATAAGGCATTGGGATTCGAAGACGCCCTGAGATACTCAAAGGTGCATTCCAAAAGCTACGCAGAGACAGAAAATTTTCATCAGAAACAAAGAAAAGAGTACTGAAATTTTACGTAGAATCTGTCTTCCCATATCGCAGACAATGCTGGACAATCTTCTCAAAGATAAAGAAGAGAAATGAAACAACAGAAATATGGTTCTACAGAAGCATGATGAGGATACCTTATACCGATCATGTGAGCAATGTCGATGTTTAGGGAAAATGGAAACAAACAGTAAACTTATATTTGACACCAATAAGAGGCAGTTGAATTATCTGTGTCAAGTAATGAAGAAAGAAGGTATGGAAAATATGATACTCACAAGACAGATTGAGGGAAAGAGGGATAGAGGAAAATATCGCGTAACTAATCTGATGGGGCTTTAGTAAATCAATTGTGGAACAGGGTTTGAGAGAAATAACAAAAATGCAAAACTTATTAAGGGCTCCCACGGGACAAGAAGATATGGTGGTTCATGGTTGCCTATGTACTGAAGGTAGACGTCACATAAGAAGAAAGGTTGCGAGAATCACCTTTAAATAATTAGTTTCGAATATAAAGTTCGCAGAACACAAACATTTAAATACTCTCAAAGTAAAAGACAGTACGAAGACATCTAAAGCTTTGTTTAATGTTCTTTAAGATTTTTCTTTCTATCTATTCGAAAAGAAGTAATTTTTTTTCAGTTGTACTTTGAAAATTGACCATTATTTCTACGAGTGACTGTAGCAGAAAAAGACCCCACCCTCTTCAAAAATTACATCTCTTAACAAGACCCCAACTCTGGTTAGGTAGACAACGAACTACCAAATGCTTATGAGCGAAGACGGCATTGTCTACGGTTTGAGCGCCCGAAAATATCAAGAAAGAAAATTAACGCCCACATCAGTATCCAAAATCACCATGAACAACGTACATGTTTACACACACGGTTACGTGATAATAGGACTGAGATTTCCAGGAAACAATGTTTCTGAGCAGGTAACTGCAACATGGACTCTCTAGCCAATCTTTGTTGCAAGGATACATAGACACACGCGCGCGCACACTCACAAACACACACATAATGTCCAATATAAAGTGATAAAGTCCATATTAGACGAAACGCGTCAGCAATTACTAGTTTTCCTATTGTCAATTTTATTCATAAATATTGTCTTCTCTACTGGTTAAATCGGAGAAATTTCCATATATATATATATATATATATATATATTGTCCAGCATTGTCTGCCATATATATATATATATATATATATATATATATATATATATATATATACAAAATATATATATTGGATAGCTATATATAAATGTTTATATATCACTTTGCATTCATCATTCTTGTATGGTGCAATTTCTCCGATAATAGTCGAAATAAATCGTATAACCTATCATAAAGTAGCTAAACATAAATCTACTAAATCTTTGCTAATATCTCAGTTATTAATAGCAAGGACTTTATAAACAATATTAGAAATATTAAGCAAAAACATTAAATATACCATCAATAATAATTATCTAAATTATGAACAAAAATACCAAATATTTTCATAACTAGAACAAAAGAAAAAAAAGAAATATGAAAACTAACGCGTGAAGACGCAGTAACAGCATGATTAGTGAAGACCATACCTTTTGAAAATTTGATGAAACTTATATAATACTGAAATATATAATTCATACATAAAGTCGGAATATTATCCGTAAAACTTTTCACAAATCTTATACAACAAAAAAACTTATCACATTTTGGACGTTATATATATATATATATATATATATATATTCTAATTATATATCTTCTAAAAAGTAATGAATTTTTATTTATTAATACTACAGATCTTATTAAATTTAACGTTGTTTTTATTGGACAAAATGCAATATTTATTTACAAAATTGTATTTTTTACGTGTGTATACGAAACTAAACAGTTATGAAAATCTCGAGAAAGTCTGCAACGAGAGGAATTTCGTTTAATCCACAATTCGTCCTTGGCTGAAAGGATAAGTTCCATGTGGCACAGTCGCTTTGTGCACTTGGGATCTAATGACTGCTCCTTCTGTCCAAGGGGACGCAAATTGGAATCCTACCTTATATCATTCTTTAATAGGATTTCGCAAATATTCACACCGGTAAACGAAAATAAATAAAAGTGCACGATGTAAAATAGCAAAGCTACCGCTTACTTTAATAAGAAGTGTGTCTGTGTCTGTGTCTGTGTCTGTGTGTGTGTGTGTGTGTGTGTGTGAGAGAGAGAGAGAGAGAGAGGGTATGATAGGATAAAGAACAAATAAAAAAACGTTTATATATATATATGTGTGTGTGTGTGCGTATTATCACTTAAACCTTTTGTTTCGGGGATACACGTATTTGAAGAAGAGTTTTCGTTTATTTATCAAATAAAATAATTTGTTTTCTTCTACCTGCCTGAATATTCGAGACATTCTATTAAAGAAAAGATGTGCGCTCATCATCTTTTCTTAATTCTTTAAATTTTATTTGATACATTTTACGATATTCTGGATCATTTTCCTAGGTTAATGTATAATTTTTATAAATATTCAGATGTCTGTGTAGTTTAATTTTTACAAATCATTATCAAAGAGATTTTGCAATAATCGATTGCTGTCAAACTTTATCACGTCTCTCTCTACATGTAGGAGGGTGCGATGGATGAATTGTTGTCTAAAGTTGAAAAAAATGAAATAACACATCATTTTAACTCATATATTTACTAAAATTACACAAAAATATCTTGAAATACGAAAAAGGAAATTCATTTAATAAAATTGCCAATGATTCAATCACGGCCTCCAGACGACTTTGAAATCACCTGCATCTCTTCTGTACGGTCTCCTTTTTTTAAGTTGGTGAATGCTGTCATAATCCTTGCCTTCAGTTGGTGTTACAAGAAGTTGTTTTTGGTCTCTTGCTCAACTGCACTTCAAAAGTAATAATCAAAGATGTTGCAGTCTGGGAAGTTAGGTTACCAGTTGTATGTGGTTATATGGTTGCAGAAATTGTTTAATAGCCATGACTGGAATCTCCTGCTTGTGTAGTATGGTGCAGAGCTCTGTTCCCTGATATACTATCTTCCAGTTGCCACCTTTTGTCTCAGGGCAACACTACTTCATCAAGGCAATTAATGTAGGCCTCCCTCTTGAGGCTGGGGCCCTGTTGGAAATGAATGGCAGCATATCGTCGTCATAATACCAAGTATTTTTGTAATCACCATTAGAGTCATCCAACTTTTACCGAGTCCTCTGTACTGTCCTCAGGTTCACAATCAAACTGTTTAAATATTCGGATTCGAGCTTTTGGCGCGAATGCCATGCAGTGTAGCATGCCGATTTCAAATTTCAGGGGGAGTAAATTGCGTTATGGTGCTCTTTTTCTCCAACATGCCCTTCTATACAGTGCAGTAAAAAAAAAAACAAAAAAAAACACAACGCGCATGCGCGAAATTAAAAATATAAAATGGCGACAATTTACCAATCGCACACTTTATCCTGTTCTACTAAGTTAATAAATTGACTTTACTCTACATGTTACGGCTTTACGCTTCACATTTTCATATATATATATATATATATATATATATATATATATATATATATATATATATATATATATATATATATATATATAAAGAGAGATTCAGATGTCCGGATAGATAGATACGATAAAAGATCATTTGAAATAGAAAGATAAATAGGAATATAAGCGTGAGACAGACAGACAGCTACATAGACACATATATAATAGCCTGTGATAGAAATGATCAACTTCATTTATGTACCGTCCATTCAGGACGTTGACGATCAGGGATTTCCACAATTTCTCGTCCTTTGTGTCTATTATGAAATTCTGACGTTTGTAATAAATCGCTATCTCCCCTTCTCTCTCTCTCTATCTTGATATATATATATATATATATATATATATATATATATATATATATATATATATATATATATATATATTTAATTTCAATAAAGGGGCAATTAATTTAAAATTCATGAATTATTCATACATAAAACAAATACAAATGTTAATGATTAAATGGCGAGAAATCCATCTTCGCGAACAATTCAATAATATACAAAACCCCGAATCTGTTTATGAATGAAAAGATCCTGTTTTATAAATTTCCGTTGCATTAGATCTTTTTATTTTACAAGCACGAAAACAAGGTTGTAATCCGAAAAATGCTATGAGAAATGTGTTATTGTTTTGGAACGTGCAGTCGCAACGCTGAGTTTGAATTTAAATTTTAAGGTTAAGGTTCTGCGTTTATGTACAAATGTAGTGATGAGAATTCTTTTTTACTGGTAAACACACACACACACACAAC
>OZ010577.1:80496422-80523922 GCA_963932145.1 Acanthosepion lycidas | reverse complement strand
TTCAACTTGTAGCCCTCGATCACTTTCAGCGTGAAATCTCCAGCATATAACTTCGCGAATAACATTTTGTGCGGTCAATCAATTACAGTATATTCCCCAAAATTTCCCACATCCTTAGCGAATTTGCACTGTATTATTAGTGCAAAAATAATGTCGTTTTCTCACATAGTAACATATCTGAGAAAACGACATTATTTTTGCACCAACCAAATATATGGATAGATAGATAGATAGATAGATAGATAGATGCACACATACGCTGTCATTATACGTGCTTCTTTGCTTTCTCTCTATATAAGTATATTGATGTGTCTGAGGATGCATGTAAAAGGTAAAATACTAAAATTAGTTTCAAAGATTGTCTTTTGATATATTTCTTTCGTTATATTTTGTTATCTCCGCCATTGTTTCTCGAAATCTTCCACCTTCGATAAGCAAAACAAGACATTTTCTTTTTTGTTTTTTTTTTGCCTTTTGTTGTCTTCAATAGTCTAACCTTTCTCTATTGATCTGTGCTTTTGAAATCCTGCCTTCTTGAAATAATGACACTGAAACAAAGATGGGCCTGGCCATTGTTTTCTGACAAGTCTCTCTCACTATATCCTTCTATTATTATTTCTCATACGCTAGGACGAAAACAGATGCTTTTATGTCAGTTTTGTCACGAGGATTTTCTTTTTTTTTTTTTAATTTATCCATCTAAACAGCAAAGAAACAAATTTAACGCAACGGAAGCCACAACTACAATTTAAAGAAAAACAACAGACACCGGTTATTTGTACGTTGTAAAATGTGTGCTTCTTTCCTGGCAAGAGACTATAGACCGCGGCTCATCTAGTAAGACATGTTGGATGATTTAATTTTATTAAAGTAAGCAACATTATTCGATTTGTTGTTGCAGTTTTGGATAAACGTATCTTTGTACAAATAAATGCTAAAAGCGGGAACGACCATGGGGTACCATAAGCGCGGATTAGATGTGGATCAAGACCGAAATTATAGAGCACCAGGTGAGGATCGAACTCACTTCTCAGTCATAATTGTTCTAGGCAGACATGCTTGTTAAGCACAAGAACGCGTCGAATTCCCTAAACTACGCGATAATATGATTGGATTAAGATTGCGATGAGACTTACTTGAAAATTAAATTATTTTAATTATTGATAAAAGGTTTGTTTGATTTATTATGGTGCAAGTATAAATAAGTGATAAATCTCTACATAAATCATTACCACGCGTTTAAAAGTAATAAGTAATTGAGCGTCCAAGCAACGTTGTTGATCTACATTTAGGTGATTATACATATATGGACGGAGATATAAGAACAATTTTCTCTTTTGTTATCAGTGCCATATTGAAAATTAATAACAAACGAGAAATAGAATGGATAGTATATATTTTCCATAATTACATGTGTTGCTACAGACCAACAAAGTCTATTGGACCCATATATATATATATATATATATATATATATATATATATATATATATATATATATATATATATATATATATATATATATATATATATATGCACTACTACTAATAATAATACCAACAGTAATAATAAATATAAATTTTGTATATATTTATCATTAGTATATATTTTAACATTATTATTTGACATCGAGTGTTTTATTAAATTTAGCAAACCCTGTTAGCTACTATACATACATACACACACACACGCACATACACATACACACACACACACACACACATATATATATATATATATATATATATATATATATATATATATATATATATATATATATGTAGTAGCGTACAGGGACAGAGAATGTTAATAAAACACTAACTTTATTAACGTAGCAGTCCCTGTACGCTATATATATATATATATATATATATATATATATATATATATATATATATATATATATATATATATATATGTACACACACCCAAACGCACTAACACGCACACACACACACACACACACACATATATATATATATATATATATATATATATATATATATATATATATATATATATATATATGTATGTTTGTATACAACGGTAAAAGAACGAAGAATAAAATTACAACAATCAAAACATTAATTTAAAACAGGGCTCAATACAAGAGTAGAATAATAAATGTTTTTACATTAGAAAATGTAAGTAATTATTACAAAATTGTACATTTTATTTCGGCGTTTAAATAAAACGTCTCTTCAGGAAATTAACAAAGATGGTAATAAACGATCTTGTTTGAAATGGAAATTAATAAAACATGACTTCATTTTTCGTTTTTGAAAATTTTCCATACAAGGTAAAAAGGATTTTTATAATGAAAGGAAAAGAATATGAGAAATCAACAAAAGGAAAAGGAAGAGGATCGACAAGAAGAAAGTACAAGAAATAAACCTTACTAACAAGACTGTTATGGGGTCCTCCCCTTTTTCAGATAAGTGGACTCGACCAGTGTGTTACTTGAACTGCTGCCGTTAAATACCCAGGGTCAGTCAAAATATAGAGAGATATGGGGAGAGTGAGCAGAGATAGTGATTGAGTTGGAGGTAGATTAATAGTGTGAGGGAACCGCTTGTAGAAGTCACACTTAGAAGCACGTAGACTCTAAGGAAGTCCTACGTCGAGACTGTATATATATCTATATATATTTTCTGCTAACCGCGTTCCTGGATTTACTAAAAGTATTACCTATTGTATTATTGTGCAAATACATTTAATTTCTTATATTTAATTATTGCGTTTGTCATTCTTTGGAGACAGAATTTTATCTCGGAATCCACAACAAAGACAAATAGACAAAAAAAGGCAAAAGAAAGAGGAGAATATATTCAAAATTACATAGATACAAAGGAAGAGGAAAGTTTAAAAAAATAACATGAGAAGATGTTGATACGATTTAAGGATTTCAAGGAAATTATATTGAATAAGACAATTCAAATTTGAACGGAAATGAAGCGCAATAGATACATTATTTAACAATATGGCATTTAAAATTTTACGGCATTTTCATGAAACAAACAAAATTTTCCATATAACGTAAATAAAGGACAGGTTAAGAAGCAGTACATTATTTAACAAAGCCAACATTACATTATGAATTAGATTATAAAATAAATTTTAAACTTTTAATATTTTTATATTAATGTAAAATTAGAAACTATTAACAATACAGCATTGTTAAGTATACTGCCAGCAATCTACGAATACTACCAATACCTAGAATAAAGCAATGATGATTACATTAAAATGCTTATATAAAGATAATATAACAAAAGAGGAATGATTATTGAGTCATGAAGTTTAGCGAGATTGTAAAGGTAATTCTTTAATATGTTTACAATTTACTGTAGTTTCACATCGTTGATTTAATAATATATCACTATTCAAGAATTTAATTATTTTCATTTTTTCCTGCAGACACAGGAAGTATGGTTCGTTCACTGATCTAGAAATTCTAGCCTTTTGAGAATACATAGTTGGACTGTTTGCGTCTTCGGTCTTAGTTGGACCTTTCTTATTGTAAAATCTATCTGCATATGAAGAGATTTATTTGAATAGTATAGGGCTTTAAAGAGATGATGACCTCATGATTGTTCATATATATATATATATATATATATAATGGACTCTCATGTCGGTTTCGACGTATAAACATCTTACAGCTTATTGATTCAGTTATGAAAGTTTGTGCGATAATCTTGTGGCATTTAAAACACGCTAGTGATTTACAATGGAGGCCACATATGGAGCAAGTGCAAGGATTGTGAGATGAGATCACTGTTAGATTGGCTGACATTTTAGATCTTGCTCTCTCTCTCCCTTTCTCTCTCTCTCTCTCTCTCTATATATATATATATATATATATATATATATATATATATATATATATGTATATATATATTAAAATAATAGTGGATACCAATATTTTAAAGATGCCTGGTTTAATTATTTTCATCTACCAGCTTGATATAAATAAATATGTCTACTGTTTTCAAAATAAGCAGGGCATCGACTAAAATATGTGTATCCACAAAAAATATCATTTAAGCAAAAATAAATTATGCCGGATTAATAAATGGAATATCCGTTTCTACCGATGGGCCGATGGCTTACGGGGAAAGTCTCTAACTGTTGCCGAATCAGTCGGGTTTCGATCCCAGTTTGAAGCAATCGGATGATAGCCACACTGATGAGCTGTGAAAGAGCGACGAAACAGTCTCTCTGTGGATGACAATATATATGTGTGTGTGTGTGTGTGTATGTGTTTGTTCATGTGTTCGCATCTATATATATATATATATATATATATATATATATATATATATATATATATATATATAATAAAACAACATTAAAAAATTGGAATTAACTATTTTAACTACCAGTCTTACACAGACCCGATCATAAAAAGAAAAAAAAAAAAAAAAAAAAAAAAAACAGACACATAGAATGAACGCGCGTGCAGAGGTATATACATGTGTGCGAGAAAAGAATCTGCGAAAAAAATAGACCAACGGTCTGCACGTTGACACTCTGACTGACGAAAGATGTTCGCTGCACAATCCAACATTGAATACGGCGATCAATTGCGTACGTATGTACGCAATGACACAGGGATGCGCATATACACCCAACTCCAAACTGTTCATATTTGTTTATGTTTGTGTGAACTCCAATACGCAACCATATATAAATCCAAAATTTAAAAATTAATCAGTTTGTCTGATGATCACAAATAGCATGAAACCCAGGGTCACAAACTCACATCAACCCAACTATATATATATATATATATATATATATATATATTTATATATATGGATAGATAGATAGATTGACAGAGAGAGAGAGAGAGAGAGAGAGAGAGATGGGTAATTCAAGGCCAAAATAGTAAAAAAAAAAAAAAAAAACCTCTACGTGACGCATTTCATTTACAAACATATCTTCTTCAGAAGAATAATGACTTTATGAAGCGATAATGTCGGTTATAATGTTATATAACGACATATGGTAACGTCAATTTAAAATTATATTTAAATTTTGAATTTCTGTGTATCTAGATGCAAATGGTTTATATCGCTGGTGTATATAAATCTAAAATCACTATTAATATAACGCATATGCTCAGACAACATTTCTATACAACATTAATAACTTAACAAACCAATTCCTAACATGTAAATACCCAATAAAAATAATAAAAGAAACACTAAATAAAACTATCTACATAAATCGTAACACACTTCTCACATACAAGAAAAGTAAAAACAACAATCGGATTCCCATGGTTTTTAACCACAATCAGTATTTGCACACACTTATTCACAATTAAAAAAAGGATTACAAGAACCTCCAGTTAGACAAAAAGTTCAAATACATTTTCTATAAACCACCCATAAATGCAAAAAAACAATCACCTAACCTATCAGCTATCCTCACCTCTACCAAATATCTAAACAATACAAACCGATCAGGAAATTACAAATGTTACAAACCGCATTGCTTAGTTTGCAAACACTTAATAACAGATAATGTATTTTCTGTGCCCAACACCAATATCAACATACACCCACTTCGCCTCACCTGTGATAGCCATAACATAATCTACTATTTATTCTGCACCTTATGTCATAATAGTGGATATATTGGTGAATCTGGAAATAATTTTAGATTTCGCTTCAACAATCATAAACAAACCATACGTCAAAACATTCCTTATTCTCCCATAGCTGAACACTTTAATCAATCAGGACACACATTAGAAAACTGTAAATGTTTATTGATAGATTCTGATTTCAGTTCCACATACACACACAGAAAAAAAAGAAAAATACTGGATTTTAAAATTAAATACAAATAAACTAGGGTTAAATAAAGACTTTTGTATTTTAAATCTTTATAAATATTTCAATAGTTAAACATTTTTTAGATATAGTTAATTTAAAAAAAAAATTAAACAACATCTAAAATATTATTACAGTTAGATTTACGTTAGGAATATTCAAACACAGTGGCGTTCCATATCACGTGACGTCCGCGTCTCGCGACGGACGCTACTTGTAAACAAACAGTATTTTAATTTATTTGTAACAAACTGTTATTTCTGAAGAAAGATTGAGGTCAATATGAAATATCAAATATATATAAAAAACATTATATTTTTTTTAATTTGCAGCTTTTTCTATATATACATATTAAGAAAGTATACGTGGCTTCTCATTATGCTATATATATATATATATATATATATATATATATATATATATATATATATATATATATATATATATATATTACTTATAAAACGCAGATTGTGTGTGTCTGTAACGTTTATATATTGGATCAGATTTCCTACATTTTTCAACCTTTTTCAACCTATTTCAACAAAACTTCACATGAATACGTACAATTATCTTGCGGTGATTCTAATAGCGCCAAAAATCGGAAAAACACAATTTTTTTTGCACAAAATCAATTTGAAATGGCGATTAAGAGGCATTAATGAAAGGGGGCAATTCACATCGGGTTAAAACCCAGGTTGTTTGTGTGTGTGTGTGTTCGTTTATATATGGGGTCGGATTTCCTACATTTTTCAGCCGATTTCAACAAAACTTCACTGTTTTTTGGCAGGTAGTGTTTCTTATTGTCTTGCACACTTTTTTCTTTATTCTTACATTCAGAATGCTTTAAAAATTCCATTTACAAGACAATTGTTTATAAAAAAATTCTATTCAATCGATAGACTCATAACGATTGAAAAATATGTTTTTGTTTGAGTTTGGGTTTGACCAATTCTTAAAAAAAACAAAAAAACAACTAATTAAGACATGCGTGTCCTTCAACCATAAAGAAATAATCTTTGTCAATTTTATTTTTCAGTCTTTATGATGGTCGATACTTGATCTATCTCTTACTGTTACATCCCCGGGCAACGCCGGGCACTGCTGCTAGTATATATATATATATATATATATATATATATATATATATATATATATATATATATAAGACGGTTAAGAATTAAACTGTGCGTGTATGTGTGTACACTTGCTCGTTTCGGTGTGGCACTGTGAGCTTGTATTTGCGCGTGTGTCTGTCTGTGCTTGTGTCAACCTGATTGCTAAGGTATTTGCTCCTATTTCCTTAACTGCAGAGATCCAGTCAAAAAGTGTAATATTATATATGACTTTTGCGACTGATTACTGATGTATTTCTTGAATGGGTAGCCAAATGGTTGTGGACTGATGCTAAATTAAGTTAAGCTCAGTACATGACAAGTTCTGAGGTCGATGTTTGAATCCAGATAAAATCTAGAATTCAAATGCTGTTTTGAATACAGACTGGACTCCTTTTCGGAATAGAGGAACGATGCATCCATTTTTCATTTTACACATAAATTCACCCAATGCAAGGCTCGAGAGACACTGATTGCACTTTTTTTTTTCATGGTTATGATGAATGAGATTTGGGCGACGAATTAAAGTGGAGTTGATAGGGAGTGAATGTTTTGAGGATAAAGAAGGTAGATAACTATTGACTCTTGGTTTGAAGAGGTTAAGATTGAAACAACTATGTGCAATTCTGTTACAAAATATGGTAGTTTTAGGGAAAATGGTCTCTGAATGGAATTTTTTTATCTTTGGATGAGAAAGGAAATGAAAATGTTTCCAGTCCATCGCAGTAGAATTGCGAAACCAAGATGTAAACGTATTAATTGTACAATGAATGGAGATGAGATTAATCATTATATCCATTAAATGTGCTATATTAAATCATGAGTTTTTAATTTTTGCTGGGCTGAGTGGTGTAATATAGCGAAAAATAACACAAAAAATCTAATCATTAAGTAGACAGAATGTATACTGTTCAATAAGATAAAACTCAAATTGGCGACTTAAAATTTGAGATATCAGCATCAGGCAGGTCCATGAATTTAAATATTTAGGATGATTTTTTAGCATATATAGCATTCCATATGTTAAGCAAGATACGTAGAAACGAAAAAAAAAAGTCATATTTCAAATGATAGAAAACTATTAGATTGCGACGTTTCCCATCCTCTTAAATGACAGGGAATATTGCACAATCTCGACAAGGATGAGGAGAAAACTAGAAGCAGCACAGGTTGTGGAGAGCCATGACCACATATGTCGTGAATTGACGCGGTACATAGAATAAATATGATTGGTAATATATCTAACAATAAATATAATTAGTAATGTATCTAACAATAAAATCGCTAATTAAATATTAACAAACAATGATTTCATTTGTCCAGTTAGATAATTGGTAATGACTAAGTAAGGAAAGGATTAATTTGCTCAGAGCAAGTAAATCAATTAAATCAATTCAAATAATTAATTAAAAAACGTCATAAAACGTAACATTACATAACAAATTTAAGAAATCTAATAAATAGTGTGATTAAACTATGAAAAATACATGAGTAAAAATGGAAAAACTAACGATAATTTCCTTGAATATTGGTCGGTAAGTTAAAAACAAGTTTTATTAGGTTGGTGCAAAAATAATGTCGTTTTCTCACATATGTTACTATGTGGGAAAACGATATTATTTTTGCACCAACCTAATAAAGACATATTTGAATAATGATTTTTCAGCAAGGTCGGCAGCTTCCGCGGTATAGTGAAACAGACGTGAACAAAGTAAAATATATGCAAAAGAATATGTATGCTGATTTTCTAGGCGGAGGGATTATTGCAACACTGTCTCTTTATCCCTAAAAATACACATCTTTACTCTATTTCTCTCTCACTCTCTCTCCATTTCCCTCACTCTCTCTCTCTCTCTATATATATATATATATATATATATATTTATATATATATATATATATATATAAAAGGGAACATTGAAGTCAAACGCGACAGGCTGTTTCATGCAAGGAAAATCGTCAGGTGGCTTGGCTATTGGGCCTCCGATTAAATAGCCTGTAGCCTCAGAGTTTGGATTTCAATGTTCATTTTTTATATTTATATACGCTCTATCTTTGATATTGAGCACTTTATCCCATAAATATAGCGCACCTTAAAACTATATTCTAGATATATATATATGTGTGTCTCTCTCTCTCTCTCTCTCTCTCTCTCTCTCTCTATATATATATATATATATATATATATATATATATATATATATATATATATATATATATATGTGTCTGTATGACATCAAATGGAACCAAAAAAGAGATTTGTAATTTAACACAGAAAGAAACAGCTGAAATTTCTAGGGCAGATAATGAGGTTTAGAAAATTTGGTATTCACTGGAGAGATTGAAGCCAAGTAGGACAGAATTAAAAATCGTATAAATTACCTTTTGTTATTTTGAGGGATTGGATGGTGGGAGATTTCGAAAAGATGGTCATATTAGATGTTTGTGTTTCCATATTATTTCATGTTTTGCTACAAATTGTTTAAAATAAAACGATGAGCCGTCTAATCAAAACACGAGTATCTGCTGAAAATAACATTTAAAGGAAACAAAGCAATATCAGATTAAATATAGCAACAATGCATTCGAAAAAATTGTGTCTGCCTTACGATAAAAGTAAAAATGAGTATCTAGGTTCGTGTGTGTATATATATATATATATATATATATATATATATATATATATATATATATATATATATACGAATCTAGGTATACATTTCTATATTTCTCTCTTTCGATCTCTCGTTCTCTCTCCCTCTCTCTCTCACTGTCTCTGTATGTCTGTCTGTCTGTCTGTCTCTATCTATCTATCTATCTATATATATATATATATATATATATATATATAGAGAGAGAGAGAGAGAGAGAGAGAGAGAGAGAGACAGAAAGAGACAGAGAGCGACAGAGAGACAGACAGAACGAGAGAGAGAAATATAGAAAAGTGTAACTAGTTTCGTATATATATATATATATATATATATATATATATATATATATATATATATATATCAAGATAGAGAGAGAAAAAGAGAAGGGGAGATAGCGATTTATTAAAAACGTCAGAATTTCATAAGAGATACAAAGGACGAGAAGTTGTGGAGAGCCCTGATTGCCAACGTCCTGAATGGACGGTACATAAATGAAGTTGATCATTTCTATCACAGGCTATTATATATGTGTCTATGTAGCTGTCTGTCTCACGCTGTATATTCCTGATTATCTTTCTATTTCAAATGATCTATCTATCCGGACATCTGAATCTTATATATATATATATATATATATGCACATCTATCTATCTATCTATCTATCTATCTATCTATCTCTTTTTCTCAATATATTCCTCTACATATTTATCTCGGTTTTTTGCAAATATTTATCACGGGTTGGTCATATATTTCTATTTATATTACTTTCACATGGACTATTGTCCTCGGCCATATTGTTATTTTCACAAATTTCCGGTTGTTTTATACACTGGCTTTCTTCACATTCTTTCTAGCCAGGTAAAATTCAAGGAATTTAAAACCGAACACTTTATATAATAAACGTAGGTACATCGTTCTTTTCCACTATCCACGTTGATGAATATCTAATTTTTTTTTGTTTTTTAGTATAGCTATGTTTTTGTTGGCCCTGATTCTACTGAACATATGATTACAAGATACTGGACCCCCAATTACTATTCCACCAAAAACACGAACCAATGATTTAATTTCAAAACTATTGTCTTGTATTGCAGTCCAGAGTCTAGGAAATTCTATCTATATATCTATCTATCTATCTATCTATCTATCTATCTATCTATCTATCTATCTATCTTTACTAGCTCGTTAACTAAATCGGTCTGGTCATATCTCTTTGTCTCGCCTCACAATGATTTTTTTATACATAAACTGTGTAGATATTCATGCATATGTATTCATATATCAGTAGATATGTTCTTTCCTGAGCGAATATGCA
This sequence comes from Acanthosepion lycidas, assembly GCA_963932145.1. NCBI lineage: Eukaryota > Metazoa > Mollusca > Cephalopoda > Sepiida > Sepiidae > Acanthosepion > Acanthosepion lycidas. The sequence goes on along the minus strand of OZ010577.1, from coordinate 80,513,001 downwards.
AGGATACTGGTAATTAAGAATCATTATCTAAAGAAAATTCATCGCCAGAATAGAGAAGGGCGTTATTAAAAATGATTTTCTTAATTGGTTTCCTTGTATGGCCTGGAAAATATTTTTCACAGGATAAAAAATAGAATCTTTTTTTCGAGTTCAGTTAACTGATCTTTGGAAACTTTTCAAATAGCTTATCAACTAATCTGGAATAATCAATAAACGTACACTCGTGCACCTATGGACCTTTTCATTTTTATTTTAACTTTCATGTCTTCTATGGCCCACCCTTCCTCGTTCCTATCTATCTATCTATCTTGTCTCCCTCAATTTATTATTATTATTATTATTATTATTATTATTATTATTATTATTATTATTATTATATCTATCTCAGATAATACATATCTGTTTCTGTCTGATGCTCTTCATTTCCAATTTATAATAGTACTTTAATCAATTATCAAAGTATTACTCTCTCTCTCTCTCTCTCTCTATCTAAGGTTGGTGCAAAAATAATGTTGTTTTCTCACATAAAGCTGAACGTCAAAAACAACTTTATTTTTGCACCAACCTAATATCTATCTATCTATCTATCTATCTATCTATCTATCTATCTATCTATCTATCTATCTATCTATACACACACGCACACAGACACACACACACAGACACACACACATATATATATATATATATATATGTATATATACATACATATATATATATATATATATATATATATATATATATATATATATATATATATCAGTTTATACCTATCTCTTTCTGTCTGAAGCACTTCATTTCCTGTTTATAATCCTACTTCACTTCATTATTAACGTATTTCTCTCTCTCTCTCTCTCTGTCTCTTTGTATATATATATATATATATATATATATATATATATATATATATATATATTCATGACTTTTTTTTTAAATAATATAGTAAAAAATCGTTGTCGACACAAATAGTAAAGCACATAACAAAAATACATTCAATAGACCACCTGAACAAATTAAACCCACGTGCATTTCACAGAATAAAGAACGAATGTCCTTTAAACAACAATTGCTTGTAATATATGTAATGCACAAAAATACTGTAATATCAGCAGATGATGAAGAAAAATATACATAAGAGTAAGTGTAGGACCCCAGAAAAATACAAACTGCGGATATAAATCATCCTTTACAAATAGCAAATACGCGAAGAGTACAATGGTTTCTAAACATTTCTGTGAGATTGAAACAAAAATAAATTACACCAAATATAGGATGGAAAATAAAGAAAGCGTACAACATTCCATCCAAAAACTGTAAATTCTAACTGGAGGGAAAATAGCTATAATTATCTTCCCAGACCAAAGACAAGCTACTAAATAAACGATCAGAAATCATTTAAAAATGCAGACACTCTAACAAATCGAAAATGAAAAATGAATAAGAATAAATGAAAATAAATAAAATAAAATAAATAAAGAAAACCAAGTAAAATTAATCTGAACCCCTCCTCTAGATATTAATGTGTTTGTATACACACTTATCTGTATAAATAAGAATATGATCCGGCAACATTAAAATTGGTGAAGATTTACCAACGTTAAATATCACCTTCCGAAATACAGGCTTTTACCAAGTCATTACTATCAAATATTATCGCAGAAGACAAGAAGAATAAAGTAGATTTAAAAAAAAGAAATTGACAGATATTTATTAATGAAATGAAAAAGATATGTATCTATATATTACTAACATACGAAAATAGATTATTTTGTAAATAACATCAGACCATTTATATCGTCTGCGTCAAATCCGTCGACCGCAGAGTGGACAGATATATAAGCAACAGACCTGCCAAGGCGAATCTAGTATTTGCTAGAGTAAACAAACATTTTTCGGGGGTGGCGAACGAACAAAGGCTAAAACTCAACGTGCTGCCCAGATAATATTATCAAACATTCGACTGTATTCTACATCAATGTTGTGTCCGTTCAGGATGTTGGTAACCATGGCATTCTTGTACTTTTTAGCCCTTAGTAAAGTTTGTCTTTTTACTATAGCTCCCAATCTCTGCTCTGCCAATCATATGCACAATCTCGTCAGGTATGTTTAGGCTGCTTTCCTATGTTCCACTTACTTTCAATGTGCCATGTGAGTGTCAAATTTTCCAAGCCTGCTTTCTTCATTATCCGCCCTAGATGTTTCAACTGTATCTTTCTGACACTATATATAAGTGTCGTCAAAAGATCAGTCTATGGTATTCTGTTTTCCTCGTCTCTTCTTCATCTGTGAGAAGACTGTGCAGCATCCACTGCTATATAGGAGGACAGTTAATACATACTATTTCATTACTGTTTTCTTTGTTTCATAATAAAATTTTCCTAGTGTATCTTCTCCATTCTAAAATTACATCGGGACATAATTATACATTCAAACTTGGATTAGATACATACATAAGAAGTCCAGATTATGTTTGGTATGGTTTTGTTGTGTTTTACGGAATATCAACCTCAATGGGCCATTTCATGCTGAAGTTTTTATTGCTGGTAATATTTTGTTTTATCAAAAATCTATTTCTGGTAATAATATTTTCCTTCAAAAATGTATTGCAGGTAATATTTTTTTTTCCTCAAAAATGTATTGCTGGTCATATTTTTTCAAAAACGTATTGTTGGTAATTTTATTTTTTCAAAAATGTATTGATGGTAATAGATGTTTCTTCAAAAAATTATTGCTGATAGTATTTTTTACAAAGTATTTCTGGTATTAAAACCCATTTTTACCCCAGTTTCGGGGTTAACTTTTTGCCCATAGCTGGGATCCTAACAGGTGCTACCACCCCCGGTCGGGGTGGACCTGGGAACACCAGCAATTAAGAGGTGGTTTCACGCTCCTCAAAACCTCCAGATCAGAGGCCTTGCTGCTGGACGTAGTTTATCGTCTTACCCAGGACGCAGATGTAGTTTATAGTTATACCCAAGACGGGAAGACTTTGAAAGCATTCCAAATACCCTTCTATGCAGAGAGTTAATTTACGACAGATGTAGAGATCGCTTCTTAAATTGGGAGCTAAAATGATTCGTTGAAAATAACTGACATTATCTGTAAATTAACAAAAGAATTCAGTGAGAAACAGATGCTTCTTACAGGGAGCAAAGAAACAGCGAGGCCCTCATCCCATCTCGGCGAATTCAGCAGCAAAAAATGGAGCAGAGGAAAAGGGCATCTCAACAGATTTAGTGTTTTCTTCGGACTAGCTCTAACCTGAAATCGATGCAAGGAGGCATGATTCTCCCGTTTAGACCACATCTGTAATAGGCATGAACTAAACTCCGAAATATCTAAACGCTAGCGAAGATAACTGGCGCGGAAGATAAGACAAAGGTCGTAAATTCGTAATGCGTTTCTATGATGTCATACACACGCAGGTGAGAGAAAGAAATGTTATAAACAGAAGCATGAGTTTAAATGAATTTTAATATATTGTGACAAGTTTGAAATGCAACCCACTCTCAACAAAATTACCTTTCGAAGGTACGGCAGCTAGGAAAACTCACTCTGATCGTTCTGATAAGAAAATAACTCTTGAATTTGCTGGTGAGGTCCACAGACTCAACACGGAGGTCTACATCAAATGCCTTGAGAATGTAGTGCTGCCTTGTGTCAAGAGAGAAGATGCTAGAAAACGCTATATCTATCAACAGGATTTCTGCACTATGCAACACAAGCAGAAATCAGTCATGGCTGTCAAACAATTTCTGCGAGCAAATCAAAGACTGCATGAATATTTTACAATTTAAAATTGAATGCGTTTCCTTTTCATCACTGTACGTTGTGCTTTCGAAATTCATTTGTTACATATATTATTATTAATTTCTTTACCAATCCTGATTCATTAATAATTTGCCGAAAAAAACAAATAATTTTTTCTTCATCTAAATATCATATCCAAGAAAAAAAAGTTTATTTTGCCAAATCTATTTTTCTATTACTCAAAAATCATAACTGCATCGAAATTTATCAAAGTTGAATTAGTTCAGCATGATTTCAAGGAAATTAGTCTGCACTAATCCTGAGAAGTATATATATATATATATATATATATATATATATATATATATATATATATATGTATATATATATGTATATATATGTGTATATATATATATATATATATATATATATATATATATATATATATATATATATATATATAAGAAGTGTTGGTTTGTAAACAGTGACTATTATAGGTTAGATAGCGAGATTCTTTGGTAAAGTGAATCGAGTCCTATCCTATTTTAGCGTATTTAAAAATAAATACGCTAAAATTCACCCCAACGGCTTCGTGGTAATATCCCCGAATGACGCCGATTCAGTCGTGTTTCGACTATTTATACTGAAGAGTTATGATACAGTCTGTCTGTGGATGCCATTATTTTATTTATTTATATATATATATATATATATATATATATATATATATATATATATATATATATAACAGCTCTTACTAGAGTGTTTTGTTTTATTAGTTCTGGGATAAAACGATAGTATTCTTGTGTCTCTATGTGCGTGTATGTCAATATGTGTTTGTCTGTGTATGCGTGTGTTTTGGTGCACCAGTTTTTTATTTGTAGGAAGATTCTAACTATTCATTAATACAAGTCTTACTATTTAACCCATAACTGGGACAATAAGAGATGGATCCATAACATTCCCTAGGGTATTTGTAAGTGTATATGTATAAGTGACTATAACAAACAAGACTGCAATTGGAATTCGGCTCTCAGATTAACAATTCCGACCTATTATCCGTTACTCCATCGGCAAATCCAAGCTTACCGCACCTGGCATTCCCAAAAGGTCACACATCCGGGTACTGACCAGGTCCAGTTTCACTGTGCATTGCGCGTTGACAAGCAGAATAAATAAATAAATAATTATTTCTAATGTGTAAACCTCTTGCAAAGCAGAATTTTGATACATGGATTAATTTTAATTAAGCTTTACTTGGACAGCAATCACTACAGGAATAGGCGCATTTATCTCAACCACTAGGCAGACCCTAAACATAACTCCATGTGGCTTCGGTCCAAATTTAGGTCGAACCAAAGAAGTGCTACACCAAAAGTTTTCAACTTCGATTTGCCCTCGTCCGATCCACAACCTCGTCTCCGACAAAAACCTAAAGATAAAAACAAAAGAAACGAAATCTGATCATAAACCTAAACTTACTCAAGCGGAAAATGAAAAGAGTTTTCGGAAACTTTTAACAGCAACAGCCAAATCTATGACTGGATAAGAGCAGGGTGGATGGTATACGGGAAAGATACTGACGAAGCAAATTTCAACGGCAAACAACTACCAGCTCGCACGGCCTGAGCTTTAAAGGCATGCGCAAGTCAAAGCGTTTTATGGGGTCGGTTGCCATGACCACAAATGCAGATTTTCTTATGAATGTGAATTTTACCGCCGCCGAGTCTTTCGATGGTCCAGTTCCAAATACCTTTTATATGCTTTTTATACGCGTTTTACGATCTCGTCCGTTGGCGGAAACTTCAATGGAGATTGGATGAGATGGCAGCCGCTTTTCTTGTGCGCATTATCTTGCATTTTTCTGCTCACTTCAAGCAGGACAGAAAGATATTTAAAGGTATTTAAACGTTCGCCTGAAACTACTAATCAACGTACCTCTATCCATGAAAATCTCTTTAAAACTTTCAGAAAATCAAACTAGTTTTCTTCTTCTCATTCAGCGAGGGCTATTATTATTGTTTTTCTCACTGGGCATCTATAATAACAACGTTCTCATCTAATGCATTTAAAATTTATCTCTTCCTATTCTTCCTCTTCCCTCCCCTTTTTTCGTCTCTTCCTTGCTGTTGTCGTTCTTCTTTTCCTTGTTGTTATTGTTGTTGTTATTCTGTTTTTGTTCTTCGTCTCTTCCTTGTTGTTCAACTATTTGTTGTTGTTGTTGTAGCAGTTACTGTTGTTCTTTTTCTTCTTTGTCTCTACCTTGTTGTAGATGTTGTTGTTCTTTTCTTCCTTTTTGTTTTGGCAGTTAATATTGTTCTTCTTCTCTACTTTGTTGTTGTTGCTGTTGTTCTATTTCTCTTTCTTGTTTTTGTTGTTATTGCTCTTCTTCTTCTTCTTCTCTTCCTTGTTGGTGATATTGTGGTTGTTATTGTTGTCATTCTTCTTTTTCTTCTTCGTCTCTTCCTTGTTGTTGTTTCTGTTCTTCTCTTCCTTCTCCTTGTTCTTCTTTTTCATCTTTTTTGCTGTTATTGTCGTTGGTGGTGGTAGTGGTGTTGGGCTTCTTCTTCTTCTTCAAATAATCCCTACTATGCTTCTTACTTATTTTTTTAATGTTAAGTCCCCTTTTCTTTACATCCCTCTTCTCTCTACCACTTTCTGCACAGGCCCCTGCTTTTAATTCTTCCGGCATTCTCTACAAATATTTTCTATTTTATTCTTTTTTTCTAATGTATTTTCTATATTTTCCAATCTCTTTCTTGCACCTTTTCGCACTTTATATTTTTACGCAGTTTTCTCTCTTTCATTTCTCTTTAATTATAAATTATCTCTTCTTCATTTTGGAGAATTGTTGCAGTTTAATTGTATCCTTTCTTTATATGTTTCATCTGTCTCATCTGCTAATTGCCTGTCTTCATCCGCGAAAACAATCTTCCTCGTCTTCATTTCATTCTTATTCCTCCTTCAAAATTTAACATCTTTTCTTTTTTATCCATTCTCTTCGTCTTCCCTTTCCTCCTCTTTTCTCAAAATAATAATAGAATTTTGTTATGGAATCATATTGCATTAATTCTAGATATGGTAGGTAAGAATCAATTACAAAGTAAACGCATCCGAAAAGAAACCTCTTGGGAGTTGTTCCACAAAGCAGCCGTTCATAGGAAGAAGTTGTTCGAGTGGAATTTATTTCATTCGTAGTAATGCAGTACGAAGAGGATGAGAGTGGTTCGCCTCAAAGTAACCGTCGATAGCTGTGAGAGTAGACTTGGTGGAGTTGAGAAATGTAGCACATCAGAACATATTCTTTGGAAACAGCGCTAAAGTAGGGATAGTCTTGGAACTTTTCGTCAGTCAGAGAGCGGTTGGAGGGTGGACAATAACCAGCCACTAACCAAAACCCTCTACGTTTTGTAAACGGTTTTGGTTTCTATCAAAACTGGAACGTGAATATTGGGGAGTACCTGCCCAGATATAGCAACACTATAGCAATTTCTTGAATGATCTGGAACTCGGCTCCTGGCATTGTAAGGCCATATCAAGAGGAGTTAGGTAATTACTCGAGAGTTACAGGAAAACGACAATTTTTACATCTTTAGTGATGGATCGTATGTACATTTTCCACTTGAGCTCTTGGTTGAATTTTTATGCCAATAGTAATTCAAGGCAGAAGGTCTGCTTGAGATAACCTCCGTTCATTGCGATAAAGGAAAATTCGAGGTCTACTTAATAAGGGTGGAGCGTTACTAGTTTGGTTTTTGAGGTATCGAGTGTCACCAGTCATTTTTTCGCCCATTTACTTGTAAGAGTTAGGCAAGAGGAGAAATCAACTCTGGTCATCTAGATTTTTTTGGGAGATGCCACAATGAAACAACAAATTATTATATACCGATGTTTCATCTCTAAAGATATTCACAAAAGGTCAGCGTAAACTTTTAGGCAGATGCTTAATCTAACGCATAAGGATTTTTGAACTGTGAATCGAGCATTGGGAGATGCATATATTGATCTCATGAGCCTCGGTGGATTGACCATTAACAACTACCTTCATGAACCTACCTGTTAAGAAAGATATAATAACTAAGAAGACTCTTCGCGTGATTCCATAGTTGGAGAGTTTCTGTAGCCCCACCCCATGCCAAACCTTGTCAAACCGATCCATGTATCTACATCAATCGTCCTCATGAGGTATTTATTGTTTATATCCACTTCGTAATTTGCTTAATTATAGTTAGGTTATCAGCATTGGTCCAAGTCAATCGATATCCATATTGTTCGTCGCTGAAGATGTAGCCACTATAGGGGCGATCTACAATCTACCTATTGATACTAGCCACAACGAGTTTGCTGATGATGCTTAGATGTATGATGTGCCGATACTGAGATATGGGTATGAGTATTAAATTGAACAAATCAGAAAGGAAGACTATATATATATATATATATATATATATATATATATATATATATATATATATATATATATATATAATTCATCTTTTAAACAAATCGATTAAAATGTGTTTTATAAAAATTATATTTACAAATATTTATTATGCTCAGAGATAATTCGTTGTTTGTTTTTCATTTCCAGTTCGGAGACTTTATTACAAATTCATTCAATCCTCGGCATGGTGATTGTCATTTTTATCGTCTCGTTATACATCGTTATTGGTCATCACGTGTTACTGCTTATATTAATCCGTCTTCAGATCTATATTCTAAGCTGTTATTGCTCGCTCTGTGTCTGCTCAACATCCGTAAATGCAATACTATCATACGATGCTGATGTTTGATTTAATTTCGTCATTTCTATCACAGCCATTCCGCTGATATTCTTCTTTTCATTTGTTACGTTTTATTACCTTCCTACGGGAAAGGATATATTTTATAGTTTCTTCCTAAAATATGATCTATCTATCTATCTATCTATCTATCTATCTATCTATCTATCTATCTATATATATATATATATATATATATATATATATATGTGTCTGTGTATATTGATAATATTCGGTGGATATATATATATATATATATACACACACATATATACATATATATATATATATATAATATAATATAAATATATATTTCTATCTATATATCTACATATATATATCTACATATATATATATCTAAAATATATATATATACATATATATATCTACATATATATATATATATATATGTATATATAAAATATATATATCTACATATATATATATCTACATATATATATATATCTAAAATATATAAATCTATCTATCTATTTATCTCTCTCTCTCTCTCTCTCTATATATATATATATATATATATATATATATATATATATATATATGTTGATAATATCAGGTGAATATACACACACATATATATATACATATATATATATCTAAAATATATAAATACACACACACACACACATACACACACACACACACATATATATATATATATATATATATATATATATATATATATATATATATATATATATATAAATTTCCAAGAGGATAGAATCCATGTAGAACTCAATGTATAGGACAGAGTAAGAATATAATAAAAAAGGCTTAAACACTAATATTCCATGGTTATTAGTTAATACATTGGAAGGGTAATTACGCTCCAATTTATCAGACCTACAATTTCAAAAATAAATCAGAAAAAATAACTCCCGGAATAAAAATAAATAAATTTAGCGAGAGTGTATGCATGAGAGTTGGGGACGAATTTGATGGGTAAAAGAAAGTTCTAGAGAGCGGTAACAGACAAGAAGAGAACAGGAAGGCCTAAAAGTGATGGTGGTGATTAAAATTTAATAAAGAGAAATTTCAAAATAGAAATTAGAAGAGGGTTAAAAGTGTAATACAGATAACGTTGAATTAATTTTCCGATACATAATTTATTCTCAAATGGCTGACCTAAATTAATTTCAAAACTGACACCGGAAATATTTTATACATTTGTATTGACATTACGCACAATAATCTAAACTTAAAAATCATCAGATGAGACAGAGAGAAAAAAAAAACAAGGGTAAAAATGGAGGGAGGCAACTAAAACAGAAGGAAATTTATAAAAGAGCGGCTGTAGAACCAAGAAAATTTGACAAAAGTAATGTCACCTACGAGTTAAAAAATTAATATAAACATAAAAAAAAACAACGAATATTTAATCTAGCAAGGACCTACTATTTCTATGCCCCAAAACACATACTTATATACGCACATACACAACATAACTATACTTATACGTACATACATACATATACGTGTGTACACATATAAACATACACACCTAAACACACACACACACAAACATACACATATATATATATATATATATATATATATATATATATATATATATATAGATAGATAGATAGATACATACATACATACATACATACATACATACATACACACACATCCACTCCTGCGTGTATATATATTTACACGCATAAACATACGGACAAACACCTACGAGGAACTATAGTTTTAAGGTGTGCTACTTATGTGATAAAGTGCTCAATATCAGAGGTAGAGAGTGTGTAAATATAAAAGTGAGAATTGAATAAAACTTAGAGGCAATTTTCAAGCCGTCTGATATATATATATATATATATATATATATATATATATATATATATATATATATGTGTATATATATATATATATATATATATATATATATATATATATATGTGTATATATATATATATATATATATATATATATATATATATATATATTACATACAATAGAAGTTAAGATTACTCTATGAAACTGTTTTTGTTTCTGCCTGCCTTTTAAAACTTTTTTTAAACCAGTTACATTTTAAATTTTTCTTATTAAACTTATCAGTTTGAAAATCCTTAGAACTTATACGAAAATGGTAAGGTGAAATGATCATAACGATGGAGTAATCTTAATTCTTATTGTATGTAATTCATATGCTTGGTTTGAATAAAACATTGAGCTCGCTTTAGAAATCACCTTTAATATTTTATATTATATTATTACTATTCACTTGAGTCATATAATAACGGATTATTAACTATATATATATATATATATATATATATATATATATATATATATATATATGCAACATGCATTCTTGTAGGCTGATCTGTCATTTGTCAAAATTTCGAGCAATTATATACCACCATATTATAAATAACTAAAATAATATTAACTTAATACAAATTTTCACAAGTAACAGCAAAAATATTATCAATGAATAGATAGACTTATAATTCTGGAAGATATTGTAATACAAACGAATATTAACTAGTTTGTCGTACTCCATATGAGACCGTATATCGAAGTATGTATAAAAGAAATATGCATACATTTAATTTGACCGTAGTAAACGACGTTACACTTAAGTGAGTTGAAATTGGTTCCAGATAGCATGAGACGTCCGGAATTGGCCAAACTAATTCTCAGAACGAGAGTAAGCACGCAATTCTTGATGTATATATATATATATATATATATATATATATATATATATATATATATATATATAATCGGATCTGATCTCAAAATGCACACGCAGACACGAAAACAATATATTTAAAAGTTGCATAAAAATCGAAAACCAAAAAAGAAAGAAAAAAAATAAATAAAAATATGAAAAATACATATAAAAAAAATAAAATATAAATGTTTGGGTGCGTGTGCGCGCGCGTGTCTGGTCTGTCCACTGTGTTTGTTTTTTGCCATTTTGTGTGTATATATTCGTTCGGGATACATATATTCCATATGTTATATTATTATAAAGAAATCTATACAATAACTGCATGTAATTTGTATGGTGTTTGTGTTCGCGCGTTGTCTGAAGAGCTTTTATATTTATATTCATAAATTATATTCGATCTGCTAATGATACGACGCTGGTATCTGAAGTATTTGAGAAACTTCAGATATCCACAGAACTAGGAAAAAACAACAAAAAACCCTGAAAACAATGGGTTATAGAAATAAGGACAAGCAAAGAGAAGTAATTTCCGACAAATTTAGATGAAATAAATATAGATGGAGATGCTGTTGAAACAAATTTACATTGTTGAGGTCATACGAATAGTTCGGTAAACTTAAAAAGAACATACTAGCTGAAAAGTTATATACCTACTACTATCAATGTAATATTATACTATGCATTAATTATCGCTATTTCTATTTTGTGGAGCGTAACTCAAGGAGATTGCAGAAAACTTGTCTTTGCAAATGATTGCCTTAGAGCTACGATTGGTGTAGCACGCAATTTTCTAATACAATTGTACAATAAGGAAAAGATCGCGGCATTACAAGTAAAATGGCCGACTTACAGAAGAAACGATTACGTTAGTTCGGCCATGTAGTGCGGAGAAACCAATCCAGTTTCGTGTGTGCTTAAAGCATATAAAAAAATATTTTATCGCACCAAGCCCAAGGGTTATGCTTCTCATTCGTTGGAACGACTAAAATAACATTTGGACTGCCGACCACGGGTTATCTCGTAGTTTACGTCTTTTTTTTTATTATGAAGCCGACTATGAGTTATCTCGTGTCGACAAGTTATCACGTGATTGTCATTTTTTGATATATATTCTTTTGCAGACGGCAACAAACAGATTACTCACAGTGATTTTTTTTTGTTACATAAGTTTGCTTTTATAGAGTGAGTAGTGGAAGTTTTCTCGCCAGAAACTATATTTCATATTTATGAGTTTAGTATCTCTTCTTTCATTGCCGAGTATATATTGGTGTCACATCTGGTCTGGTGATCCTGATATATATTTAGAGATTTTTGATAAAACCTAAAAAAGTAATATGCACTGTTATTGTTTCTGAACATGCATTTCGTCTTCAATCCCTTTCCCAAAGTAACGCAGCTTCTCTTTGTATTTTCTATGTATATTTTCATGGCAATTGTTCTGATGAGCTTTCCTTTTTTTGTACCGAGAGTTTATGAATCTAAGCTAGCTACTAGACTGACGAAAAGGTCTCATCATTTTACAGCTGTAACTGTAAGTTCTATGCTAACAGTTTCTTCTCTCGCACTTCTCGCATGTGGAAATCTGATTGCTTCTTGTTTTCTAGTCAATTCTGGTTTTCAAAAAGTTAAATTAAATGTCAGCCTTTATTCTCTGTCTTCATATTTCCTGTTCTTTTATTATTCTTTATCATTAATGTGTTTAATTTCCTCGCATATTCTCTCGGACTCGGTAACATTTTGCATCTTATTGGCTTTATTGCCTTGCTTGCTGTGAAATGATAAAAAATATATTGATTTTTTTTTTCATTTACTACATTAATGTTGCTAAAGCTCCCTTCTTATGTTCATAGGGATCTTTAATGTACGAGGGGGAGTCAAGCCTAATTGGGGTACCGGGAATGCTTTGTGACTCTCGCTATCTTAACATTTACTTTTTTTTCTACCTTCATTTATCTACGTTACAAATTAAACTAAGCGTAACTGACTATTAAAAGTTTATATTTTTTGGTGGATTTCGTCATCATTCTGGGTTTTTCGTTCAACTCTATGATTATTATTACTAATCATAATTACTAATTTTTGTCTAATTAAAGCTCTTGAAAGAAAACGCAGTAATTTTCTGACATTGACAGACGTTCTTCAAGGATGAAATCAATAAAAAATAAAAAAAAATCTGACGGACGTTCCTTCTTAATTTCTTGGTGTAAAAAATATAGAATTCATATTTTTAAGAAATGATAACTTAGAAGCAATTCTTAAATCTTAGAATCAGTTTGGATCCAATTGCTTTTTATAAAGTTCGGTATCTAATCAGACTTATACATCAGACTTATACAGTCTACGGAATCCTTTTCGTATATTTCGCAACATTACGCATTTCTGACATTATTTAAATTTCAGTGGTAAATAGACAACACTGTTTTTTCTAAGGTTGAAAATAACGTTACAGTTTATATCCTCATCAGCCAAATTATCGTATTACGCTTCTAACGGAAAATTCATACACACAGATTTGGGCAAGGATCTAGAATAGAGCCCCCATTCCGAATCTATGAGAAAGGGCTCCATCTCTTTTACATCACAATTTTCATAAGGTAGTCTTCCTATAAAATATAATTATTAGTGTAATCTAATTATGTAAAATAGTGGATCATATGCAATATAGATAAACAATTCAACTAGAAAAGAAAGAAAGAAATTTATTCTATCTAAATAAAAATTAGGACATAAAATTCAATCTTAAAACAGTAAAGTTTTGCGAAAATATTTAAAAACAACTTGACATTTTTCTTGTTAAAAAGTTGAATAATTTTAATACATTCAACATTAAGTATAAAAAAATAGTGAATTTTATACATTGTATTTTTCTTCGAGACTTATAATGAGCAAAACAAGTTCACAGATTTGAACGAAAAAAAAAAAACACAGAATAATGACGAAAGCCGCCAAAAAATATAATCGATATATAATACATAAAAACTGTCAGTTATGCTTAGTTTAATTTGTAACGTATATAAATGAAGGTAAAAAAAATTAAATGTTAAAACAGCGAGAGTCACATAGCATTCCCGGACCCCCAATCAGGCTTGACTCCCCCTCGTGCATTAAAGATTCCCATAAACACAAGAAGAGAGCTTTAGCGATATTAATGTAGTAAATGAAAAAAAAAATTCTACATATTTTTTATCATTTCACAGCAAGCAAGGCTATAAAGACAATAAGATGCAAGAGGTTACCGAGTGTGAGCGAATATGAGAGAAAGTACACATTATTAAGGAGAGAGAACAATAAAAGAAAAGTAATATGAAGACAGAGGATAGCGATTGATATTTCATTTAACTTTTTGAAAAGTTGACTGGAAAACAATAAGCAATCAGAGATTTCCACGTGCAAGAAGTGTAAGAGAAGAATCTGTTAGCATATCACTTAAGGTTAGATCTGGCCGGTTCACTTGTAAAATAATGAAACATTAACACAAATCTAAAATTACGCTTAAATTCATGAATCATCGAAACGAAAATGGAAACTTCCTCAGAACAATTACAATGAAAACATTTATAGAAAAGACACAGAGAATCTGTATTACGAAGGTGCAAAAATGGTTGACGCCAAGATGGCAGGTCAGGATCAATGACATTGCCGAATCTTATTTCGATTTTATCACAAATCTCTTAATATATAGCAAGAGCACCAGTCACTATGTGTTAGCAATATTCAAAGCGAGGTCGAATGGCAGACTTATGAATATGTAATATAGATTATGTCGTGAAACATTGTCAAGCAAGATAAAGAGAGCCAACTACACAAGCAATGAATCTAATAATTGATTCAATATACACTTTCCACTTCATTTTATCGTCAAAAGTTATTTCAAAAAGGCACAATGTGTCACTATCCTGGAGGTTAGCATCTGTCATGCTAAATGGCGATAAGAAACTATTCTCGCAGATGAATAAAAGTGATCAGTTTCGTTATGGTGCTATTAAAGTTAACAATCCATTCATTGCCTCAGTTAACAACAATCAATTTGTAAATTTGATCTTATCAAAACGACAAGATTTACTTTTATGACAGGGATACATGGTTGCGTCATCAGCATAGCGAATTGAGACTTGATGCCAATAGTTGATGCCAAGGTCATTGATGAAATTTAGGGACATATTAGGTTCAAGGATAGAGCCTTATAGGACACAAAAGGCCTAGAAGTGTGGCTGTTTAAGACAAATTTCATTTCGCGATTTAATAAGAAAAATTGAATCAGTTCAAAAATTTATCCAGATGATATAACCTTTCAACTTATGCCTTGGAGATATCCAAATCAACAGCCCAATCTCGAACATTCTTCACTGAAGGTTGAAGGAATCTATCATCTATAACCTTTACTATAACAGCAGTTGAGCTAGTGAAGAGAAAGCCATCTTGCTTATATGAAAGTGGACCCAATGAGGTGAGATGATGCATCAATTCAGAGTTGATTATAGCCACTAGTATTTTGTCAAAAAGAGGAAGAAAGCTAATAAGGATTTATCTAAAAATTACAGCGGTTGGGTTTAAATTCTTTCCTTTTAAACCTCTGTATATGGAGTCACCGTAAATTACTATTATTGAAATATTTTGCCCTTTATTTCGAACAGCATAGTTGTGTTTCCTTGTTTCTTGGAATTATATTATTTCATTGTTAAGCTTTCAATTTTTCTCAATTTCTACGTTTAGTCACTCATCATTATTTATTTCTCTTTGATTTAGATTTTAGTTTCAGTGAATTCATCCGAACATTTTTTACCAAATAAAGACGACGTCTGCAATAAGACATGCCCATAGGTATTATTCATCTTATAAAATAAGTGGGGATTGTTTTTCCAACAACAAAATAATCGTGCCACGGGGAAAATTATTTGAATAAATAATAAGCACAAATAACAAATTAGCAGAATACCAGGAGTTGGACAATTAAATGAAATAATTGAATTCTGTCAGCACTTGCCTTTGGTCAACAACAGTAGCATTCCTTCTTATATTCGATATTGTCAAGTAGTAAGTTAGATTTTAGTCGTTAATGTAACAAGATATAAACCAGTTTCGCACATATTGGTCGGGTTTATATTTGAATATATACGCTAACATTGCTTGGGTTGATGCATGTCTATACGCAAATTTGATTTTATAAGTATGGAAGCCTCCAAAAGCAATAGACCGACTTTGGTACTCCGTCAGCATAGGTTGTAGTTGGCTTCTGATATGCCCCGCTGACAACGCAAAAAACATTAGTTTTGTTCTTGTGTTAGAGATATTTAATACATGATAATTGCTGTACTGTTATCGAAATATTTCTTAAAATTAT
>OZ010577.1:80426422-80493922 GCA_963932145.1 Acanthosepion lycidas | reverse complement strand
AAACTATTGAGATATTCGGATATTCAAAACCAGTCTTAAATTTCATTTAGCACTTGTGTAAATTACCATAACCAAAATGTTCTATAAAGTTTTCTGTTACAAGCCAATTTTATTCTACTTTCTTATTTCGCTTTCTACTAGCACGCTGCTTAAAACTATATTATGGCGTTTTACACGCTTTTAAATATGGCGGATTTTTCTCAACTGTTTTCGTGAAAGAGAACTACTCTGCTTAGATTACGTTTCTTTACTAATTTTGTTTTCTTTGAAATTGCTCCCTCTGCCTATTTTATACATCCGGCTGTGGAGCACGTTTTCTCTGCTGCCATTTCTTTTATTCGCTTATGCATGCCTGCAGTGTCTATCTCCTGCTGTTTTTCGTTGCTTGTGCACTTAGTGAGCTGTTCGTCTTACTTTCAATTTCTGCTGGTTTTGTTTAACACAATATATATTCGAAATAATTTCTTGACATTTTCTGCTGTCTAATTTTTTTTTTACTGAATCGAAAACTTCAATTGTCATCTATTTCCTTTTTTTTTTCTGTGTCTTTATAACCTTGGCGGAAGTTCTTTTGCTGCTGTCACTTTGTCTTTCTTTTTGGTTATTCCTCCGGAGTTCCTGACGTATTTAAATTTTTCATATATTTTCTTAACTCCAACTTGATACGTTTGTTTGAATATGTAATCGCAGCAGAATGTGTCATATCGCAGATTAGGCATCTGCGCTGGCGTACTTCACCATTTGTAATATTACCATTAATTTACATGTAACTGTCAGAATTTAGAGAAATCTTACAGAGCAAATGTGAATTTCGAAATAGTTTTAGGATAGTTAGGTAATATGTGTCGCCTGTCTCTTTTTATTGTACGTTGCCAGGCTTGTCCATGTCCTCAAGTGTCTTGTGTGTTCTTCAAATCAAAACATTATTTTTTGACTATTCACTTGGTAAAATTGATTCTTGTGTTAATCGTGGCTCCAGCGTGAGTGATCTTTGGCACCGTCTTCCTACCTGCCCATGGTCATGTGTATCGTGATAATGCTGATTTTACACGTATCCTAGAAGCGAAGAGGAGATCGCCCTCGTCCCCTCTTGCGGGTGGCCAGTTTCGCGCACAGAAGGATCTTCGGAAACTTCGCATCATTAGAATGTTGCTTGCCGAGTTTTATCGTCGAGGTGAGGAAACGTTGGAATGTCCACTCCAGCAGGTCTGCGTAGGATTTTGTGAGAGATCGGCGTTTGTCCACCCAGCATATCTTTCCTCTCCACCGATGTTTTCGAAGGGAAACGTTGAGTCCAATAGAGCTTGACACCGGCGTTTGTCGCAGGAGATGTTAGGAAAAAGTTAAACGTAAAATTAGAATCCGGTTTTGCATGCATAGATTACTTCCGAAAACTTTGCCATGATTGAATGTGGCCGTAAGTCAGCATAGTTTGAAAATATTTTTTTCTCATAACTCCAAACCAGATATATTTACTTGAGCCCCCCCACCCCACTGAGTCAGGTGTGTGACACAAGGACAGTTTTTTAACGTGGCGACGCGAGTGTTTTCACTCGGGCTGCTGGTCCAAGCTGGTCTAAGCTGGTCATAGCTTGTCCAAGCTGGTCAGAACTGGTCTAAGCTTGTCATAGCTGGTCTTAGCTTAACCAAGCTGGTCCTATCTGGTGTAAGCTAGTCATAGCTGGTTTTGGCTTGTCATAGCTGGTCCAGACCCGAGCCGGTCCAATCTAGTCGTAGCCGTGATACTACCAGCGCAGGGACGAATCCCTACACGAGTTAAAAACCAGGTAAGCAAAGACTGGACACTACTCTTAGTTTCATGTGTTTTCACACAATCATCAGATCGCCAGTGACTTGTAATAAGATGAATATCCTATGTACCAACGGGCGAGTTCAGTTTGACAAGCAAAACAAACCTGTACGATGTTTGAGGGTCGATCATCCAGCCAAGGTCGAAAATGGCAAATAAATAACAAAAACGCCCAACTGGTAAGGCTTGCGAGTATAACAAAAAGTGCTGAATAATGTGAAACTGGTTCCACGGCACAGGACCAAAAATAGTGCTAAACAGTACAGGACAAACAAACTCACTTCAGACCATATATATAAATATAAGTCAAGAGTTGAAATGAGCAGCTCTGAAAAGAGGCTGCCCCAACGCATGCACACACACACACACATATATATATATATATATATATATATATATATATATATATATATATATTTAACTTCTAACCCGACACGAGGTCAACACAAAAGGTAAATGAGCTAAAAAAAATAGGTAGTTCGATGTTTGTTAGGATTTGATGAATGCCTTCATTTTTAAAATTCACAATAAAAACTCACGTCCCAAAACTATTATAAGCGAATCAAAGCATATTTTTACACAATGCAATAAATTAAATTAAATGGAAAAAATTATTATTTTGTCGAAATATTTTAGAGCCTTAACATTGCTGACCTCAATTATTTTTCCATTAATGGGTTCTTCTTGTCTTACAAAGTTCTTCCAAAATAAATTTAAACATTCCAAAGTGCCACATCACCATAAATTCCAGCCCGCATACGAAACATTGATAATATACCCTTAAACAAATTAGTCCTTTACAAATATTTTACAAAATAAAATAATGACGTTCCCTAGAGTTTCTCATTGACATGTGATATTTATTTTTCTCTATCTATAAAAGGCTGGATATGTGTGTGTAACGAATGCACGACCGCAATTTTCGACGGATTTGCACCAAAATTTACATGCGCTTGCTCCAAGTTAGCAAGAAGACCAGGACCGACGTTGCATTTCCCAACTCCCATTGATAGTGGAAATAATCGATTTTTCATGATTCTACGGCAACTTTCATGTAGTTTGCGGCCATTTTCTATTGGCCAGAATGAGAGCATATAGCTGGCTGCCACGAATAGTCAGGAATATTCTATTGGCCAGCGTGAGAGCCAACAGCTGACTGACACGAATGTTAATTAGCATGCTAGCATGCAAAAATAATCGATAGCTGCATGCGTCACGAGTGGGAAAAATTTAAATCTGCATGGCAGTTTACTCCAATTGGCTCATTCGCTTGCTTAAACTCAACGTTGATTCTGATTCCGCCGAACTGGGTTGGGTGTGAAAAAGTATTTGTTGTTAACATTCTTTTTTCATTTTTCCAGTTACGAGTCCTTTTTTTAAGCTGATTGTTTTGTGTTAATTTATTTAGTTCTTTTTTCGCAATAGATTTAATGTATAGTATAGAGTTTAGAAAAAATAAGCAGTGTGAGATAGGCAAGAAGTAAGGCTTGTAGCAACATCAGCACGGCTGAGGGGAAAAATATTTTAAGCTGTGTTAGCGATTGCTGTATGAGTCGTACGATTTTTGAATCAAGCACGGGAAACGCCGGGCCATACTGATAGTTTTACCATAATCATAACTAAGTATCGATACTATTTAAGCTATTTTCATTGTTCGGACTCTTGCCCTCACCTTTATTTCCATATTCATGATGTTTCAGCCGTTGTACGCTCCAGCCTTCTTCAGGTTATAGTTCTTGGAATTTCGAACCGAAGACTTCATTTAGTCCACAGGAATAAATTGTACTAATTCCTCTGAATAAAGGTTTCAGTTCGAAATTCCAAGATATATCACCTGAGGAAGAGCGGAGTTTACAATGACCGAAACGTTTGGAATAAAGATATAAAGAAAACAGTATAAACAATGCAAATAGATTAAATTGTTGCAATACCTCATCTTCAGATGCTGAAAATCGATACCATCCAAAATGAAAATATTTGAATTATAGAACGTTTTAAAAAAGCTTCTTAATGAACATCATATATTTTATTTGAACATAGAGTTTGTATCTTGTAAAAAAAATATTTTCTGCATCGTTGTATGATAAGAATCGATATCTGGCCGAATCTAGCCCGTCTTTTAAAAACTGGAATTAATTTTCCCTGTTTTTTTTTTTTTTTTTTTTTGCTATATTATTTTCTGCCTAAGCGATACAGTTGCTTTAAATTTATATTTACGAATTCCGGGAAACCTCGATGTGGTGTAATGGTTAGCAAGTTTGTTTCACTAGAACTGTTACAACTGAGTAGTTAGTTCAATCCTCACTGAGTGCCCCACGAATTTGGCGTTGTATCATATCTTGAAAATCGTTTTGGGCACCTCGATGTGGTTTAATCGTTAGCAAGCTTGTCTTGCTAGAACAATTACGATTGAGTAGTGAGTTCGATCCCCTCTGGGTGCCCCATACTTTAGGCTTGTGCCTCATCTAAGCTACGCTTGGAAAATCAATATATTTATGAATTCGGCTGTCTTGCAGAAATAAACCATTTACGAAAAGGATAATGTTATATTTAAGCAGCACTGAAACTATTCCACAGAATGAAAAAAATAAAAAAAATAAAACAGATTTCACTTTCGCACGGAATATAGAAGATATAATGTTAAATAAGTATACAGCAATGAAAAACAAAATGCATAACTTTTACATATCCCCAGAAAAAGAAGTGCATAGGGATGAGACCCGGTGATTTTTCTGTATACATACTTTTGCAGTCCCCTATATACAAATACATATCATTATGAAAGGAGGTGGACCCAAGACAAAATAAAAACAAATTCGATTCATTTTTTTGCTTCTATGTCGGCAGTAGGAAGATGTGTGCAGCAGCCGTTTATTGATTTCCTCCTCCTCTCTATTTTTTCATTCTCTTACTTCCCCTATATCGTAAGAAAGCAGATATTAATATCCTTTTTTTTTTTTTTTTACATCGAAAGCGTCTGCAGATTAATTTTTAATCAATTTAAATAAAGATAACAATATTTTATAACAAATATTTTTTAATACATTTTATTATTACTTTATTTAGTAAGTGTCAGCTCTAACATAAACAATCTAAGCAAAAATAAAACCTTTGTTTCATAAGATCACTGTAGTGGCCATATTCCTTTTTAGTTTCTCCTAAAGAACTCTGCCTGAATTTTGGAAGTCATATTCTTCCAGAATTATATCATTCAGTATTTCCACAACTTGTCTTACATTTTCAACATTCTCCATCTGAACATTGACTCCTGATGACTAATTTCAACTGAGTTGGGTACAGAATGTAATGGCGGAAAATGATGAGTACCTGAGTTAGAAATCGGTAATCGAAATCCTGGTTTTCATATTTAGCTTCGAACCTTGGCTACCGGTCCAGCAGTAAATACACAGCTACAGCAGCTATGAGCCAAAATTCTGTTATCATGAACTTTTGCAATATTAAAAAAATTGCACAGAGACAAAGATAATTCCCTTAGGGATACTACGCGCCAAAGTTGTTTATTAATTTAGCCACTAAGATGTGGATGATATCAGTCGTGATTACAATTATGGAGTGTTATTACTAGTTGTAGAAAAACAAATTGAAATATTAGGTTGGTGCAAAAATAATGTCGTTTTCTCACATTTGTTACTATGTGAGAAAACGGCATTATTTTTGCACCAACCTAATATCTATGAAATACTTACCGTTCAGCACTTTGTTTCAATTCGGATAGATATTATTTAATTTGAAAGAGATTCTCATTATAATGATGAGAGGTTTTTTCACATACTAAGAAATAAATGGTTCTGGCCTTCAACTTCTGTCTTATGTAGGAGGTTTCGATTTCTCGTGAAATAAATTGCAATGAATTATTAGTATTGGCTTAAGAGGTATTTGCAAATTATATGTTTGTACAAGCGATATCGACTCGATTTATTATTATATAAACATGTATGCTGTTTACATTATATAAGCTGACATCACTAGAAGTTAACATTAAAATTATAATAAGGTGAAACTTGCTTTATATTTTGCTCATATTAAGAAACTGTGATGGCTATTAATGGATTTATATAATTATATCCTGGTAGTTTTACTATTATCGGTTTTGTTAATAGCAGGGGGAGAAAAACTTACATAATAAAATCTGACATGATGTATTAAGAGTTGATATAAAAGGAAGACCTGAAAAGGAAAAAAAAAGAAAAGAAAGTAAGAAGGGAAATGAAAGGAAGAATCTGTAGAAATCTGAAGAATATTTCAGCATCAAAATCAAAATCATTAATTCTTTAGATATTCATTAATTCACAAAAAAATGTGTTCCTCCGGACAAAAACGATGCAGATGAAGGCGCTCGAAAAAAATGTTTTGAACGAGTAAGTGTACATTCAAATCAAAATAGAACCTTGGATGACTGTGAAGCTCTTCGTAACCAAGCGGTAAAAGCACGGCTGGTCAAACGAATACCGCAAAGTGGGACGCAGGTTCGAATTCTGCCGGCAGACACATTTACTTTATTGTCTTTTCTCGGCTACGGAGGTCATAGGCGAAATCCCTATTGTGTAAAAATAAATAGATTTTCTTCTCAAATAAAGACATCCAATAAAACATCTTTTGATCTGAAAGTAAGAGAGAGAATCAGAAGAAAAGAAAAATGCACTGTTTCAACATTATGTTCCTGATTCTAACTGTCTCGTCCTGATTTTAAATATAATTGTTCTTTTTTTTTGGGGTTTTTATTTTCTCTAAAACTGCGTCGTTGCTCACACGTTCGGTCACCATCCTTCTGTAGAATCACATTTCTGTCGCTTCAAGTCTCTTCTTAAATATTTCTAGTGCAAAATCTATGTGATTAAAATCATTACTCTACAGACTTTCTGAATATTTTATATTTATAGATTGAGACATCTATCAGAGAGATGAAATTTTAATTTTTATTATTGCATTATTCTAAAATTTTAACACACCAGCAGATAGCTGTTAATGTCAAGAACTGAGCACATAGATTTTAATTAAAAAAAAATAGTAATTAATATATAATATTATCCATAACTACATGTACATGAATATCGTTTTTGCTAAAAGTTAAAAGATAACGATAAATATGTTATAATGCTTATTACCTAAATCAATAATAATATTGAGCTTATTTTTTAAACATTAAAGTATATTTAACCACAGCTGTCTAAAAGCTGTCGCGATCTGTTAATGTAAGTAACGATGTAAGTGATGATATATAATGGAATCTTAACTGTTACCGGCGCCAAAATAGGAATCAACAAATCTTGTTCAAATTCCCAACCGTTGCGGTCACTTTCATGTCATTGATAGCGTCATGTCTTTCCGAATGCATACATCCATCCTTGCTCACCCAAACTATGCGATAAACAGAATAATAGTATTAACCCTCCAATTTAACTTGGCAGCCAGTCTAAGAAAATTCGATGAAGATCTAAGAAATTTACATCATCATGACTTGCAGAAATTAAAATGAATGTCGTTGTCTAGCACAGGACAAGTCAAAAGTAAATATTATTTGGAAGCATATGAATACATCCGAATTAGGCGTAGCATATAAATAAATACGATATTCGAACCGTCATTAAAAATACAAATATCAGCAAGTCTTCAACGGTAGCAGCTGCAACATATGAAAAAAATCTTGTGAGTGTATAGCTGGACACAGTAGAAACAATACGAACTAGAAGAGATATCCATAGACATGGAGAGTGGAAGGAGAACAGTTTGCCGCCTTTTGTTTGAAATTTCCAGTAGATAACTCGGTTCGATATACACCTGATGATGTCCGGTGGTTCCAACGGCTGAAACGTTTTGATAATAGCCACAGGTATGACGAAAATAGTCTACATATATGGTTTTATTTACCTGTTTACATCAGGATTGTTGACCTCATTAGTTTTGAAAATCAGAAAATTTAAAAAAATTAAGTAGATATTCAAGACTGACGTTTGAAAATAACAAGGAGGTCCAGGACCTCTGTAAAAGTTAGTGATCAATTTCATATTTAATCGATTTTATGAAGAGGTCCGCATTTCTAAATCAATAAAATCAATTATTATTTCGAATTTGATGTCGTGGCTTGAATATGATCTGATCAACGATAATCTACAAATATTATGACATCCGATGTTCTACGTATTATTACAACAGGACAAATATTCGTAAGTAGTGGCAATTTTCTGTAGCTTATGGCTAAATTAAATAGTTTCCTCAGCGTATAGAAAAATTGTTCTTAATTTTCGTGTACAATATTGTAAGAGATGTGTAAAATATACGACGAGATACAGGGGATTTCAAATTGAAAGGAGAATAGTTTAAGTGATTAGTCGATTCAAACCTTCATTCGCATTTGGTTGCACTTCGTATAATGGGAAAAAATACAATGGAAAAATAACGCAAGTATATGAAAGCGAAGGATAACGGCTCGGATTGAGGAATCGGAGAGCCGAGTTCAAATTCTAGTAGAATCCATTACATTCACTTACATGCTAATACCCTTGGGGAAGGTATTAATCATCTGATTCTCCCTCCAGCTATGGATAAATAGCAAGACAGACTGAGTTCTCTAGTCTTGAATGGCAACTGGTCTAGGAGAAAGACAAGTCTGAATTCGTAACCTGCGGAGGTTCGTTTGGTGACCTTGTGGAACGGACTATACCAGATTTCTGTATTCGGTCCTTCAAAAAGTGTAGTCGGTTCTTCACAAAGCCTTCGCCACTATAATCACATCATATGTGCTAGGCTGCCGGTTCCTAGGAACTACGTTGCTTGACCCTCATACGTCGAATATAACGGGAGAGCCCACCATATGTAAGAGAACATCTTAAAAGTAATAAATGCCAACAAGAAAGAACAACAATAAGAGAAGTATGCACTGGTATATATAAAATCACATCTCTGTTACGTATGTAATGTTATCGCTGTTGCATGTGTTATCGCGGTTATAGACTAAGTGTCATATTGTATATTCAACTCCGGTTCGTCAATTACTGTCGACGATACCTTTTTCTTCCTCCTCGAGTGGGTGCTTATATATCTACTGTCATCTCAAGTGGGTGGATTCGCATATTTGGGCGGAACGAGTGTACAGTTGGTTGTTCAACATGCTGAGTATTGTGTCTGTCTTTATCTCATCTTAGGTAAGTTATATACGAACATACAAAAAACACGTATCAATATTTCATGTTTTTGTGATGTCACTGAACACACGTTGCCTTCTTTGTAATTTCAGCGAATACACGTTGACACTTTCATAATGCTTGTTGTAGTAGAGACTTTGTAATCGCAGATACAAATATAGTAACGCTGTTGAACAATCTGGTGTCAGACGCCTTCGAATATCACTCGCACTAATAGAATTGCTCGATAATAACTCGCTCAAAAAGTAACCACTGAATAGTAATCCGTATAGTGATCAGTATAGTGATATAGTATTGTGAATAATACAGTGAATAGTGTCCCGTATAGTAATAGAGAATAGAATAGAAATAGTGATGATATTCAATGACCGCCCCATGCGGTCGGATGTGGCACAAGGCTTATTTTATTGTGGAGTATCCGAGCCCGTAGGCTCGGTCAAAAATTCCCCGTAAACCCTGTAGAAAACGGGGACGGGTAGCTGTCTTCTGAGATATGGCCTCGTCTGTTGATCTTCTCTGTCCAGAGACAGAGAGTTTGACCAGCACCCACAGAAGTAATCCGTATAGTGATCAGTATAGAGAAATAGTATAGTGAATAATAGAGAGAATAGCGATCCGTATAGTAATAGAGGATAGAATAGAAATAGTTTAGACATCACGCTACTTCCTATTTATGCTTTTCCTTAGCCATCACATGATCTGTTTATTCAAAACGCGATCACCTGTGATGGCTCCCTGGTGATCTATGTTCAAACTACAGTGTCGACAGCTACACATTTCTCCTATACAACACATATAGGATTCCACGATATGTCTTCAGTCTATCACATTCTAATAGTCAACAGTCACAAAATATATGCATGCATATATCGGAAGGTAGATCATTAAAGCCGTAGCATAACCAGTTCTGAAAATCTTACAATATCGAAAACGGAATATTAATAAAATCAAGTCGTGCTTATTAATCGAATATTGATTAAATACGTGCAGTTTTTTCGCAATTACATTCGTTGTGTGTCCATTAATATTACCTCCGCGACAAGTTTATTGCATATCATTAAATATGCATATAGCCTTCAAATATACGAGTGTGGATAAAATAAACGTAGTCTGACACATATTTCGTTTCAGCAGTTTAGACTTCTTTTTTTTTTTTTCATGATTGATATACCCCCTCTGAATTATGTGCATTGACAAGCGGATATTATTTCGGGAAATAAGTGACTTTTCATTATAAGGCTGCAGATTTATTGATATACCTACGTCCATATGATGATAGGTAAATATCGAAAAAAAAATGGAAAATAAGAGAAATTATTTTAAAATAGATCAAATAAAACATTTAACAACAATTCATAAAATCTGAACGTAGCCCAAATAAATAAATTAAAAACAGAAATAAAAAATAATCAATAAAAGAAACGAAAAAGAAAAAAAATATATCTATCAGAATTTTTCTTAAATCTTGCCAATAAGCAAGAAGGCTTTCCTCATAAAAAAAAATCACCATGAACTCTAGCAATCATGATAATTAAGTTTAGGGTGTTGTGTTTTCCAATAGTGATGGAAGAGGTGATTCGTTGGGTTAAAAGCGGAGGGAGGGAGTTTAAGTAGGTTAATAGTTAATAAATAAGTTTAAGCAAAGATTTTTTTTTCCGCTTGTTGCTTTGATGTGATGTTTTTATTTGTATATTTAGTTATATTTTGGCTGAGAAATGACTCTGCTAGTGGGCTTTTTGGAAATGATCCGAGAACACTTGGGACAAAGAACTCTAATTTGACAGCGAATATCGTACCACTTCAACTTCAGATATAACCACCATTCCAAGCATGCACAAGTAATATTTATATAGAGTTGAATATTTCTCTCTATCTCACACACACACACACACACATATATATATATATATATATATATATATATATATATATAAACGTGTGTGTGTACGCTTATATTTATGGGGATGCAAACATATTCGATTGATGTATCGATGTGCGTATAACTGAAGCTCTTATTAGGTACACTCATATATGTGTGTACGTCTGTGTATGAATACACACACATACACACACATGCTTTCACTTTATGTGTACTGGATAATCGTTGTAGTCCTCTTTATAGTGAGTATATTGTAATCTAGGAGGATTCATTACATGCCATAATCCTTTCTTTGATCTAATGGTAATGATCCTGTTTTTAATAAATCTTAAGCGTTTATAAGGCATCTTTCACTCTTTTAATTCGCCTTCGTATTTTGCTGTCATATTTTCCGTTATTTAACAAGACCTTGTGTACATTTTCTCTACTTGATTTTGATATGTCTCTTTCTTAGCAGGTACACTGAGCTGTTCTTCCTTACAAGCAAACATTTCTCGTCTTACAATATTTAGTTATTCCTTTCTTCCTTCTTTCCTTTCATACCTCCTCGAGTAAATCATACAATTTACTTTCTCCTACAGTATTTTAACTGTTTACAATTGGATAAATTATGCCAGATTCGACAACTATCATTATATTCTTCGGTTGTAATTGTAGCATTTTCGCTACCATTTTGTTCGAAATGAAAGACAAATTGAAACACACCATGAACTAATTTATTTTTTTCAAATGTTCTAGTACTTAAACAAAACATTAACTGTTGTGGATTCCGAGATAAATTCGGTCTTCAAAGAATGACAAACGCAATAATTAAATATAAGAAATAAAATGTATTTACACAATCATACAAAGAGTAATACTGTTAGTAAGTCCAGGAACGTGGTTAGTAGAAAATACAGATAGATATATACAGGCTCGAAGTAGGACTGCCTTAGAGTCTACGTGCTTGTAACTGACTTCTACCAGAGGTTACCTCACACTATCTCCGTTCGTATATTCTCTGACTCTCACTATATCCTCTCACTATCCGACTAGTATTTAGTCACCCCCCACGAGGGTATCATGTGGCACAAGGCCGGTTTAACGTGGGATCTCTGAGCCAGTGGGCTCGGCCAAAAATATGCCCATTTAACTCGTATAAACGGGTTTAGGGCCTGTTTACCTCCCCGAAAGAGAATCCGCCATTCGGCGTAGCCTCCTTCGGGTTCCTCCCCGCCCGAAGGCAGAGAGTTCAACCGGTCAGCTGGTCGTCCGACATCGACTGACGTCTCACTATCCGACTACCCTCACTGACTGTAACTCTGGGTATTTAACGGCAGCAGTCCAGGTACACTTGGTAGAGTTCACTTATATAATAAAATGGGTGGACCCCCATAACATTAACCCAATCTTTAATATAGAAATCTCACCTGGAAAAAGCTTCAAATATAAGAAATTTATTGCAGTGTTATTTTACATTGTGTTTGAAATTAGGAAATATTGCGAGTGTATTTTCATTGCTGTTGTACGTATAATACGAAAATAACAGTATTGCTATTGGAATTGCATATTAAACATCGACCCTGGTATCCAGAGGAAGTTCACAAAGAGAGCCTATAGTCGTCACTTGAATTTTAGGAAACCTATCATGATGGTATTAGAGAAAACGTAAAATCTATCCATGGCAAAACCTGCAGCGACTTTACCACATCGCAAAGTAACGCTCTTCATCAGTTTGCCAATGATGATTTGATTGTCATCAAAATGGCAGAAAAACGAGGCGTCATTATTATTATGAATCAGGAAAAGTAGATTTCGGACTCTTTAGGGGACAAAGGTTTTCATGAAGAAGTCAAAATATACCCAAATCCTTATTACAGAAAAGAGCTAAACAAGATAATGTCTGAAGTTAAAAGAATGATACATCAATAAACCAGAATCTAACATTACGTTCAAAACAAAGAACATGAAAGTTTTACAGCATTCAAAAAATACACAAAAAATTTGATAATTTTCCTCAGCTACGCCCGTTTTGTAGTGGTATATGCATGTTGCCCGATACAAATCTGTGTGTGGTTTGATGTTCTTTTTTATTTCCCATAGCAAATACGTCGTCGTCTTATATTCGGAAGACATTTGATGTTGTTTGCAATATAAATGAATTCTCATAATGAAAACAGGTTTTTCATGATTGCATTTTGGTCATTATGGACGGCTTGTCTCTCTTTCTTTGATCACGAAGAACGGATTGAGGCATGCAACAAAGATTTTAAGAAACACATGAAACCTTTCTATCAAAATTACTCTGTAGACTTATATGTTTCGTATTGGAAAGCAACATGAATAAGTTCGGGGTAAAGTTGTACCAACAAAACAAAACAATTGAAAATGTGGCCTCCATGGCTGTTTATCTTGTGAATAATTTTATGAAACACTTCGAAGAAAAACTAAGTCTGATTGCAATTATACAATTAGAATGCTAAAATGCTAAATTACTAAGAGACTTCACTCTCTCCTAGACTGAAATAGACAAATTAAGACATCTGATAAAATAATCAAAAGTCCTACGACTAATTTGAGAGATATATCACTTACATTGACCATCCTGTCTGTTAAAAACATCTGAATAAAATAATTTGATAAACATTTGAAATTTCAGGAAGTCACATTATTGAAATAATGTTGTACTTAAGGTTAAATTTTATTACAATTATATTAATAAAACACTAGGAATTATGTGAAAAAATACTGATACATGAAATAAAAAAAGTCTCAGGAAGACACTTAATATATGAGAAACAAGAGACTGTATTTAGGAGTAAAGGTTTCAAATTCACACTAGCTGTCTCAGTTTAATATACTCAATAAACGTTCAAGAAAATAGTTTGTGGTTGTCCAGTCATGACACCGAATTAATACAAAAACGGTCATAATAAGAGTTGACAGTATATTCATTGAAATATATGAGTATTACAGTTTCCCACATACTGATAAATTGTTGGAACATCACCAGAATCAGTTTTAGAAGGCAATGAGGCCACCGCAATTTACGGCTTTAGCGTAATAATGACAGAAGTATAAGTTAAACGTGAAAGTTGAATAGAAACCAAATAAGCCATATTAAATCTACCTCCATATCTATAATATTTGTAGGTCTAGGTACGATAAAAATGTAAATAAATGCATATTAGCAAGATACCATCAGACCATCTATATTAGAGATTCAAAACATTAGATCAGGTAATCAGGAGAGTATTATCAATGTAAAACAAAACAAAACAAAAAACAAAAACAAAAAAAAAACAAAAAAAAGTTTACGTCTCACATAACATCAGCTATTGTGCAAAAATTATATATATATATATATATATATATATATATATATATATATATATATATATATATATATATATATATATGCCTTCCCTAAGTATCAGGTAAAGGATTGTTGCAAACAGAATAAAAAAATGTCCCTAGCGCTAATGCTACTGCTACAAATACTAGTAGTACTACTGCTACTACTATTGTATTACTATTACTACTAATGTGAATAATAATTTGAAGGAACAAAAAGAATTGTAGCTCTTGTAATTAGATGGCATGTTAAGAGACAAAGGAACATATTAAAATATAGATTTTTAAACACATTCTTCAGTAAAATTTTCAATATCGTTGCGTAATTGCTGTCAATAATAAGATATATTGTATCAAGGTAAACATTTACCTGACAAGGAAATAATTACAACCCTTTTCTTCTTTTAAGTTGATGTCATATATAGTTTATATTACAAAGAAAACATTTTCATATTTTATATTCTTTTCTATCATATATTTTATTCTCGAGTGTTTTAATACTTTTATATTTTCTTTTATTTTAACCCCGTACACAAATTCTATTATATTATTTCCGTCTTTGGAAATGCACGAATTTATCTTATTATTTTCCTCTCCATTGTAGTCTCCCGTGTACTTTTCTAAATTCCATTGTTTTGCGTTTTATCAAAAGATGTGATATATCCGTTCTAAGATATAATTTAGTTAATATTTCTCTCTTCTACATTAGAATAGTGCATGGAGTATTCGAGTTTATTTTGAACTTGTGTGGACGGGCATACAGTGGCCTAAGAAATGTTTTTCGCCAGGAGATATACAATACATCCAATTTCAAAATTTAATTACGTATTCCCTATTCAACATAAACAGTATTTGGAACTAGTATAGAATAGACCCTCCATTTGCTAGTTTCAGTACTTGTATTTGATTTTTCATGGATTTGATCAAGTTATGAACAATCTTCTGAGCCATATTTTGCCACTCCTTTAGCAATGTTTCTTTAAAGGTGCCACTGACGTGATTTTGGTTGCACGCTCTCGAAGTCTTCGGTCAAGGTGCTCTCAAACGTGCTCTATTTGATTGATGTCAGAATTTCGCACTACCCATGGCAGTGACTTGATTCCTTGCGATTCCTTTCAGGCCTTTGCTACTTTGCTCCAGCTTTTTGAAAAAGGTAAACATTTTGATCAATCTGTTTGGTTTCAAATAGTGGGAGTAGTCATTCTCTAATATTTGACAGCATTTTAGACCATTCAACCGCTGGGGAACAAGAATCAGCTCAGATTTCCCTCTAAACCAGACAACGCTCTCCACCATTACTCCAATCCCTCCATGTCTCACGTTCGCCTGCAAATATTCAATGTTCAAAGTCTCATTCTAATTAATCCAAACATAAACCTATCTCGAATTCGAATAACGGCAGAATTTATTTTCATCTGACCAAATTACAGACTGCCAAAATTTTGATCACGAATTCTCTCGTTCAGTCCATACGCCTGTTCCTGTTAACTTCTCAATTCTTTCTGGCAACTCTTCTTTGATAGCCTCGATCTTTCAGAGTCTTTCTCGTCGCATATGGCGACATTTCCATATGGTTGGCGACATCTCTGATGCTCTGACGACGGTTTCTCCCGACTTCTCTATTCTGTGTCCTTTTAATTCGCTTGGCCTTCCTGAACATTTTTTACACGACAATGGCCTTCATTAAATTTTTTGACAATATTATTAACCGTTTGATTATTGACCTGGAAAAACCTAGCAATATCTCTATTTGACTTGCCAGAATGAAGACATCCTATTTCCTAAATTCCACGAACGTTCATTGCAAGATATGTCAACTATTGTTCAAAATAGGAGTACATTGATTCTAACACGGCACTGTCTGAAAAAAAGAATATACGATAAGAAACAAGCCAAAATTACTATAATAATCGAGGGTAACTAAAAGCTTAGCATAGCCCACTGTATTGTCAACTGTGAATAAGATTTTAGTGATCAGTGTAATACTCAGAACCATATACTGGGAGTTAGCTGTTCCCATAGAGAAATAAAATGAATTCGGTGAATATGCAAAAATAGAAAGGATTGTAAGATAACAATTTTTCTTCTTTCCGGAATGATTTAATCTATACAGAGAGGCAATTCTGAGAGATTTATAAATCTTACCAGGATTCATTATTAGCCACCTCAACCTTAACAGCACATGATATGCAGATGACACAGGGTTGATAGCAGCCACGGAAAGGAAGCTTCTCATACAAGAAATCCTACAGAACGTAGAAAAGGAAAGCGAGAAGAAAAAGCTAAGCATCTATTGGAAGAAGACCGAATGGATCGTTGTTAGCTAAAGGAACAAGCCAATATGCAAATTACAAACTGATAGTACCAAAATAAAACAAGTAAAACAATTTAAATATCTGGAAAGCGCTTGAACAGAGGACAAAAAGAGCGACACTGAAATCAGAAGCGCGTATTGTGGTAGGGAAAGAGGTCGTTCAAAAGCTAAGCAAAATGCTAAAAAAACAGAAAGTTTCAGTTAGAAACAATGAAATAAGTACAGAATTTTCACGCCATATCATTCTTCCTATATGGTAGCAAACGCGGGACAGTCTTCTGAAAGATGAAAAACCTTGAAGCAAGATATATCTGGTTCTACAAAAGAGTACAGAGAATACCCTGAACTGATTATGTGAGTAACGAGGATGTCTTAGAGAGAATGTAAACATAAAGTATACTTTTACTTAACATCAGGAAGTGATAGTTGAAATTTATAGAGAACATAATGAGAAAAGAATGCTTGGAAATTTTGATACTCACACGGCAGAATTAATACATGGGTGGGGACAGAAGATAGCAGGGCATAACAGGAAGCTTTAGTAAACGGATGGCAGAACAGAGATTAGGAGAATTAATCATAAGACAAAAATATTGAGAGCTGCAAGAGAAAAGAAGTTATGGAGGGCTATGATAGTCAACGACCTGGAAGAAAAAGAAGTACCTAACAATGTGTGCATACGCATGTATACATTTGCGGAGATGATTGTTGTTTAATTTCCACTGTTTGTAGTCGCAGAGGAACTCCAGATTTTTAATCCTTTTTTTTTAAATACTCAAATGCATTCCATGCAACACTCGAGTTTCACTCAAGTAAAGGATTACTGTTAAAATATTTATGATGAATAAAGCGCCTGATGTAAAAGAAAGGGCTAGTGGTAGGAGATCTATAGACGTACTGGGATGGCCAAAGAAGCATTCGAAAAGCTGGGCAGAGTATTGCGAGACAGGAGGATTTCTTTGGTAACGATGAAAAGAATAATGAGCTGTGACGTGACATCTGTCCTTCTTTACGGCAGCGAATGTTGGACGATTTTCTCAAAGATGAAGAAGAGATTCGAGGTAACGGAGATGTGATTCTACAGTAGGATACTGAGAATATCATGGACGAGCGTGTGAGCAACAGTGAGGTTTTAGAGGAGATGCAAACAAATAGGAAGAGGCAGGTGAAGTCTCTAGGATATATAATGAGGAAAGAGGGTCTGGATAATCTGATACTCACGGGTTGAAGAGAGGGAAATAGAGACAAGGAAAAAAAAACGCATACCTAGCTGTCTTAAGCAAGTAGATGACAAAACGTGGAGGAGGAAGCAGAGGGAAGGAACTTGTTGAGAGCCATGATCGCCTACATCCTGAAAGGACACGGCACATAGAAAAAATGTGATAGGAAGTGAAGTTTAGGAGAAGGAGGATAGCTGTTTCACTTTGAAGAGATTATGAATGTTGTGTTCCGGAAATGCTGAAGTGGAAAAGTTCTACAAATGAATAATTTTTGGAAAAAAGCTTCTTGTTAAACTTGGAATACAGAGAAAAGGATCTAGATTCACCTCCATGAATGTAGTACACTCTTTTCTTCGAGGATAAATCAATGTAGTAATAATTTATCGTATATTTATTGGTAAAAGTGCTCAGTATCATGGAAAACATTTGCAAATATGAGAGTGGGTATAAATTCAACACCATGTGACCAGAGTCTATTTCATGCTTCAGTGTAATATTTAGGACTAAGGATTACGTTTATAGACTGTCGGAATTCGGTGTTGACATCAGTGTTCACGCTCATAATAATATGAATTTATATATATATATATATATATATATATATATATATATATATATATATATATATATATATATATATATATATATATATATATATCTGTGTGTGTGTTATTTACAAGTGAACTTGGATTACGGAGGAAATATAAGCTTTGACACTATGGAATTATATATATCATTCTCGTTCTCTCTATCTTACTCTCTATCTCTGCGAACGAACCCACACGCGCTAATGAAAAGCTCTTCAGTAAAATGAATTTGGAATACTCTGACTGATTGGCGTTTTTTTTTTATATTCGTAAGAACAATACGCTATAATTAGCTGTTTCTCTGCCGAGTGAAGATAGCTTAGTGTCTCAGATAGGTGACTGACACCAAATCGGTCGGGTTTCGGTCATGGCTTTCGGCATTCGGATTCCCAGTCGCACTTTGGAGCTGTGATACAGTGTCTGCGTATTATATATATATATATATATATATATATATATATATATATATATATATATATATATATATATAATGAATAAAAATGTCACAGGATCAGGCTGACTTTGTGAGCAAATTAAAAACATTCCGGGCTTAATCCGAAATCCTGAATGTTTTGATTCCCAAGTTTTCATTATTTGGATCGTTTTCGGATTCCGCCATATTGGCTTCTACTGATGAAAACAATTACAGGTACACAACTCTCTAACTTTCAGTAGCTTATGTTCAAATGACAAAAATACTACTAATTACAGTGTTTCACCTTACAAATGACAGTCCCTACAACTTTACTCCGTAGGCCAACATATATTCATTTTCCATTAGACCGAGGCCGTAAGCAAATTAAAAGGATTCGAGCACCGATACCGACTCGGAAACATTAAATTTGGGATTCCCTAGTTTCATTACTGCGTTTTTTTTTCGGCGATATTTTTGCGTGATTTTTGCGACGATCTTTTTGTACGATATCGATTATATGTCTTGGGAATAATAGAAAATTCGAAATCAAACGAAAGTCACCCATGAAATAAAACTAATTGTTTGTGCAGAATTTAAAAGCCTACTTACATGACATTATCATTGAATTTAGTATCAATAAAAGAATTATCGTTGAAATATTAAAAAGTAAGTTTAAATATTAATGCAATGCTTAAATACAGCGATCACTTTTCAGTATATTGTTGCCTATAGCATCTACTCCTCCCTACGTATTTTGATGAAGACCCAATCAAGAGGCGACATGTCTGCTTTTTGAGCAAGCATATATATATATATATATATATATATATATATATATATATATATATATATATATATATACAAAATACACTATGCTGATGAGTTTTCAATGTTCTGTTGAATTTTTCAAAGTCTTCAGATATCTTTCGACGTATTAAAATTATGCAAGGTCTCTGTCTGGGCTCTGAGTGGTGAAGTATTCTGAGATAAAGTTCATTATAGTAAGAAGTCCAGTGCCGCTAGGTCTCATGTCTTATCGTAATACGTCTTTGTATTTCGTTTTCTTATTCTTTATTTAGAATCTGTACAGAGTCAATATATTTCTGGACATTTTTCCGGGCATTTATCTTCAAATTTTATTATCGTCTTTACAGGTGAACAAGTTTTATTTCATTCAGCTTCATCTTTCATCCATCCTTCAGTCGTTGCATAATAACGTTATTTACCATTTATTTGCAAGTCATCATGTAAAAGGGCGACGGCATCTTGAAGATTGTTCGCAAATTTTCTGTTCATTTATCCTCCCATTCCTTCTCAATTCATTTCCAACAAGATTATCTCAAGAATCCTTGGAAAAAATTTAGGTTGAATTTCGTCCACTTGACAGATAACTTTTCCATGTTTAAGACGCATATCTTTGGATTTCACATCATATATATATATATATATATATATATATATATATATATATATATATATATATATATATATATATATATATAATGTGAATTCACAAGTTATGCGCGTTATATATATATATATATATATATATATATATATGATTTGAATTCAAAAGATATGCCTAATTTATATATATATATATATATATATATATATATATATATATATATATATATATATATATATATACTTCTGTATTTAGGCAGCAATCCTTCTTTCTTGTAGGTCTGATAAATTGGATCGTGATTACGATTCCAATGTAACAAATTATAACCATAGAATATTAGTTCGAACCTTTTACATCATATATATATATATATATATATATATATATATATATATTATATACACACATACACACACACACACACACATATATATATATATATATATTAGGTTGGTGCAAAAATAATGACGTAATAATGTCTTTTTTGACGTTACAAATACGTCAAAAAGCGACATTATTACGTCATTCGTGTCAGTCAGCTGTTGGCTCTCACGCTGAGAGAGAGAGAGAGAGAGAGAGAGATAGATAAAGATATATATTGCATCAGACATGTAGTTATGTAGACATCTGTTAAATGTTGGTGTTGAATAATTTCAGAATAATGGGGTTGCTCTTGCTGAGCTGAAACGGGCTGATCTGTATATGAAAGCCGAGTCCATCCTCCTGAAGATTCACATGTAAAATCGCTTGCAAGTCACTTGCTGGTTTGACGAACCATTTAAGAGATAATTAATGGAAATCATCACGAAAATTGTTTCCAATTTGACTCATCTGGAGTTCCCTTGCCTAGATTCCCACTTAGAACTTAGTCTATGCTGAGATATGCATGTAGCGGAATATGCATGTACAAAAGAAGAATAAAATTATTCTTCAAACACGGATCTACACATTTTAATAATGTTTTTTATTTAAGTATTATTTTTCGTTAATATTGAAATAAATGAATTACAAAGATTCTTTGTCATCATGTTCTCACAAAATGATATGTGCATGTTTTTTTACAGTACGTCTGAATGAATTGCATTGTTATATGATAAATGGAAAGTACGTCTATATGTTGAAAAATATATGTGATACATTGTTTTCACTGTGTCTAAATTCTAGTTGTAGACCGGATGAAAGAATGCAGGCGAAAGTTAGTCACTACTTTTGCAGCATCTAATCAAAGTTAGCCGAATGTCGTCGCGATCGCTAAAAATATATTTTTTTAATAGTGTATTCTTGAATAAATAAGCGAAAGATGTGAGTAATTAATTTTGAGAATTTAAGTTTTCTTTGTCTAACAAACGTTCGTACAATCACCCTGGTCAAAGGTTCACTGAAAGACTAGTTCGCAAACAAGAACTTAGCATATTTATCATAAGATGTACGTTCCGGAGAAATTTAAATTTTAGATTTATTCATCGCAAGCTGATTGGTTAATATACATTTTTAAGAAAAATGTTGTTGAACCTTTTTTGAAGTTGAGCTTCTATATTTTAACTTTAAAATGTTTCCGTCTGTCACTTTAAAGAATACTGCGTGTCTTATATAAAGCCTTTGGTTGGTTAATATTTATATGAATGCAAAGATTGAAATATTTGGAGCCTGTTAATGAACAAAAATTGAATTATTATCTGTGAGATGGTCAATGTACCAAAATGAGTTTTCAGTGACATTACTTAAATATATTAGGATTTATCTACACTTCTGAATCGATACTCCAAATGCATATTACCGATTCAATGGTTTCTGCTATCATCTCCGATCTGGATTTCCAAAAAGTATGTGGACCTGATGTTACCCGTATATTAAGTCCTTAAGAAATGTGCTCCTGAACTAGGTCTTGTTCTCTCTAAACTGTATAATAAATGCCTTTCAGCCTCTTGCTTTCCTGCTTCTTTGACATCCTCATCTGTTGTTCCAGTCTTTAAGAATTCAAGACAACCATCCGACAGTTCCAGCTATAAGCCTTTTACCCTTCTACCACAAAGTACTATATTGACAACAAAGTCTCAAGAAATTCGCTCAAGAATCGACTTTCTCCATATTTGTGAGTTTCTTGTATATATTAATAAATATATTAATAAATAGCTGATATTAATCTGGTATTAATACACACACACACATACATATAAATATATATATATATATATATATATATATATATATATATATATAGAGAGAGAGAGAGAGAGAGAGAGAGAGAGAGAGAAAGTGAGAGAGATAAAGTGAGAGCGAGAGAGAGAGCGACATACGGACAGAAATAAACAGAAAGTTACACACAGACAGAGAAATACTGAGAAAGAGAGTATGTGGGTGTTACAAAGATAATAAGGCAGAATACTGACATCGTCATCAAGCAAATAGATGCTTCCGTAACGTAGCCGATATTGCTAACGAAAGTTGGGTTGATGCCTCGAGTTCAGAATCCCGTCCAAGCCATAACATTAGCTCTCGCGCAAATACACTTTCAAGACATTGGGGTGCTCCATCTCTTCTCGTCCTTGCAGCTAAAAGGCAATAGAAAGAGACACTGGTAACCAGTCCTAGGAGAAAAATAACACTGAATTCAAAACCGGTTGGGTGTGAGTTTGGTTACTTCAACATGCATAAACGTATTTGCAAATTAAGCCAAAATAACATCACCTAGAGTGGTCAGACTGTCATCTATAGGGATGCCTACGGAGTATATGCATATATATACAAGTCATCTATTATTAATTACTTCTTACTATAGAAATTAGCACATTTTAAAACAGATAATTATTGCCATGAGTATTTTAACTTCATCTTTTAATATGCACATGTTAATATCTCTTAATATCTAAAGGAATTATATTACAGTCTGTTCTACCTGTTGAAACATTGAAGTGAAAATAATGAAAACAAATGTAACTTTAGAATAACTTAGAAAACGAATGTGAATGAAATTCAAAGAGATGATTTTTTTTTTAAAGATGAAATAGCATTGGGAACTGGTTAAACATAGAAAACTTGTGAGTTATTTTTCTACAATTCCGTCACGAAAATCGTGAATTTTAAATCATGCAATTCTTACATTGAGGTGCAAGTAATAATATGCATATCGATGCAGAAATGGGTTTGAGAAAACGACGCATAAATACAATCACGTTAGGTTTCGCTTTAATCACCGTGTGAACGGCATGAATGTGCCTTCCACTCTACCAGCTATGTGTTAAAAAGCAAGATAAAGATGACTCACTAGCCTTACCTGAAAACTAGTCCGAAAAAAG
The DNA here is from genome assembly GCA_963932145.1 of Acanthosepion lycidas. Taxonomy (NCBI): domain Eukaryota; kingdom Metazoa; phylum Mollusca; class Cephalopoda; order Sepiida; family Sepiidae; genus Acanthosepion; species Acanthosepion lycidas. Next base: position 80,470,497 of record OZ010577.1, on the reverse strand, counting down.
AAAAAAGCTCAATTGAAAACGTACATAAAACAATGGGAGCCACTAAACTATATTTCCTAGGGTATCATGGCAATCTCTATCTATAAAGGTAGGATGTGTGTGTGTGTTTGTAACGAATGCACGGTTACAATTTTCGACGAATTTGCACCAAAATTTACATGCACATGCTCCAAGTTAGCCGGAAGGCAAAGACTGACGTTGCATTTCCCAACTCCCATCTATAGTGGAAATAATCGATTTTTCATGCTTCTACAGCAGTTTTCATATAGTTTGCGGCCATTTTCTACTGGTCAGAATGAGAGCCTATAGATGGATGCCACGAATAGGCAGGGAAATTCTATTGGCCAGCGTGAGAGCCAACAGCTGACTGACACGAATGTTAACTAGCATGCTAGCATGCAAAAAAAGTCGATTGCTGCATTCAGCACAAGTGGGAAAAGTTTAAATCTGCATGGCACTTTACTCCAATTGGCTCATTCGCTTGCTTAAACTCAACGGTGATTCTGATTCCGCAGAACTGGGTTGGGTGTGAAAAAATATTTGTTGTTAACATTATTTTTTCATTCGGTTTTTCCAGTTACGAGTCCTTTTTTAAAGCTGATCGTTTTGTGTTCATTTTGTTTAGTTCTTTTTTCATAACAGATTTAATGTTTAGTATAGAGCTTATAAAAAATTCGCAGTGTGGGATAGACAAGAAGTAAGGCATGTAGCAACATCAGCACGGCAAAGGGCATTCCTTTAAAAGCAAGAAGGGCAAAAATATTTTAAGTCAAGGGATAGCGATTGCTGTATGAATCGTACGATTTTTGAATCAATCACGGGCAACGCCGGGCCATGCTACTAGTTCGCAGATAAAAAAGAGAAGTTATCTATATAGAGCCATAATTCCCTACATTTTGAAGTGACATGGATTTTATTTTTAAAAATGGTGTTTTATGAAAAAAATATATGGATGACGCAATCAAAAGATACCACGAGTGGCGTCCATTGTTTTATGTATGTTTTCAATTGACAGATATCGTTGAATGAAGTGATTAATATAAATCTGTACCTTGATTATGTAACTGGTTAAAGAGACTCTTCTCGGGGTTTTCCAAATAAATTTTATTATTTTAGAAAGCGAGAGAATTTTCCTTCCAACGAAATATTTTTGATTAGCCAATTGATATATAATGCGAGAAATCTCTTCAACAGAATAAGTAGGCAAAGCGAACATACACCTCGTAGTGAAAGGTAATATATTAATATCTCGGTTTTCTTTGTAACGATTTTGATAAAACTTTTCCCAGCTGACTTGCACAATATGCCAACACCATTTTTAGGTTTTCCATATTCTGTGTAACGTTCTTTTTTTTCCAGATACGACAGATTTGGGTGAATCAGGCTAACAGCCTTTCTCCTCTCTAAGAACAATAGGATGTGGAAAAGATTTCAAAGATAAAGAAATGTATCTTACCATCAAGGAAAGTGCTAAAGCTACCACTTTTGATGTCATTATGGAGAAGTTTGGACGTCATGTTGACACGGATAGACTGTACCTGAGGGATCCTTCGCCAAGGAAGAAACGATCAGATTGTGTGACCTCTAAGACTGTAATAGCTACGGACTTAAGAAATATTATCCGAAAGATTCATGGGAAACCCACACAAACAAACAAAGCCATTTCTACAGATTTCTGACTTCTTCATGTACTGAAAATCACCAGAATTCTCATCAACGTGACCATGTCTCTCCGTGCGATCTCCCTTAAAACTGCCTCCATTAATGCCTCGTTACACAAATGTTATGCTTCAATGGGCTCAGCAGTGCATGACGTTGGACATGAGTTGCATTCTGTTCACTGACGAGACCAGGGCAACTATTGACGGACCTGACGGAGGGGCAAATGTTAGGGTCTATTTCGGAGATAAGCATCACCAAACTCGACGGCGTCAACATCAGAAGGGAGGAGTCATGTTGTGAGCTGGTATCATTAGAGACAGATTTGTTGGACCAATTATGGTGCCTGAAGTATTTAAAATGATTACAGCCGCCTACTTCAATCTCTTAAAGGAGAAATTGTATCCATATTTAGATAACATACCACTGTCATTTCTAAGGGCTCTAGTATTCATCCTTGGCAACGCTATCTCACACTCTGTCAGGGTCACACAAACATCCCTAGGCTTTTACCGCATACAAGGTGAAAGCTTAATGGTGTACCGCCTGACTCTCCGAATCTCAACCCTATAAGAAAATCTTTGGTTCATCATTAAACAAAATGTTTGTGTCGATGGAAGTCAGTTTATTTCGGACGATATCTTATGAGAAATCATAACCAATCAGCAAAGGCAGTCGAGCCTGCTGCAATAAAAATAGATATATTCCATGAATAACAGGGTTTTTGAAGTTATCCGTAAAATGGCGCTCACGTGGCCAAATAATTTATTATGACAATAAATCTTGTAATATTAATATGTTTTTCTTAAAATATATAGTGAAGTTATGCTTAATATGTATCATCCTCCTTCATTTTCCACGATAATATCTAAATGGGTTATTTCTATCCAAAAGCTATTAGTTTCGTTCACCCAAAACTGCCTAATCATACTTATTTTAAAACCCATGTTGTGTGTGTGTGTGTGTTCGTTTATATATTGGATCGGATTTTCTACATTTTTCAACACATTTCGACAAAACTTCACAGGACTACGTAAAATTACCTTGCGGTGGTTCTGACAGCATCCAAAATTGAAAAAAAAAACACAATTGTTTTTGCACGAAATCAATTTGATAACACGATTAAAAGGCATCGCGAGAATGAAAGGGGGACAACTCATATCAAGTAATACTTATAAAACCCTCGTTGTTTGAGTGTGGGTGTGTGTTCGTTTATATATGGGGTCGGATTTGCTACATTTTTCAACCGATTTTTAAAAAAATCACTTTTTTTTGGCAGGTAGTGTTTCTTATTGTCTTGCACACCTTTTTCTTTATTTTTACATTCAGAATGCTCTAAAAATTCAATTTACGCGACAATTGTTTATAATAAAATTCTATTCAATCGGTAGACTCATAACGATTGAAAACAATGTTTTTGTTTGAGTTTGGGTTTGACAAATTCGTAAAAAAAAAAAAAAAAAAAAAAAACTAATTAAGACATGCGTGTTCGTCAACCTTAAACAATAATCTTCGTCAATTTTATTTTTCAGGCTTTATGATGGTTGATACTTAATATATCTCTTACTGTTACACCCCCGGGCAACCCCGGGCTCTACTGCTACTCTGAAATAAAAAATAAATAAATAAAGGACCTTACACTGAATAATGAAAACCTAACAATGGTGTTGCCATATTGTGCAAACCAGCTGGGAAAAGTTTCATCAAAATCAATTCAGAGAAAACCGAGAGATCCTACATTTCACTAACAAGCAATTAGCGTTGTTCGGCATGTACTCTTGATATTTGTATCCATATCCCGAAGATATTTCGCTTATAACGGAAAAATAATTTTGCTGAAGGTCATCGTACGAAGTGCGCTTAAAACGAATCGTTTTATGCCTGATCTAAACTTTAGCAATAGAGGTAAAACAAAATACACAAAACAAACTAGGTTTCTCTAACGTTTGTTTTGACAGATATGAATAAAGATAAAAGTATCAATTATAAACAACGTCTGCTTAGCTTTATCTTGTACATCTTAAAATTAGATTTAGCAAAAGAAAAACGTAATAGTAACCGTGATACTCAAGTTTATATGAGAACATAAGTGTTCAGAAGAAAAGGAAGTTATAGATATATAAATTCGGCTGCGGCGAATAGTATTAAAAAAGAATCCTTTCCATTTGCGCATATTTCTGCTGATTAGTCCTCTCCTAAGTTCAGGGTATCTTTAGGATCATATCAATCCAAGAATCCGTATCCTTTGTGGAAATTAGCAATGTTTTTTTTTTTCTTTTTCTATATATGTCGCCCACATTCTGTATTCACATGAGATCGCCACGTCGGTGGCTCGCCACCTTCCAGGATCATTCAATATACTCTGTGAGAGTCATGTTTTACGTGTCCACATTTCTCGTTCGAGGTTCAAGTAATTCTCTATAAAAGATGGATTTATGAAATGAGCGGAAATTACGTATCAAATATATAAAGCCAAATATATCCAAATCTTATGATATATTCAAATATTCCGTTATCATATGCGTAATATACATAATGCAATTCACACACACACATTCTCTCTCTTTCTAACACACACACATTATTTCTCTATCTATCTCTCTCTCTCTTTCTCTCACACACACACACACATTCTCTTTCTCACACACACACACGAGCATGTGCGCACACATATACTCATACATGATTTTCGCTTGGGCATACCAGATGCTCTAAGTTTGTATGTACGGATGGTTTAATGGATAATGACTCGGAATTTTTAACTCATTCGCTTCCGCGAAAATTAGAATGGTATGAATTTACATCTTATCCTCCAGTATGTGTAAGACTTGTATCACAAAGCCATTATTTTCTCCAACGAATTTTACAATATACAAATATGTTTTGACTATAAGTACCTAGCAAAGAATTGTTATACCTTAAAATACGAAACAATCAATCATATTTATGATTGTATATATTCATATACATCTTTTTTGGAGTATCAATATGATATCTGGAAAAAAATGAATATATTTGTCGGATCATCTGCCAGTAATGAGTGATTTTGAATATATACTAATCATTTTATAGAATATTGTCGCTATAATTGTTCACTGATCTTGATTTTGGTAAAAATACTGCGTTATGTTCTAGTAAGTTATGCATTTAGATAGCGGACATACGGTGGTATTAATAATTATAATAATAACAGTAATAATAATAATAATAATAGCATACGTGTTTTTGCAATTGAACACTTTTTGTGGCTTTGTATTTTGTTTACCGTCTTTATTGAAGATCATCAGATTTCTATTTAAGCCTTCATTGGAATTCTGTTAGTGTGTGTTTCGAGTTTATACCATGTGTCGTTTCGAGTTGGTTATACCCAGTGACTAGAAGTATGCTAAACTTTATTCAAGATGAAAATTATCGCTCCTAGAAAAGCACTTACGAACTGTATTTCGTCGAACTCTTTAGAGCCATCGCCATGAACGGAACATTTCTTTTGATGCTTTTAGTCGAGCGTTCTTTTTTTTCTAGAAATAAAAGACCATGCAATGAAGACAAAACATCTAAATTTTACATTTCACACTGCAACAATTCCAATTTACAAATTGTACAAGGATAGGCTTTGTAATATCACATTTCTTAATACACACATAACAGTCAGGTTTGAAGCGATATGCCTTGTTCAAATGCAACCTATTGAAAAACTTGACGGAATTTCTTTCCAACACATTATATGAGGCTGAATCAAAACGTGAATGCGATTTGTAAATAATGCGTTAAAAACAACAGGAAGACCTTCATGGACAACACCACGGATTGGTATACAATGACGGAGAGCTAGTGTTAAATAATAGTATATCAGACTATTATTGTTTTCAGGAAGTGTAGCTCTGCTCCGATTCCGTGTGATTGGTATCAGATACAAGCCATAATATGGGAAGTCAATTATGAGTGGCTGAGCTAGCGTGGGAAAGGATATAGGAGAAATGTTTCAGCGAGTTGTGTCTTAATCGTCAAGCAATGCAGACGTGATCTCTTTCGTATATAAAAATGATCCTCATTGAGGGAGAATGTCCCAACTGGATAGCTATTATATGTCGAGATTAATAAAGTAGATAAGTTGATATTATCCGTGTTTGACGTCCTTTCATCGCTGAACCAAAACATCTAGCGAACGAAGGCCGAGAGATGACATACAACATTGTAATTAAATTGGCGCCATTGACCTCCCAGCTTGAAGTGGCTATACAATACTAGAATGTCAATGTTCAGGTAAGTGACAGTAAGCAACGAATTCAAATTTATAGAGGTTCCAATCAACGATTACACCACCGAGGAACATCACGTTGTAATCCGCTCTCTATGGGTAGAGCTTTGTTAAACCCACGGAAATCTATCCCTAGATATTGTCGCAGTATGGAAGATGCATCATGAATCAGTATAGAGTGAGACTCTATCAAAAGGTGACATGTATTTGTTCTTCATCAGTGAAAATAAAGGTAGGTACCTCCATAGATTGGCTTTAACTACAGTTGAAAATTGATTTAAAAATTAAAAAAATCTTTCTTCAAGCTTTTGTTTTTAAGTTTAATTTCGATGAATTTTAATATTAGGTTGGTGCAAAAATAATGTCGTTTTCTCACATAGTAACATATGTGAGAAAACGACATTATTTTTGCACCAACTTAATATTTCCAATAAGCAAAACATTTTGCTGTATTTCAAAACTGATTTAAATTAGCTGAAAGTAGTTTTCCTATTGAAATTTAGGATTTTTTTAAAATTTAGCTTTCCGTCATTTAAATGTAATTCCCTTGATAAAACAAATCGTCCAAAAATAAAATTTACTTTGATAAAGCTTTGTATAAGTAATATTAGATGATTTAAAATATAATACGATTTTAAACGAATATTATTTACTAAGGTAAACATTTTTAAAAATTAAATAAAAATTTCGCACAATTTCATTTTTTAACCACATCTGAAACTCTATTTAAACTGTTGACGTGATTGACAGCTTGATGACATATATATGTTTATCGAATTTTGTTTTACGAGGTCTTTATCCGTCAAAAAATAATTAATTATATAACGTGAGTGTATTTCATATATAAATTTTAAGTACCCAATGTTCTTAAGAATTTGGTAAAATATTATGCATTATCGATCTCAGATTGCAATAAATTTATCGATTTATATATACTAAATATAGACTTACTTATTAACAATATTCCCAACAGTTACAGCATAGGAAATGAATTTTACAAGATTTAAAATTATTTAAAATTATTATTTAATTAAATCAAAATATTAAAAAATATGTAAACAAACCTTGTAAAAATTAATTATTCATATAATTTTTTCTTAAGTCACTATTGTTCTTATATCTTATTCATAAAAAACAATCAACAGCTTTTCTAATTAAATTAAGCCTTAGTTTTACTACTTTTTTCTTTTAAGCTTCAGAGCAGATTTTCAGTAGGAAGTTTCTTGATTTTTCATAAAATTAACTAAGTATTTTGAAACACATGTGAAAAAAATATTTTTACCACGATTTAAAAAAATACATTTCATGAGTAATTTCATTCATTTGTTAATAATTTATGAAGGTTTCAGTAATATCCGACAATTATTTGAAGTTTGCAAGACTTTCCAAATCAGTTGGTCTTTCACTGTAAAAAAATACAGAAAAATTTGCGACGCTATTTTATCGTACAGCTGATTGATTTTTAATCAAAATTTAAAGTATTCTATAGAATATTAAAAAAAAATTAATTAAATATTCAAAAATACTTTCGTCTTAATAATGGCATGATTTTGACGATAAAATTTAGTTTTAGTCACGTTTGGGACATTTTCCATCATAATATGCTATTTTGTCGATGAATTAGTGGAGGTAACTAAATAATAGTTTTACTATGGAAATTATCTTTATTATATATTTGTTCTCGAATATGCATTTTATATAAATATTAAGCCAGATAAGAATTATATATGAAAACAAATATATATAAAGATATGGTCTGAAAGATAAAATGGCAATAGTAATGATAATATTAGCCGTTTGATTATAAGAAATAATTCGTCATTCAGTGTCGGGGCAGCCACTTCGACTCTGGTTAAAATTCATGAAATATATTGTTTTGAATTCAGGAAAACAGCATTCTAAGGTCCAGTAGTAGTTATCGCCCTTTCCTGTATGGATGGATGCCATCTTGGGAATTGTCAACATCTTCATTATGTCATTGTTTTCTCTTCGAGCTGATGTCCATTTTAGTTGTTGTTGCAAATTGTCCTCAGGTTATGTAGTTTCAATTATCTTGTAAAATATATTTTGTTTGTGATTCTGTAGCGACAGTCTACGAAGTTCAAGGAACGATAGTTTTAACCAAGTCCTACATGCGTCACTCGTTTCAAGCCATTTTAACCAATAAATTGAGAGAGCCGTTTTATAGAGTTAGTAGTTTAGTTATTTCAGAACAGGTTTGGCGTAATGTATGATATTCATATGAATGTCTAGAGATGTAATTAACAGATAGAGGCCTGGCGTTGTAGGGGCAGCACTAATTGAGTAAGATAATGATAAAATGAAATTAGTTTGTATAACATTTTACAACTTAATTCCGTACTGTATACTAATCGCACAGATCGATAATAATATAGTGAAAATATAAGATCAAAATTCATTGAATAACTACGTGGAAATTTCCTCATACACATTTGACTGCATATTTCGTGTAATATATTCTCATCAAATTATCTGGCATATATCCTCTTTTTTTATAATTCTTTAATTCTTTTTTGAACTAGTATCTATAGATGTGTGTTTGTTTGTTTGTGAGTGTGTGTGTGTTCGTATGTGTGTTCGTGTGTGTGTTCGTGTGTGTGCGTGCGTGTGGTTGTGTACAGGCGCGTGAGTCGAGGCACAGGGACAAAAGTAAAAAAAATGAACAAAGGACCTGTCAAAATTGGGCAAGTTGCATATGACTATATATATATATATATATATGATTAATGGAAGTAAAGTTTATCACTTAGCTGATTGATATTATCTTCACCATCCCGACTACAGAGTATATATATATATATATTATAGATATAAACATATATGCATGCATACATACATACATTCATACATTCATACATTCATACATACATACATTTCTGTCACCTCCTGTAAAGAAGAGGAACAGGTCCCTCCACGAAACTCTATGTTCGTGTTGGTGAAGATAATATCAGTCAGCTAAGTGATAAACGTTAAACCTATATATATATATATATATATATATATATATATATATATATATATATATATATATATATATATTAATTGTATATATATGTTATTTCTAAAAAGTGATTATAAAAGGTGGAAGCCCTCTAATGTATAAAGAAAAAAATACCTGCCTTTAAAACAGCAATTATGTTTCCGGCTACACGATACAATAAATTAACAATGTGTTTGTTTCTGCAAAATTTTATACTACCCACGATGGCACACCATTTATGACAGTATAATAAATAATCTGTTGGCTGGCTACTCTTATCGAGGATGCCCGTCTATTGGGGAGGCTAGATAATCCCAGTTGCAGATGCCTGCTCAAGCAGATTTGTGTCTGTTCAAAACCGAGATATCCTGGACAACAGTCTGACCAAGACCAGCACGCTCAATCCTCTGTTACTTGCACAGCCACAGACGCATGTTTATATTTATGAGGTGCTCAATATTTGTGTGCGTAGAGAGAGAGAGTGGGGATGAGGAAACAGACGAGGCTGGGAAGAATGTCATTTTTCACACACACACACACACACACACACACACACACACACACACACACACACACATATATATATATATATATATATATATATATATATATATATATATACACGAACGAATCCCATTTATCTTAAATCTCAAATTACATTTTTTTTATTCCAAAAACAGTTATCACGGTATAATACATAATTGGGCCAAAATTATGATAACCAGATATATTTTAAAAAAAATTAAATTGTGCAACGCGCAGTCTATTCTCTGCAACGGAAGACTGCTTTGTGCAGCGTCCTATCGCCGAGGGGTAATATGTATATTTGTAATATATATATATATATATATATATATATATATATATATATATATATATATATATATATATATATGTATATGAATGTATATATATATATGTATATATATATGTATATATATATATATATATATGCACACACAGACACACACATATATATATATGTGTATGTGTGTGTGTTTGTATTAGGTTGGTGCAAAAATAATTTTTTTCTCACATAGTAACATGTGTGAGAAAACGACATTATTTTTGCACCAACCTAATAATTAAAATTTGCAATGCATATGAATAATCCCAAGTTGATTGTAATCCACAGAGGAGCTCAATGTCAGATCAGACCAATTTTTAATTATTAATATACATTTTATTTATATACATATACATACACACACACACACACACATATATATATATATATATATATATATATATATATATATATATATATATATAAGGGAAACAGTACTTAAATTTTACTGCTGTCCGCGACTAAAAAACTGGTGGACGTCTTTTACAATGTATTTTTATTTCATGATAAATGAACTTTTTTTTTTAAATCAGTTTCTTGCAGTTCATCTTGATTTTCCATCATATAACATTTTCATTGTTATCACCATTGCCTCCTCTTGAATCACCGTCGCCTTCATGATCGATATATATACATATATATATTTGAGAATTGTGATGATGCCGAAAAAATATTCACTATCAGTCTGTTTTACTATCCGTTCGTTTTTGTTTTTTTTTTTTTTTACTTCGCATGCGTTTTGATTTTTTCCTGGCTTCATCGATTCTCAGGTATATTATTACTTTATTTGTCGTACTGCTGAACGATCTTTTTTTCTTTTTTTTTCAATTTAGTGAGATCTTGTTTGTGTTTTGGTTATTTGTATGTGAGGAGAGTACTAATTCTCACGCAGTTCCGCAGAGATTGGCCAAAAGAAGTTTCACTACAGAAATTTGTAGAGAAGACAGACATGCGAATGAAACAAAAAAGTAAGTAAATAAAAAATAAAATAAAATCGAAATATTACGAATATCTGCATAAAAAAAAATAAAGGTATAAATAAGATGTGAGAAGCGCACGATGCAGGAAGTTTCTTGATGGAGAAGAAATTGAAGTTGAGTGGCAGGGTTTTCGCAGACGGTCACGTTTGACATTATCTACCAAAGGATAAGCACACTTAGCCTTGAACTAATACACACGATAATAAATAAGCATATATTTATCCGCACTCACGCACGCGCACACACTCTCTCATTCATATATCTATCTATCTATCTATCTATCTATCTATCTATCTATCTATCTATCTATATATATATATATATATATATATATATATATATATATGAGTGTGTGTGTGTGTGTGTGTCTTTCTGTGTATTGATTATTAAATAGAGAGAAAATAGTTTACTAAGCTAAGTGGAGTCTTGGCATAATCTTACAAATATATGGAGACATGCAGAAAGCTAAAAATTGCTACAGTAACATCATGAAGCCATGTCTTTTCATATTAACTAATGATTACTTTATCTAACTACAAGAAAGAATATTGTAAAGAATATTAGAATCTATCTTTCACTCTCACTCCCCCTCTATCTATTTCTCTCTCTCATTCACTCACACAAACACACACAAAACAAACACATGAATACAATAACGACTTTGCCAATTTTAAATTATTAAACATTTCGTAATATTTACAGCTTATAAGTGTATGTTTTGAATCACCTTTGTTACAGAAGAAGCAATTATCCGGTTGTATTTATTTCCATATCGGTTAAACAAATTTCGTAGAAAGGTTGCTGAAAGATTGAGGAAGGAGCGAGATGTATTTAAAATACCGTTGCTAATATTTTCTATGCTATACACAGTGTTATATAAATCTCTATAATGAACAATTATTACGTAACATTCACTTCAGGAACTAAAGAAATGATAACATTAGTATAGCTTCTCTAAACGTGAATACCTTTATTTTGCCAGACAAGATAATATTCCTTGATAATCTTGAGAGGTAAGCTTGACGATTCCTTGATAATCTTAACACGTAATCCTCCACTTATCTTCAGATTTGTGTTTATTCTCCTGGCGAAATCTTTCTTTAGTTACATTTGATTGCCATTTAATCAATCTTTAAATTTAGGGACATCATCGTCAAAAGTCTATGTTGTGTTGCATGCAATCTGTGCAATGAAGATACTTTATTCTTATAAAATCTCTCTGTCAACCCTGTTTGGTATCAAGTGAGCATACGGCATCTGGATATATATGGCATTAGACAAGCTACTAGCAATTTTAATCAACTTCACGGAACTAGCTTTTTATGATTCCTGAAAGCGCTAAATTTTTACCTCTAAATATCATTGTTTTTACCGAGTAACATGAGATATTCACATTTTATTTAGCATTCTGACAAATTTTCCTATATTACAATTCAACTCAATTTCAATTCCACCACTGTTTGAGAACTTATTTATTGTTGTGTAGTTAGGAGATAAAGTTGAATAACCTCAGTGTTTTATATAAATATATTCTTTCTAATAACCAACCACATCGGACAGTTTCATATTAAGCGAAACACAATTGTTGAGGATCTTCTCCTTCTTCTTCTTCTTCTTCTTTGTTGTTTTTGTTTTTCTCTTTCTTGTTTTTCTTTTCGTTCTTCTTCTCTTACTTGTTGTTGTTCTTGTTTTATTCTTCTTTCTCTGATTTTTGTTGACGTTCTTTTTATTCTTCGTCTTCTCATTCATCTTCAATTCCATATTGTTCTTATACTTCTTTTTCATCATCATTTCTTCTTTTTCTATTTTTCTCTTCCATGTTGTTTTTCTTCATTACATTCTTCTTCTCTTCCTTGTTGATTTTGTTGTCGTTATTGTTGTTCTTTCGTCTTCTTCTTCTCTTCCTTTTTGTTGCTGTTCTTCTCTTCCTTCTTGTTGTTTTTGTTGTTCTTCTCTTCCTTCTTGTTGTTTTTGTTGTTCTTCTCTTCCTTATTCTCTTCCTTATTATTGTTGCATTTATTCTTCTTTTTGATCTGTTTCTTTGTTATTTTCTTTTATCTTCTCGTTATTTTTTTCATCTTCTCTTTTTGTTATTGTTATTGTCTTCTTCTTCTTCTTCTTCCTCTTCTTCTTCTTCTTCTAATAGAATACATCAGAATATCAACTTCGCTAAGATTTCTTTTCTTAATTATATGTCCTAAAATATTTAGCAGTCTCTTTATGACTCTAAGTATAAGTTTTCTTGTCCCTCCATTTTCCTTAACATTTTCCTGGTGTGTATAATTTTCCTTCCTTCTGTTGAATCAGATTCATTGCAGTATATGATCAAATTATTTGTGCGATCGTATTACTTGTAACTTTGTCAGGTCGTAAATTTACAGCACCCTTTTGCATATAACAGAATGGTGGCCTATATATGACGTCTGCGCATAAAAAAAACAAAAAAAAACATCTATAAATATATAATAATATCGATGTAATCTTTTCCAGCAGACAATGTATATGTAGGAATGTTATCTGCGAAAAAACTAATAAAAGAAACTGCAGGGACATAATCGCTATCCAATTAACAAACAAGATTTCACTTTGATTTCATTAATATTTAATCATATTATATCCAGAATATTAAGGGAATAATTTTCTATTTTCAATTTAAAAATATAGATTTGTACAAATGAATAAATAGAAAAATAAAATACGTGAATCATAAACTGGTAATTTCTGATTTGATAATTTGAACATAAAAGATCTACTCTACCTACATTTCTAAATCTGAACAAATAATAAAATATTAATTTTTACTCAGTATATCTATCTACCTATCCGTATATATATATATATATATATATATATATATATATATATATATATATATATATATATATATATACACGACTCAGATTATCCAGACTGTTTCAAGCAAACAGAAAACCAACTTTAGCTTAAGTAAACGTGTTTTACAATGAATGTATAGAGAAGTGCATTTGAAGACCTAGAGCGGGAAAGTAGGGATAGTGCTAATAACGTCAGATTTAAACTAGGAACTGTTGCTCCAATTCACTAAGGATCAAAAAATTGGAAAATACAACATTTGAAACACGTTTCCTGGGCTGTTACGTCTCGATTTCTACTCCGATATTAGGAATGTAGAGACAGAATTCGGTGCGAACAGCATGAAAATTTGGGTCCATCCTGTCTTCTACCAACCCTATTTTCCTGTCGGAGATGGCGATTTTACGATATAGAGATATCCCGCCTTTAATATTCTACATGTGTCTGTACCTTCGATAGATTCTTAGGTCAGTTAGAGAGATAAAGTACGCTGCGTTAAGACTGAAGCATTATTAAAACAAAGTTTACTGTTCTTATCTATCTATCTATCTATCTATCTATCTATCTATCTATCTTATGTATTTAAGAAGCAAATGTTCATTTACGCTGGTTTCAATCGAGAAGATAATCAAATTATCTATGTCATATTATAATTTTTTCCTAATACAGTTTCTCTCAAATTATGGATACACACAGTGTATAGCTGAAGTTAACTTGATTTCTTTTCACATCTACCCCCTAGTTTTACCAGGGCTGTCGGCGAAAAAATAAATTTCACCATGAAGTACTACTGGAAGAACAAAAATTCAAATTAAGTTCTAAGGGAATTCATTCAGATCCACCCACGCGGATTAAAATGACACGGATTAGTTTAAAGCTGCTGGTACCTGTACACGATGTGGACAAGGATCGTCCTGGAAGACGACAGATAATAAGAAAGGGTGATGCCAAGTTTTCACAGAAGTCCAAGAAACCTATCGCTAGTCACAAGGCCGTGGTGACACTCATCCAAGTATTCATGCCCAACAAGTTGTGACCCAAGAGCAATGACCGTCTTCTCATGAGTCACTCCATCGAAGAACATTAGCTGGGTCAAGCAAGGATATACAAGTGATAGAATTTTGGTGGATTAAAACAATAATCTGAATTCTGAATTCTGTTGAGGATTCTCCTAGATTCTGTGGATTACTATAATGATTAATCCTCCAAAATTCTATCATATATACATGTGATTAGTTCATATACAGACTTGCAAATAAATGTTTATTTAATTTCTGATGTGACGAAAAAAGTCTCATGTATTTAACAGATATATAAAGTATATAATTAAATATTTATATTATCTACGTCAGATGTACGACTTAGATATTTCATCTCTTTAGAATCGGCAGGTATTAATAGTTATTAGTACGGGACGATTGTAAAGACAGGGAAATTTGATTCGTACAACTGATGTAGGTAATATAAATATTTAATTATATACTCTATATAACACAACTAAACTTAAACATGAAAACAATAAACAAAAACTAAAGATTTTTGAAGCTAAATACGTAAGACTGTTGAAAACTAACCTGAACAAAATAAACTATGAAAACTCCACAAATATCTTCAAATGCCTATAACTGCTAATAGAACCGATTGGTTTATAGCAACGGGTTCCCATATTTAAGATTTCTCGTTTTCATTCTCGCGGGGTTATGTGCGATGTCATGAGCCGCAGTGCGATGTTCGCTTCCAGCGTCTCGTATGCACAAGATGTCGTTGCTTGGAAATCTTCCATGCAAACAAAAGCAGACTATT
This sequence comes from Acanthosepion lycidas, assembly GCA_963932145.1. Taxonomy (NCBI): domain Eukaryota; kingdom Metazoa; phylum Mollusca; class Cephalopoda; order Sepiida; family Sepiidae; genus Acanthosepion; species Acanthosepion lycidas. Next base: position 80,455,117 of record OZ010577.1, on the reverse strand, counting down.
ATTATTGTCATGTCCGTGTATTGTTTAATATATTGTAATGTAATTATCATCTGTGAGAATGGCTTATGAAAACCGAAAGCTTATATAGGATTAAATATCATGTGCCAATTTGCTGATTTTCTTTCGTCTTTCGATGATAATATTATTAAGCTTATCAGACGATATGAAAGGAATTTGCATAAAATAAATACCAAAAATTGTCTATGTTATTGAATGAAGCATGCACCAATATATATATATATATATATATATATATATATATATATATATATATATATATATATATATATATATAACCCATAAATAGACACGCGCATATATATATATACACACACACACACATATATATATATTAGGTTGGTGCAAAAATAATATCGTTTTCTCACGTAGTAACATATATAAGAAAACGACCTTATTTTTGCACCAACCTAATATATATATATATATATATATATATATATATATATATATATATCACTTGATCCTATAAAGAATTTTATGCTACAAGTATGAGTGACGGCGAAATACTCATGGTATTCATGTATAACCAGTTTGACAGTGGACAAACGACAGTTGGACGGCTGTAGCTCAGATATAAAACAAGCTAGAGAGTAACCTCTTAGCTGTCAATGAACATCATACTGACTTCGATCGTGTTACTATGGACAGAAACATATAAATGTATTTGTGACAGAGTTGTATCAGAAATTTCCACATCAGTCGGAATCAAGTTGGTCGCAAATTTACCGTTTACTTTCATATTTAAAAGAGTATTTTTTCTTAAGACTGAAGTTAAGCTCAGACTCGTTACTAATGTCCATTTAAGGATGTTTTATTACAGATAATATATTGCAAAGGATATTCTAAATCTTAATGTCTTATATTCTTAATATGTGCATATTCTTGAGTACTTTGCCATTTTTACGAAATTTAAGCGAACTTATCTTTCAATATTTTGGTTGACCCACATTTATATTTAGAGCTGAAATCCACATACCATTAACACAAGTATTTTCCCTATGGTGGTGGTGAATAATAAATCAATTGTTATATGTTGCGTTTCTTTGTTGGTGTCTATGAAAAGAACGCTAACAATAAAGAAAAACATCCACAAATCTATATTTTTTCCAACAGTGTGGTATGAAGTGAGAAGTAACGCATGCGCAGATACATTAGTATAAATATTGAATAGAGTGCATGCGCGAGTAAGTGGTGTGTACCGGAAGTGGAGAAGGAATATAAAGGACGACGGTCGTCGCGAATGGGCGTCGTTTTGCTTGGATAGTCATTTGTGACAATTTTTATACATTCTGTGAGATTCATTTTCCTTATGTGCTGGAATACGGGCCATATTTTCTGGGAGTTTATAATGTTTAAACTGTTTTTTTTTTCCAGGCAAACATTTTCAGCTCAATGATATTGTAATGTGACTGGAAAAAATGTATTTTCAAGTGAAATTTCCTCAGCAAAGGCAGTTTGATTTAAAAAAATAGAAAATATTCTAAATTTGGTATCTTTTATATCACTGTATTTGGAAGTGAACTTTTTCATCTATTTGTTTAGATATGTAAGAGGAAGATCATATCACTGTTGAAGTGATACAATCTAGATTGAGAGGAGTATTCTCTAAAGCAGTGTCAGTGAAACGTTACGGCGCGCCTCATCGTTGGGTCGAAATAGGATAGCAGGTGAGGCGGAATGTAAAGATTTAGAAACAAAAAATTCATATGCCAAAAAAAAAAATGTATTTAATATATTATTTTGTATTAATTGCAATTACATGCGCATATCCCAACATATAAAGTTATAAATAATTATTGGCCGATTTTATTATTTTATTAATTGTATCAAATATTAAGAATATAATTAATATGATCTGCAAATTGGAGGAGAGAGTTATCAATAATAATGTTCTAACTTCCAATCCACGGCTATATCCTTTAACTCTCTATCTGAGAATGATGAAAATGGCATTATGAGATTAGATGCATCAGCTGGAGATGGATGGGAAATAGGAGTAAAATAACGTTCTAGGACGATATTTTCCGAGTATGTTTCAGTGGAGACAAAATAGATATTTTATATAAATAACTTCACAGGTTAAATTGCTGACAAGACCTAGATTGTTAATATAGAAAATTCTTAAAATATGATACTACTATTATTTTAGTAGCTATATCTTCTAAATAAAATTGCTCTTTTCATTTTTATGTTATCAGTGAATTTCTTGGAGACCTGGAATTTGAAAATAGTCTTCATTGATAAACGTTACGAGATCTGTTTAATACATCTGAAACTTGTAGAGAAAAAAAGTTGCTCTGAGCAAGAAAAGATGCGATAAAAGAAGATCAGGACAATAACACAGTAGGTTTCACATTAGATATAATCTCGTTGAAAGTCATTAGTGCCCAACCTGGTACATATGCAGATGACATTAGCATTTACTACTGTGTTAATAGCACATCCGTCAGATCTAAGATAGTTAATCTGGCAGCTGCACTTGAAAAGGACGTCTAATCAGTGATTAACTGGGACAAGAAATGGCTTGCAAATTTTTACTCCTCTAAAACAAAAGCTCCATAGGGAACCTTTTTCCACCTGACGCCTTCTTGCGAGGAACTATGGGTAACTGTGGCGTGCCAGTGACGTTTTCGCGTCATAAGTCATCTTGCATATTTATAAATCTGCCATTCGTTCTTACATTGAATATTGTTAGCATATCTGGTATGATGCTCCTGGTATGAATCTCGATATTCTTGACAAAATCCTAATAAAGTGGTTTAATGTAATCGATCCTGTCAAGGCATCTTTGACTTCAGTCTCTTTCTCACAGATGTGTCATGGCTTCCCTCTGTCTTTTATAAAAATATTTTCATGACACCTGTTCTGGTGACTCGAATACATGAATTTAAGCATATTACTACATTGTCATTTAGGTCCAACCCGTTTAATGATGATATAGCTATATGCAGCCGCCTCTTCTACCCCGAAATTTTATTTTCTCGAACTTTCCATCCGTTTGTTTACTTGCTTCACTGCTATCTACAAATTTCAACCATTTGAATGCAACATCAATCGCCATCTTATGTCTTCTTAAATCCCGTTTATGTTTACTCTTTTCCTCAATCCTCCCTCTTTTCAGTCTTCTCTTTCCTTATCTATCCATGTAAGCCCCTACCTAATAGTGGCATTCCCGCATTGCTTGGAGTGTACCGACTTTTAAACGTCAATATAATATTGACCGAAGAGAATTGTTGACATCGATAGATCATTGCGAGTAGTCACCTGCTCAGCTAACGATCCTTCAAGAATAGAGTAACATTTGTAGAGCACAAGGTACGTCGAGCGAGCATGCAGCAAGATAAGGAGATTTGTGGAAATTTTGAAAAAAAGGTAAATGTTTCTTATACAATAGAAGTTACTGGTTTCTGTACATATTTTGAAATCAAGCCATGGGCCACTGAATGATTTTGCAAGGGAGAATGTTCATTATTGGCAAATTACGTGGATATTAATGCGCCTTCCTTAGATAAGAAGCTTTTAATGTTGGTTTGAAAAGGGAATAGTGAATTAGAAATGAATTGACGGGAGAACGGGAAAAAGTTTACACCACATTTGATGGCAATCGTCCAATCAACAAAGATAAAGCCTGACTCTTATTAACCTTTCAAGAGTTGAGTGCCTGCGGGAAGTGTTACACTTGGAGGCGACATTACGGAGACTCTGATAGAGATGAGAGCGATCGCGGGGTCATGCAATATTGTTTATTTAAAATCGGCTTATCTTTAGCTTCGTGAGTCTGAAAACTTGTAGAAGTATTAATATAAAAAATATGAAAAAATAAAAGCATATAGCGTACGTTAGTACTGGCCTGGAATTCTACGACTGCAATCATGACAACCTTATTCAAATCGCTATTGGGAAAGGTGAATAAGAAGAGGGCCAATATGAAATGACGTCTTCTGAAACTGTTATGGGAACTTACCCATAATAATAATGGACTATTCCTGACATTATAAATATTGCGCCTCTCAAGAGGTATAGGGAGATTGTAAAGGGAGGAGAGATAATTGAGAGCATATTGTAAGGACATTGGAATAGTGATACTTGTCGAGACAACATAGTTCACTCTAACCAAATCTGATAGTCATTACTAATACTTCTACTTCTTTGTATTATTAAGTTGGTGCAAGAATAATGACGTATTAATGACGTTTTTTGACGTTAAAAATACGTCAAAAAACGACATTATTACGTCATTATTTTTGCAGTAACCTAATATATTTCTGTTGTAATATATCTTTGTATTTCATACCTGTGTTCGTGTTATTCTTTCATTGGTTCTAACCTTGGACCATCATCGTGGTACAAGGAACTTGGACCATCACTGTGGTACAAGGAACTTGGACTATAACAGAAACTGAACTTGTGGTACTTAACAAGATGTGTACTGACTGCAAAATAATCAGAGTGATTAGAAAGAGGGTCAGCACTGGGCCTTACAATGAAAAAAACAAAGAAAAAAATAAGGAAAATTAGGAGTTTCTTGAAAGGAATAAACGACATAATTTGGTCGGTCGAGAACTGTTTTCAGTATGTAATAATAGAGTAGGCCTCTACCCAGTTGCTTGCTGGTGGAGACCTGCGTGTATATAGGAGTAAGGAATGTTGAGAGAGCGAGCTATTATGTTATTAATCATTTCATTTTAATCATAACGATAATGCCACTAATATGCAAGGGTTTACTGAGTATGAAAGAATATGAGAAATAAACATTATTAAGGAGAGAAAACAAAGAACAGGAATTAACAAGACAGAAGGCAACGATTGACATTGCATTTAAATGATTGACATTGCATTTGAAGTGCTTGAGAAGAAACTGTTAGGAATGAATTACGCTTACATCTAACATTTCAGCTGTAAAATGATGCGACCCTGTCGTTAATCTAGTAGCAATATTAAACTTATAAAGTCTATGTACAAAAGAGAAAAGTTCATCAAAACAATAACTATGAAAATATTTATGGAAAATCAAAAGAAAGCTAAGTCACTGCCGCCGGAAAACAACTGAAGCCGAGATGTCAGGACAGAAAAAAATGACATTGCATATTTCTCATTGTATTTTATTAAGAATCGTTAAATACGCAAAAGAAGCACCAGACCGTCTGTGACAATAATATTCAATGAAGAGACGAATGGTAGATATATAATGATTTTCGAAGCGTAGCTTAGATGTGGCACAAGGCTGAAAGCAGAGGCACCTGGTGATGATCGAACTCACTCCGCATTCGTAATTGTTCTATCGATACAAACTTCCTAATTATTACACCTCCTCACGGTGTCCCGAATAGTAAATTTATAAATGTTTAAGATAGATTCTAGCGAGAAATACTTGTCTAGAACGATAGAGGTAACAAACTTAACTAGCAGTACACCGAGACATTGATTCAATATAATATTTCCCCTTCATGTCTTCGTTGTCTTCCCTCTGTATTATAATGGATGGATGATTAATGACACGTTGACAAAGTTTATAGAAAGTCTAAATGATAAATATCAAATGACCTCGAAATGGGATATAAAATGATTACATAAGGAATACGTTTCGTGTGATACCAGTGTGCTAATCGGGTGGAGAGATGTTGCATCGAGGCAAAGAATTCAAAATGATTCCCGCGAAAAATATGTTTATAATATTTCATTAAAAGCGATGAATTATTATTTTTTATTTTATTTTATTTTTTTAAGCATTTCATCCCAAGCAAGGCGGAAGCCACTAGGACGCAAGGGGTTACAGAAAATATAGAGCAAGATCAGATAGAAGTGATAGAAGAAAGGATGAGGGTAGTGGATAGATCAAGGCAACTGGAGATGTCGATGTCGATTGACATTACATTTGAATAGCTGGAGATTATAGCTCACAGGGAAACAGGAATAGGGAAGGGAGTTCCACAGGCGAGAGGTGCGAGACATGAAGCCATTGGAGTAGAAGAGACCGCTACAGTTAGGAGTTTCGACAGTGAAGGGGTGAAAGTGGTTATTTCGATTTAACCTCCTTTAGTTAAAGTTGATTTCTTTTTTTAAGCATTTCACCCCAAGCAAGGCGGGAGCCACTAAGACGCAAGGGGTTACATAAAATTTAGAGCAAAATCAGATAGGAGTGATAGAAGAAAAGATGAGGATAGTGGATAGATCAAGGCAACTAGAGATGTCGATTGACATTACACTTGAAAAGCTGGAGATTATAACTCACTGGGAAACAGAAATAGGGAAGGGAGTTCCACAGGCGAGAGGTGCGAGACATGAAGCTATTGGAGTAGAAGAGACCGCTACAGTTAGGAGTTTCGACAGTGAAGGGGTGAGAGTGGGATGCCAGCCTCGTATGGCGCTTGAATGACGTCTGGGAACCAGTGAATGCAGCTCCTCGGAGCAATTTCCATGGAAGTATTTGTAGAACAGATAGAGGGAGGCGACGGCGCGTCTGTGAGAAAGTGACTGTAGACTAGACGACGGAGCAGGGCCAACTACATTGCATATCCGCCTCTGGAGCCTATCAAGAACCCCGAGGCAAACAGAAGGGGCATCATACCATATATGGCAGCAATACTCCATGCAAGGGCGAATTGTTGATTTGTAGATCTGGAGGATCGACTCCGGGGAGAAAAACTTCCTGGCGCGGCTCAGGGAGCCAACTTTCCTTGCAGTGGATGAGGCAATTGATTCAATGTATTTATTCCATCTCAGGTAAGCAGTCAACGTGAGAACGAGAAGCCGCAGAGGGTTGCTCTCGAGAAGTTGAGCATCAGACATTCTAATGGAGGGAAGGGAAGGATCGCTATGGTGATTAATAGAGAGCCGTTTTGTCTTAGAAGCGTTGAAGTTGACCAGCCAATTCTTGCCCCAGTTCACAATCGATTGGAGGTCCTTTTTTAGACGCATGGGCAGGGGAGATTTGTCTGTGAGACTTGATTTGTTTTTGAGGCAGGAATAAATTGTGGTGTCATCCACGTAGATGCCAACTTGGGAAGTTATGGCGTCAGGAAGGTCATTTATGTAGATAAGGAATAGAATTATGGCGTCAGGAAGGTCATTTATGTAGATAAGGAATAAGAATTAATTGAGTCTTAAGGGCGTGGCTGAGAGTTTAGAAATCGAACCCACATGTCTATTGTGGTCGAATGACTTAAATCATTAATTACGATCGAAAAAGTGAAAAGGGGATATCTGGTGATGATTACCAGCCGACGTTTATGGATCTTGTGAGAATTAGGGAATTTAAACTGATATTGCAATTAGTATTCATAATCTCGCAGGAAAAGACTTGCGACGCTTTTACCAGGGTGAGGAAAACCTGGTTGTGTGTGCTAGGGGACTGTGAGAAGGTAATGGTTGCAGGATGATTCTCTGAATGTCTACACTTGGAAGAATTGCGCGTCATGCATTATATAAGGTGGGAGGAACGCGATTTCTGTCTAGAAAAGTTGACACAAATTTTACAAAAGGAGTTGCTAAAGTGTGGCAACAGGTGCTAATCAATTGACCTCGTGCCGAGAGTACAGGAGAAGAGAGAAATTCAAATGATGGCAAACCGAATGTGATCGCTTGTTGACGTGACTCATTACGGACTGTTGTTCTATTTCCCATTGATCGACTCTGGTCCTGGGAGGGTAGATACATGCAAAGGAAATAGAACAAAAACTGCAACTAACTAAACTTGCACAGAAGTTGAACGATATATTCTTGGAGAGGAGCCCAATGGATGAGGTGTTAATAGATAATGCTAATTGTTTTCACCTAGAATTTTTAAAGGAGGAGTTAAAATTTGGAATAGCAATTATCTATTTATGGCTACATACGGATCTTGTAGTAAGAGGATCATGGGAAGACATCATCAAACGATTAATAGATTGACAAAAAAGAGCATATTTTAATATTGATACAGTGATCTGGTATGATATGTCACATAAATTAATGGAAATGTTTATGGTCAGACGTTTCCTTATATAGAACATTCGGTATTCACAGAGCGCGCACGCGGATTTTTAAAATATTTGCGTAAAAATCTTTTGTCCTTTCCCACTGGCATGAATTAGAATAACTGCATCCTATCAATAGCTGCATCTACTGCATAGCAAGATGGATGAATGAGCCATGCCAGAAAATGTTTCTCGTCTGAATTCATCTTACATATTTACAAATCGGCTATTCGTCTTTACATTGAATACTGTTGCAATATTTGGTCGCGTGTTCATGCTGTACATCTCGAGATACTTGACAAATCCAAGGAAGGATCTGTAAAGAAATCCATCCTAACGAGACATCTCAGTCACTTTCTCACTGACTTGACGTGGCTTCCCTCTGTCTTTTCTACATATATTTTCATGGTAATTGCTCTGCTAATCTTTTTTTTCCTGGTGTCCTGAATATATGAATTTAAGCTTAATACTAGGCCTCACGCTTTTACTGCTGAAATAGCTAAATTCAACCGCCACTTCTATTCCAACATTTTCTTTTCTCGCACTTACACCTATAGAAATCCTTTCTGTTTTCTTGCATACCTAAAAAATGCAATCTTCAAAATTTTAAACGCAACATCAATCGCCATCTTCTGTCATCTTCAATCTCAGTCATTTTTTGTCTTTTCGTCAATACTCCCTATTCTGAATCTTCTTTTTCAATTTCACTACTTGTAATTCCCTGCGCACTAGTGACACGCCCCCCACCCACACACACCTTGCTTGGAGTAAACTGATTAAAGAGAAGAAATGTAACATTCTTCTTTGTATTGATGTATATTTCCTTTCAAACGTTTTATTCAAAGTAGTGTGGACCATCAGCTACTTTCTTATGTCATTAGTTTTATGTGATAACCATTTTTCATGTCGGCGAATTTAAAAGATCACAAATATTATGGTTTCTGTTATTATGTCCATCTCTTTTTTTTTACAGCCAGTTTACGAGACTCGAAGAAAAATGGCGGTAATAAAGACATAGAGGTTTCATGCATTCGAAGATGTTTTACATCCTTCATAGCATTTATTAGATATGTGAAACTGACGAAGATATTTGGGCGAAGTATCTGGATGCACATAGAACACGAAATATAGAAAAGGTGGAGTACATTTAATTCAGGCGTAAGATCCCATTTAATGGTGTGTCAGGCCATTTAGTGGACATGCGCAGATTTCTTGGATTATTACAAATGAAGGCTGTGATGTAAGAGGTGGTAAAGGAACGATGCATACCGTGACCTCATTGAACACAGATTCTACCGCTGAATCGACCAAATATTTACTTGTCAATGCGCAACACGTTAAGTTGTTCCAATACGCCTTCCTTCGGGTTTCGATGTCACGTTTTCCGTCCTCGAGTAAAACTCTTACTAAACATTTGCATTTTTTGTTTGTTTGAATTTCCTATCTTCATTTAATCGTACAACACCCTCCCCGGTCGTCCAAGATCTTCCAACACCGCGGCTGATCGATGAAGATCGCTTTGATCTCAGACCAACCCTATCCACGTTGTGATTTAAGTTTGATCATAAGGAGGCCAAGATCGAATCGTCGAAAGTATCTTCGCACTGGGCGGGTCCAAGAAGGGCAATGATGTATAGGAAATGACAACAACCGAATAAGTTGAACAAATAGTAAATGTTGTTTAAATCAGTCATCCTTCAATAGCTGGATATATAAGAGTTCACATGTAGTAATTTTCAGCCCGACACGCGTGTGAATAGGAAGTGTTACTATCGTTGTTGACTTGGCAAAGTTTAGTTTGATGCTTTGGTAAAGTTTGCCACAAGGCTGAAGACAGAAGCTTTCGTCGGTAGATAATCACGTGGGCCCCTCTCCAGTCTATGGTCTCGTCTCCGTCTCTTCTGCCGATCTTTTCCCTTCTCCTTAATTCGCTTCGTGCATTCGTATTTATGGATATTTGCCCAAATTGATGAAGCAAGAGAATTCGATAATTCTGTGGAATTCCCTTCTTCCACTCTCACTAAATCTTCTCAGTGAGCGTGGGTGGTTTATTCATTCCCTCCTGGTATTTCAACTCAACTTTCGACAAAGGAATTCAACTCCAAATTCGTCATTTACGAAAAATGAAAGTTCCGCTTTACAACTTGCAGTTTTAGCTGTATGTCAATAAAAAAAATCCCCCCCCTATAAGTCTGGGTCACGTTTCCCTTGTTCAAACTGATCGACAATATATACAAAACATTTATATGTGAATTAAACGCTCAGTTCTTCCCACGATTTTTTTTGTATTGAACCTTCCTATTTCAATGTCTCTCATTCAATAACACTTTCTTGTTTTAATAAAACTTTCTTTTTTTTTTTTACCGCGGTAACGAAATATAGTATCATATCCAATTTGTAACTCGCATGTTGAGCGTTTCATTTTGTTGACAACCAAATATTGTATTTTCTTACAACTCATGCTTAGTCTTTTCTTCTCGCTTTCCTTTAATACCTTCTGTTTGAGTTTCTGTAGATATGTTTAGATCACTGCTATCAGCATCAGTACTGTGTCATCTGCCTGTTTAATATTATTAAAATTGTGGCAGTCAAAAATGGATCAGAGTAGGAACTTTAATTACTTCAGAAATGGCTCTTACTAATGTTCAAATCTCCGATGAGAACACACATTGTTGTCTTACACGCCATTCTAGTTTTGTATATTTACTAAATTCATTTTCTCGTCGTATACAAGTGTTTTGTTCCTCGTATGAATTATGGATTGTTCTAAAATCCCAACCAAATATATCAAGAATACTTTTCAGAACTAACAGTAATGGTTGAAATTATTGTTATCAAGAACAAAAGTGGGTAAGAAATATTTTTTTTTTGTGTAAAATCCCGACCTCCGACGACATCATATACCGAATGCAAAATGTAAAGAAGAACTATCAGACATGTACAAATAATATTATGATCAGAAAGAGACACATTAGGGAATGACTGTTCAAGCAGAACGAGGTCTAAAATCACTGAATACTGTCCTTTTATTTCTTTTCCGGTTCCGGTACGCCTTCTTTTCTTCACGCATGGACTATTTCCATTACGTATATCAGCCATGCCTATTTTACCTAATAATATGTTGGGATCCGTGTACCCAGGTATTTGTTGCTATCTGATTGCAAACATTTGACAATATCAACAAGAACACATCTTTTAAATAAAACAGAAAAAGTGGGAGAAGAACATCAGTTGACATAAGATTTATATATTCTTTTCAGGAATATACAATGACAATAAAATGTTCAATCTTTCTTGCAGTGTAGTTTGTTTTATAAAGAAATTAATTTTTCTTAGTGCTGTGTGAAATGTTTGAAGAGACTTACTTCAGGATGGTCAGCTTACTGTGTTTGTGTGTTCGTAGACAAAGCGGCTGCTGGTTAATCTATTCTATTGGGTACGTGGACAAGGCCATAGCCAGCGGCTGCTGGCTCTCGCTTCCATTGTGTGCGTGTTGGTGCGTGTGTATGTACACTAGTGTCGATGAATCTGGCCATATCAATTATTTAGAGCTTCGGGAAGAAGTAAGCTTCTATATTTATATTCATCAGGGGATTCAAAACCTAATTTCCCATAGAGATGTGAAATTTTGAGATACAAGGATTTCATTGCTTAAGAAATAGTTTCACACATGATGGCGAAAGTCTTTTTCTCAAATTTGAGGTAATGCTGAAGGGAGTTATTATTGGTATTTTCTAAATGGTCCAAAATAGCACGTGGTCGTTCTAAAACTTAAGCTCGCAGTATCTACTTTGGCAGTATCTACTCAAGTAATGTGACGTGACATCTGTCCTTCTTTAAGGCAGCGAAGGTTCGACGATTTCCTCAATGATGAAGTAAAGACTTGAGGTGACAGAAATGTGGTTCTACAGAAGGATGTTAAGGATATCATGGACCAAGCATGAAGTCTTAGTGAGGATGCAAACAAAGAGGAGGCTTATACTTAATATCAGGAAGAGGCAGCTGAAGTTTCTGGGACACTTAATGAGGAAAGAGGTCCTGGAAAATCTGATACTCACAGGTCGAATAGAAGGAAAGAGAGAGGGAAAACAATACGTAACATACCTGGCGGGCTTAAGAAAGTGGAGGAAAGAACATGTTCGGATGGGGGGAGAAGCAGAGAGAAGGAACTTGTTGAGAGCTGCAAAGGATAGAGAAAAGTGGAGAGCCATGATCGCCTACATCCTGAAAGGACATGACGCATGAAAAGAAAGAATTATTTTTTTATTAAACAAATATGATGGGATTTTATTCGTTGAAAAATTATATAGGATTTTATTGCTATAAGTTTATATTACACATGACACAAACTAGAGATTAAAATATATAAACTAAAAAGAAACAACTTTTCTATATGACGCTGACTGAAATTGTCTAATACTCGGAGTCATTCGACGAAATATATCTTTATGGGGCTAGTAATGTATCTCTCAAGTCAACACATAAATTCATCTGGCTTCTACGATTTCTGCTCTGCAAATTCTATTTAAGCAATATCTGAGCAGAGTCCCATACTATAATAACATTTTTTGTCAAAAAAAAAACACATAGTTCTTACTTGATATTTTATAGGAATAATTTAATTTAATCTTAATCAGGAGATCACGGGGAACAAATTTAAACAATATTTTTCTAACCACCTTTTTAAATGGGTTTATTCGTATCTGCCTATATATCTGAAAGGAGATATACTAACTATGTACGCTATTTACATCGGTCAGGTTGTTGTCCGCATCTTTATTACTCTATTCATGACGTTTTCTTTCTCTGGTGACAACGTTGGAATTTAGTTATTTAGATAGAGCTTGATAGGAAAAGATATCAGATGGCAATCTCTGGTCATCCATACTTTTGGAGGTGTAGTAATATAAGTCTAATTCCATGTGCCATGGCTTTTTTTAGATATCACAATAACAGTTAATTCCCTTTAATAACTTCAAGTTTTTGTATTCATTTATTGAATTCACAAATATTTGGGTCAAGCCACTTCTTAGATTACTCAACCAACTTTTTAACCACTGGGCCAGATACGTGAGTGAAGTTTTGGTATTTATAAACTTAATGTTTCAGAATTTTTTTTTTTTACCAGAGCTCATATTTCAATTTCGGGTATTATCGCTTTTCTCTAGCTCTCTGTATTACTCTTTTCCATATTCCTGACTATGTTTGGCCATCTTAAGAGACTTTTATGGCCTAGCATATGCGCTAATTCCTTAAGTTTTCGCATTTTTCAGTGATTTTTCTGTATATTATTACAAATGTATTAGTCTATTACTATATTACTTAACATTACAATCAATTTAAAATATACTTTTAGAATTAATACAAATTAAACCATGTTTGCCATATAGATATGCTTAAATTGAAAATATTTATAATAGCGAGAATAATATAAATAAATTTGAATTATGAATATGTTATTAAAATATATATATTAAAATTAATTACAATCGCATAATACTTATCTTTAAATGATACACTGCAATCTTTGTAGATGAACCATTTTATAGTGATACCATATAAACATACGGTAGGTAATCCCCGAAGATACTGATAGATGTATGCAGTTAAATATAAATTATATTATGTATGTTTAGCGTTATATATGCATTCGATAGACTTCTTATAAGTATTTGATTTCCGCAAACATACGCCGTGTCTTGTATTTAAATTCATTGCAATTATCCTCCAAATTTGTTCGGATTCAATTAAATTATAAATCAATTCATTAAAAGTGAATAGATGGCTTGACTTTTCTAAATCATTATTCATGTCCGGGATATTAACGGGGAATCGTTTATGAAAGAATATGAAATAATAAAATATGAGCTGAATTCTACTGATTTAAGAAAGTGTACACAGGAAGATTAAGTAAAACACAGCGATTGAAAATAGACCGCAAGAAAATAAGAAATGATAAAGATGATCGAAAACGTAAAGAAAATGTAATATAGATAAATGGAAACTTACAAAACAACTAATACACGAATATATACGAAATAAAACATACACAAGAAACAACAAGCGCAGATGACTTAAAACAAATATATTATTCAAGACAGAAAATCCGGTGAACGAAAACATACACAAGATATAAAACATAAACCCCGGTGAACGAAAACGTACACAAGATATAAGACATAAATCACGATAAACGAAAACGTACTCAAGATATAAGACATAATCCATGGTGAACGAAACACACTCAATATATAAGACATAAAACCTAAATAACGAAAACGTACACAAGATATAAGACATAATCCCTGGTGAACGAAACACACTCAGTATATAAGACATAAAACCTAAATAACGAAAACGTACACAAGATATAAGACATAATCCCTGGTGAACGAAACACACTCAATATATAAGACATAAAACCTAAATAACGAAAACGTACACAAGATATAAGACATAATCCCTGGTGAACGAAACACACTCAATATATAAGACATAAAACCTAAATAACGAAAACGTACACAAGATATAAGACATAATCCCTGGTGAACGAAACACACTCAATATATAAGACATAAAACCTAAATAACGAAAACGTACACAAGATATAAGACATAATCCCTGGTGAACGAAACACACTCAGTATATAAGACATAAAACCTCAATAACGAAAACGTACACAAGATATAAGACATAATCCCTGGTGAACGAAACATACTCAGTATATAAGACATAAAACCTCAATAACGAAAACGTACACAAAATATAAGACATAATCCCTGGTGAACGAAACACACTCAGTATATAAGACATAAAACCTCAATAACGAAAACGTACACAAGATATAAGACATAATCCCTGGTGAACGAAACCCACTCAGTATATAAGACATAAAACCTCAATAACGAAAACGTACACAAGATATAAGACATAATCCCTGGTGAACCAAACACACTCAATATATAAGACATAAAACCTCAATAACGAAAACGTACACAAGATATAAGACATAATCCCTGGTGAACGAAACACACTCAGTATATAAGACATAAAACCTCAATAACGAAAACGTACACAAGATATAAGACATAATCCCTGGTGAACGAAACACACTCAATATATAAGACATAAAACCTAAATAACGAAAACGTACACAAAATATAAGACATAATCCCTGGTGAACGAAACACACTCAGTATATAAGACATAAAACCACAATAACGAAAACGTACACAAGATATAAGACATAATCACTGGTGAACGAAACACACTCAGTATATAAGACATAAAACCTCAATAACGAAAACGTACACAAGATATAAGACATAATCCCTGGTGAACGAAACACACTCAATATATAAGACATATAACCTCAATAACGAAAACGTACACAAGATATAAGACATAATCCCTGGTGAACGAAACACACTCAGTATATAAGACATAAAACCTAAATAACGAAAACGTACACAAGATATAAGACATAATCCCTGGTGAACGAAACACACTCAGTATATAAGACATAAAACCTCAATAACGAAAACGTACACAAGATATAAGACATAATCCCTGGTGAACGAAACACACTCAGCATATAAGACATAAAACCTAAATAACGAAAACGTACACAAGATATAAGGCATGAACCGCGATTTAACGAAAAAATACACACGATATGTTACAAACGCCGATGAATGAAAATATGCTCAATATATTATAAGACAAAAACCCGATGAACGAAAACACAAACAAGATATAAACACAACCTCGACTAACGAAAATATGGAAAAAGATATGACACAAATGCCGATTAAATAAAATATGCTCAAGATATTACAAGAGGCAAACTCCGATCCACAGAAGTACAGACAAGATATAAGACACAGAAATATAAGACACATAAGAAAGAAATAGACAAAGAAGACATAAACACAAACCCAGATGAACGAACAAAAACAGAAGATATAAGAAAAACATCCGATGAACGAAAATATATACAAGATATAAAACAAACCCCCGATGAAAGAGACAAACCCAGATTAAGGAAAACATGCTCAAAATGTACCTCAAAAAACCCGACTTACGTAAACATATACAAGATATGAAACAAATCTTGATATATATATATATATATATATATATATAAAACAAAACCCAAGATGGATGAAAATATAAGCAAGATATAAACACAATCAGTGTTGAAATAATGCACGCCCAAGAAATACCGCACCTAGATTTCCTAATATAAAAACATGAAACAATACGCTATTATTAACTAAACAGGCGCCTTAAGAGAATCAACAAAAAAGAAAAAAAAACACTCACAAGAGAAAATACACGCAGATGAATACCAGGACTAATGCACAAACGGAGAGTAAGCTAATTGTTATGGTGCAGATTAGGACCAAGGAAGAACAACACGAACTCAAGATTAGAAATAACCAAATAATCACTCCATAATAATAATACAAGATGTGGAAGGTGTTAGTATGACTGTCAGTCTGTTTTGGAGTGAAATACTATCAATTCGATATCTAGACACCCCCCACGGGGGTTGCATGTGGCACAAGGCCGAGTTTAACATGGGTTTCCCGAGCCCGTAGGCTCGGCCAAAAAATGCCCGTAGAAACTGTAAAAACAGAATCGGGTTGGTCAACCTCCCCGAACGAGGCTCTGCCCTTCGGCGGAGCCTCGTCCGGGTTCCTCTCTGCTCAGAGGCAGATCAGTTCGACCGTCAAGCCGAGAAGCTCGGCTTGATTCGGTATCTAGCCACACCCTCACGAGGGTTGCATGTGGCACAAGGCAAGTTTAATATGGGTTTTCCGTGCCCGTAGGCTCGGCTAAAAAATGCCCGTAGAACCCGTATAAAAGGGATCGGGTTGGTCAACCTCCCCGAACGAGACTCTGCCCTTCGGTGGAGCCTCGTCCGCGTTCCTCTCTGTTCAGAGGCAGAGAGTTCGGCTGTCAAGCCGAGAAGCTCGGCTTGATTCGGTATCTAGCCACACCCTCACGAGGGTTGCATGTGGCACAAGGCCGAGTTTAACATGGGTTTCCCGTGCCCGTAGGCTCGGCCAAAAAATGCCCGTAGAACCCCTATAAAGGGGATCGGTTTGGTCAGCCTCCCCGAACAAGACTCTGCCCTTCGGTGGAGCCTCGTCAGGGTTCCTCTCTGCTCAGCTTGTTCGGCTTGATTCGACCCTCTTTCTTGAGAGGCGTAGTATACATAGTCTTAGGAAGAGTTCATTCTGTAGTTATAGGTAAGGACCCATGACACTAATAAAATAGGAAAAAACAGCAATGAAAAATGAACTAAAACTTACAGTAGGAAACAACAAACAAAGATAAATAAACACAAGAAATAACACACAAACTATATGAATTAAAGCAGACACAATGCATTAAACAGACGAATGATTAAAAATTCAAGTTCCAATCCTCGTTGTATACACGATAGTATGCCGGAATAGAAACTGAAATATATTTGCACTCTAAATATCAAACGCACTCATTTAGTTTATCATGAAATCTTTCCCAACGGTAGATGTTAACGGCCAGTCTTCCGGGGTTCTAGCAGGTGTACATCAGGAAAAGGCTTCTCGGACCAACCCATGATCTGTTTAAGTATATAAAAAACATTTGTGAATATCTATGGTGAGGTCACAACGATATATGAGCGCACTTCTAAAAAGTCTAGATGACCAGAGATTGGCAGTTGATCTCTCCTCCGATTATGTCTAACATCTCAGTGGGTGAAAAACTGGCTGGTTCCATTCAATGCCTCGAAAATCAAACTAGTTACGTTCCATCCGATCGGACCCGGAACTACCACCAGTCACCATGAAAGGATGTCCCGTGCCATAAGTGACTTATACCTCAAGTGGAACAGGTATATACGAACTATCGTTAAAGATTCAGGAAAAATAGTCGGTTCCTTGTATCACTCCAATAAGTATTTCACACATCGTGCTATGGTCTAACTTTATAAGAGCCAGATCATATCTAAAATGGACTACTACTGTGATATTGGTTCTTACTTTCCAGTTTTGATCGAGTCCAGAAGCGCCTCAGCGTTCTTTGTGGGTAACAGTTATTCTCCACCCTGCAACACATCTCTTCTAGACGATCCTCTCACTGCTCTTGCGCTGCTTCCATGGAAAGCCAGTAGACGAACTACATTCCTTAGTGTGACAAGTTTTAACCTTTACGGTTAGAACCAGCCGTACTACGCACATTATAACGAACCACATTCATTCCCTCCATATCCAATCGGTGAGAAGTAAGTTCCACACGAGCAGCTTCTTCCCACGAATCCCTGCTGTTTTACCACGAGTGGATCCCGGGTCTTGTACAGGGTATAAACAAAAAGTATATCGCTAATATAAAGATATATTAATAAGTATGTACATTAGCACAAGCATGTCTGATGCGGCATCAATGATGACCTCTTATTGGAACTTACAATTGTTTTAACAAAAATAATAAAAATGTTCTCAGATATTTGATAATATTTTTTTTTTTACTTTTATTCTTTTCTTTGCATTTACTGATTCTTTTTCATTATCGTCTTACAAATTAAGTATAATAAGTAGTAAATTTGATGACGGTTAGTTTAATCCGACATCCAGTGTAAAATATATGTGTTTATGGGTGTATCGTTAGTCGTAGTACCTTTCCTGTGAAGCGGTCTATCTTTATGCGGGTTAATCGGGATATGGAACCCTTCTGGTCGACGGTCTACATTCAACTGCAGCACATAGCTCCAAGAAGTCGCATTGGCACAGCGATGGCCATACTCTTGTCAACTGTAGCGGCCTGAGGGTAATCTGAAGGGTTTCCTGACCGGTGAATGGGAACTCCTCTCCCCAGCCCACCTGTGCCAAGTTGCCATCGGCTAGTCGTCAGCCTGAACGTAGGTGTTGCATCTCAGAGGTCAACAGTTTTACCAGTTAGCAGAGGAACATCTGAGAGGAGCTATAAATTAGCCTCCACATCCCCGGTGCAACAGGAACCGGAAAACATTTATGACGTGCATGTCATAATGAACCACAGTTTTTTTTAAAGCATTTCACCCCAAGGAAGGCGGGAGTGCCACTAACACGCAAGGGGTTACAGAGGATGAAAGTAAGAGTAAAGAGGGGTATTTGAGGAAATGATATAGTGAAGAACGGGGATCATGATCAAGGCATCAAAAGGTGTAGATTGATATTACATTTAACTATGTGAAGATCATGGCAACAGAGAGAAATAGATCTTGGAGAAGAAGAGGCAGTTACAATTACCTGTTTCGACAGTAAAAGTGTGGGACGAGATACCAACCTATTAGCACGCTTAAATTCGTGCAGTTGGAGCGCCAGTGAAAATAGCTGGGCAGAGCAGTTGTCATGAAAATATTTGAAGAAATGACAGAAGAAAGCCACATCGCATCTGTGAGAAAGAGACCGGAGTAGAGATGCCAGGTCAGGATCTATCACATTGCATATCCGTCTTTAGATTTCGTCGAGAACCTGGAGATGAACAGCGGGGACACCAGACCACATATAACGGTATTCAATGCAAGGACGAATGGCAGATTTGTAGATTTGAAGGATGAACTCCGACAAGAAAAATCTTCAGGCACGACACAGAAAACCAACTTTCCTTGCAGAAGATGAGACTATTGATTCAATATAGTTGTTCCACTTCAGGTCAGAGGAAAACGTGAGACCAAGAAGGCACAGAGAGACACTCTGTTAAAGTTGAGTATCAGCTATGCTGATATGAGGTAGGGATGTTTCTCTGTGGTGGATAAATCGGAGAGATTTCGTTATGGAGGCATTAAAATTTACAAGCCATTTCCTGCCCCTGCCAATCACTTTCTCAGCAATGTTGGATTTACTATTGAGACAGGAGTAAATAATAGTATCGTCTGCCTAGACGCCTACTTGAGAACTGATGAGAACTTGAGGAGAACCCGTTTAGGACGACCTTCAATTCAAGTTTTAACAGAAATAATTAATTAAAGCATATAGTCATCCTGTAAAACGTACCCATGAAGCTTACGTAAAAGGCCTGCTTGCCAAACAGTATTAAATGCCTTAGATATATGTAGAGCCACAGCTCGCGCTTCACCGTTATTATCAAGAGGTTGGTATACAAATCATGGCCGTGATCACATCAGAGGTAGTACGGGAAAAGCGGAAACCATATTGTTTGTCAGAGGGTAGATCATGGGAGGTAAGGTACTTAACCTCTTCGGCATTGATTAAAGTCTCAAAGACTATATTGAAGAGTGGTAGGAGACTAAAACATCGGTAATATAAATTGGGGGAGCGGTAACTATAGCAGCGCAAAATGCGCTAACTGAATAGACCCAACTTAATAGGAACATAAATATTCACTCGCTGTTTAGACAATTTGAAACATACATTTTCTTAAAAGTAGTACCTATGTTTGTATTAGCCTTCCAAAAATTCTTTTGTTTACAATTTAATTAAATATGAAGTGTCAAAGAAAACGTGAGCAAACTGATTCGTTCAAAAATGGCTACTATGAAGCGAGAAAACAATTCAATATTTGAAGAAAAAATATTCTAATGTGTGAAAAATGTTTCAAAAGCAGCAAGCAAATTCACCAAATTCAATTCTAGAATTAAACTGTCCAGTTCGTATCCGGAGTGCCATTGAAGCCTTCAGCATTAAGGTGAAGGGAAACCCAAGAAAGAAACATGTGGATGAGGGCAAAAGAGCTGAATATTTCATATAGGTTGCTAAGGATGTTTTAGGTTTAAAACGCTACAAGATTCAACGGTAGGTCGAACCCTCAAGTTGGTAGATAGAAGGAAATATTCAAGGATATGCAGCCTCTCGCAGACAGTGTCGTCGTTTATTCGGACAACAAACTTTGTCTTTGAAGACTCTAGTCAACTACTAAGACGACAAGATATACACCACTTCACTAGGACACATTCTCAAAGGTGTCGAAGAACATTTCAAGAGACCGAAGTCATCTGATGTCATAGTTTGGGCTGCTATTCTTTCTGATGTCTCGAAATCACCAATTAAACAAACAAAATTAACAAACTACATAAATTTGCATATCAATCGTTCAAAAAATTCAAAGGATGATTTACTTTATATACAGGTTTACTTCAATCACCAACATAAATTAATCAAGCAAATTTCATTCTATATCCATCGTAGATAATCCGAAAATTCGTCAACACAACACCGACACGAAAATGACAATAAAATGGGATTTTCGACATAATTTGCATTTACATCCAACAGAACAAAAACGTTTAACAAAAATAGAATCATCACATAGTTCAGCCCACTTTAATATAAAATATGCAAAAAATAAATTTACATAAAATATTCATTTTTCTCAGCCACTAGCACTTCCTATATTCAAAATATTCGTCACTAAAAACATAATGTAAATAAAAACAAAAACAGAAAATAATATTACAAGACAAACCACCAAAAGCGCCGTCTTTATATCCTTGCGCAAATTAATTTAAACAAAGCGAATAATTCCATTATTTTTCTACTGAAACAGAACCTAGTGCACATGTTAGTACTTCGTATGTCCATTCCACGAAGTCATTCCTTGCAAATTCACCACAGATTGGATTTAAATCAGGAGAGTGTCTCGGCCAATCTATAGTACTTTGATTTGCTCACTGATAAGGCTTGTTTGTGAAGTGTTATAATTTTCGTACACTTCTTTGGAGTAAGGTTCATCGCAATCAATGGTGGAAGGACAACTAATCAACAGTCTAGACTATAGTGTCTAGGCGTGATAAGAATCTGATGCAATCACAGTTGACGCAATATTTTTCAAGGCCCCAAAATTTATCATACACCTCGAAAATAGATTCATATTACTGTACGCCACTGCAAATGACCGAACCTAAGGGGAAAATAGAAATTCATTACACCCTGACATTCCAATGGGTCTAAAACTGACCGTATGGAGAAAGAAAAGAATCTAAAGCGGTTATTTTAATTAATTTTCACAGGGGTGTTAGTTCTGAGCAACTGCCCGCGAATGTTTAACTTCATAGTAACAAATGTAACATACGAAGCCGCAACTTTTTATCGAAAGTAATCGCACAATGTCGATGTGCGTTGTGGTATAAAGAATATCGGCTCGGAGTGTGAGAGAAAGGTATGAATACATCTCTTCTCCCGCCAGCTATGTTTAATAACAGTACACACTAAGGTATTTAGCCGTGGCTGGTAACCAGTGTACCACAGAAAGATAGAGCAAAGTACTGCGCGGAAAAAAATCTTGTCATTCAATTATCGAAAGTTACATGATCGCTCAAGTGTATCACGCATGGCAGTTAACCGACTTACTAGAATCTCAAAAAAAAAAAATCCTTAAATATAAGAGAATTCTGTTGTAAACAAAAGAAATACTAACACACATTTACATTAAACAGTATCAGCAGAAACAAATGCAAATGTCCGAGGTATATCAACACACTCCGTTTTATACGGGATCTATAGGAAATTTTTGCCCGTGTCTACGGGCTCGGATACCCTACATTAAATTCTGCCTTGTGCCACCTCTGACCGTGTGGAGTGAATGGTAAATATCCTGCAGTTGGACATTCATTGTTGAATTCACTTGTATCATTTCTAGCAATTGACTATTTCTTCGCCGCACCCTTGGAGAATCTTACATATGTTGTTCTTGCCTTACGTATTATCATTTTTACTAATCTTCGCGTGATTATTCTTTTCAGTAGGCTTCCCTAGGTGACAACAGTCTTCTTTAGTGAAACACGCTAATGTTTTTAAATGATGGCAACGTAACTTTCCTCAAAATCTTACCAAATTCAAAACATTGTACTTAATCGTTATTTATCTATTTAGTTATGCGTGAGAATGTGGGTGAGTAAGAACGAGACAAAATAACATTCAAAGAAACGATTTTTTTAAAAATTAACCGTGCCATTCAGAAAGATCAAACGAGTCGCTTGTCGGCTGCTGACCCCAGTTTGGCCATGTCTTCTTTGTATCGTTTAGGAATGGAAGAGCATTGCGAATTACGAATTCCTTCGGAAAAATCAGCCGCTAAATTCTGTCAACTAATTTTGCCAATTGTCTGATTAAAGACACCAATTACCGAACTGCATCCGGATCTATCAAATCCGAAAAGGGTTGTATTTCGTAAGGACAACGCCATTCCACGCGTATCATTGGAGTCTTGCTACAGCTTGGCTGAAATGTCCAGTTACAGACGTTGCACTCACCTGAACTTGCATGTCCGGATTACAAAGATTTTTTTTTAGATCCTTGCAAAATTCTCTTAATGAGAAAACATTAAATTCTTTGGAATACTGCAAACACTACTCATCAGTCGAAATAATGTCAGATTCAGGTTGAAATTATGAAGCTACCTCAAAATTGGCAAATCATCTTCGCGGCACCTTCATAATTCCAGTTAGTGCAAAACAACGAGCCACCTGCATGCGAATAAATTTATGTACAAATAACTAACTATTTTTTTTGAAATTCCCTGTATATACGCTACAAACATTTTCCGATCAACACACAGACACACACACAGACATATATATATATATATATGTGTATGCATAAATAATAAACAGGAAGCGTTTATCATTCTAAATCTTACTTTCATTAATTTTTCATAAAGTGAAAAAGAAAGAAATTCTCTTAATAATCTATGTTTATGTGGTATTCAAATTATAATGCATATTCTTAAGTATGTGTATGTGTGTAGTAAACCTTATGTTTCTTGGTTAATCAAGTCACCTTCTCGTGATGATGGAAGTAGTCATGGATGTATTTGGGAAAATATCTATTATGATCTTCAGAACTTTCTAAGTACTTTTGGGAATAACTTTTTTTAGCAATGCAGTTGAGTAGGACATTAATCCATAGCCAGTCTTTTCCAGTATATTCTTGACTGATCATTAACAATCATTGTTGATACGTGTTAGTACATGTAATGATTAGGTCGATGCTTAATGTGTTTGGTTACACGGTCATTTGGTATCTACTCGGTTAGCACAAGATATTACACTTCGGGGAATTGGCATAGGTATAAGATGTACGTGCGGCTAAAGATAGAAAATCAAGGACATTATTCTTATTTGGTGAAAAAAAAAAAAGACCAGATAATAATTTTCACATGTGCCCCCAAACCGTTCAGTAACATGGGAAGAATTCGGCACCGGAAAATATATAACGCGAATTGCTAAAAAGTACGCGACTATGCCGGGTGATTACTAGAAATTGCATATTGTAAATAATTCAAAAAATTCCGAAAAAGTTTACAAAGAGACAGCGGAAAAACAAAATCCAATGCGAAGATGTCAGAGTATTATATTATCATCTTCTGTTATGTGTGGGTCCCTTGATGACGTAGCCGATCATGGCTCTCCACTTACCTGGTAGTTCTCAATATGTTTTGTCCTTTCGCTATTTATCCCAGACCCTGTTATGTTTATTCTCTTGCTTACGCCCGTTATGTATCTCAGGCGTTGCTTTCTCTTGTGTCACTTTCCCTCTATCCGCCTTACTTTCTCATTACATGTCCCGGAAATTTTAATTGCCTCTTCCTAATGTTAAATATTAGCTTATTCCTTGTTTGCGTTCTCTCCAAAATAGATGCAATGATGGAGTTTTGGAGAGAACTCTTACGTGATACCTGTCCTTCTTTACGGCCGCGAATGTTGGACGATTTCCTCAAAAATGAAGACGTGACTCGAGGCAACAGTGGTATGATATCCTTAGCATACCACTGTTGCCTCGAGTCACGTCTTCATTTTTGAGGAAACCGTCCAACATTCGCGGCCGTAAAGAAAGACAGGTATCACGTAGGAGTTTAGTACATTTTTTCTTTGTTACCAACGATATTCTCCGGTCTCGTAAAACTTAGAATACGTCTTTGACCGTCCCAATACGTCTTCGGATCTCAGCGTCGAACTTCGACTTTCAGAACACTTCCCAGATATTTAACTTTTCGCACTTGCTTCTTATTAGTGTTACCCAGGTGTAAATCGCATTTCGGGCTCATCTTTTTACTCATGACCATGCGTTCTGTCTTGTAGTTTGTGCTTAGTCCATTATTCTCGCTCTCCTTTGCTAACCTTTAGTTGGAGGATTTTTCATTTACTTTCCGTGTCTGTTATCAGCACTGTGTCATCTGCATATCTTATGTTAAGATTGTGGCCGCTAATGATGAATCCAGGTAGAATTCCCAGTTCTCTCAGAATTGCCTCTCTGTATAGGTCGAATAAGTTTGGTGAGAACACACATTCTTGCCTTAAGCCCTTTCTATTTTTGCATATCTCCCGAGTTAATTTTTTATCAGTATGCAGTCCGTTTGCTACCAGTATAGTTTCTTGATTATTCTAATATTTTTGCTCAAATATATCAATGCCGCTTGACAGTTCCAACAGATCTTCATCGAACACCTTTCTATAGTATATAAAACATAGGTGCACGTCATTCTGCTTTTGTAGTAATCTTTCTGATAACATTTTGACGATGAATATCGCGTTCCTCGTTCCGGTGCGTAAGACGAACCCGCACTGTTCTTGACCTATCTCTGGTCTGATTCTGCTGCGTTCATCAGATAACGAATAATGAGTTTTGTTATGTGACTCATTAGGCTTATTGGACGGCGGAGTTTGCATTCGTTTGCGCCTGGTTTCTTAGGCAATTCTTTGAAAAATAGATCAGTTGAAATCTTCTGGGGTATCACCACTGTTGTAATTTTCATTTATTATTTCTGTAATCTTGTCTATACCCAAATTATCAAATGCCTCCAGCATTTCTGTTACAATTCCGTCTGGCTCTGACCTGTTGTTTCTCTTCAAATTCGCTAATGCAGTTTCTACTTCGGTTTTTAGTTTTTTCAGGCCCGTCCGTAGTTAGGTGCATCGTCGTTGTTCATTTTCGTCTTAGAAGAGTTCTGCAATATATTCGATCCAGCGCTGGACATTTTTTTCTATTCTCTAATATGAGTGTTACATCGTTTGATTGTATGCAGTCTGTTGACAAACATGCCTGCTCTCCTGTTAATTCTCTTATTTGTTTACTAGTAGCATGGCCCGGCATTGCCCGTGCTTGATTCAAAAATCGTACGACTCATACAGTAATGGCTATCACTTGACTTAAAATATTTTTGCCCTTCCTTGCCTTTAAAGGAGTGCGCTTTGCCGTGCTGATGTTGCTACATGCCTTACTTCTCACACTGCGATATTTTTCTAAGCTCTATACTAAACATTAAATCTGTTCCGAAAAAAGAACTAAACAAAATGAACACAAAACGATCAGCTTTAAAAAAGGACTCGTAACTGGAAAAACTGAATGAAAAAAGAATGTTAACAACAAATATTTTTCACACCTAACCCAGTTCTGCGGAATCAGAATCAACATTGAGTTAAGGCAAGCGAATGAGCCAATTGGAGTAAAGTGCCATGCAGATTTAAATTTTTCCCACTTGTGACTAATGCAGCTATCGATTATTTTGCATGCTAGTTAAAATTCGTGTCAGTTAGGTGTTGACTCTCACGCTAGCCAATAGAATCTTCCTGCCTATTCGTGGCCAGCTAGCTATAGGCTCTCACTCTGGCCAATAGAAAATGGCCGCAAACTAAATGAAAACTTCCGTAGAAGCATAACAAAATCGATTATTTCCACTATCGATGGCTGTTGGGAAATGCAATGTCGGTCTTGGCCTTCCGGCTAACTTGGAGCATGTGCATGTAAATTTTGGTGCAAATCCGTCAAAAATTGCGGCCGTGCATTCGTTACACACATACACACACACACACACACACACACACACACATATCCTGCCTTTTATAGATAGAGATGCATATTTATTTCTTGTTGGTACGCAGTCTCTCTGTTTGTGTCCATATAATTTTTTTTAGGCACTCTTCTTTAGACTGCCTGCAATTGGAATTTATTTCATTGTGTAATTTTCTGTATTCTGTTCCGTACGCTGGTAGAGTTTTCTCTCTACTTTGCATCATGTCGAGAATCTCACCAGTCCTCTATTCGTTATTTCTTTTTTCCTTCTTCCATTTCTTTTGGATGATATTATCATTTGCTGATGTGACTCGTGACAGAAACGAGCATTAACAATGATTTCATGTATAATCGTACACTTAATTCTCAGTTAATCGCTGTGTTCTGTAACACG
The DNA here is from genome assembly GCA_963932145.1 of Acanthosepion lycidas. Taxonomy (NCBI): domain Eukaryota; kingdom Metazoa; phylum Mollusca; class Cephalopoda; order Sepiida; family Sepiidae; genus Acanthosepion; species Acanthosepion lycidas. The sequence goes on along the minus strand of OZ010577.1, from coordinate 80,427,968 downwards.
AACATTCTATACACCCTCGATTAGCTCTAAATGTTACCCTGATGGAAGTTAAGGTATTCATCATATTCTATTAGGTTGGTGCAAAAATAATGTCGTTTTCTGACGATTTTTTTGATTATCGTTCACCCAGTTATCCAAATTTTTTGACTTCCCTATTTGCTTTAAATGGCGAACGACTGTTAAATGGTCGACCTCGAGTTCAACAGCAACTTCTTGTGTGGTTTTGCGAGGATCGGCTTCAATTAAGGCTTTTCAAATGTTCGCAGTCGGCCGGCCGCGACGGTCTTCATCTTCGAGGATCTCGTCACCATTGCGAAATTTCTTGAACCACCGTTGTGCCACACGTTCGTTAGTGGTTCCTGGGCCAAACGAATCACTGATATCACGAGCTGTCTCGGCAGCTTTTCGGCCTAGTTTGAACTGGAACAAGAAAATCGTGTGGATTTGAATTTTGTCCATGTTGTCGAAAAGCCTGCAAAAAAATGAAGGAAGAGATTGAGAACGGTAACAACTAACACGATTCGATAGAGCGAAAAAAGCGCTTCAAAATGATATACAACATAGCTATATATATCAATGAATTAATTTAGAAATCATATATAAATGTAACATATTTGAGAAAACGACATTATTTTTGCAACAAACTAATACCACTAATTAATCACACTGAATGTGGTGAACAAGCTTTAAATAAGGAGAACTACTATGCAAAATGTTAGGGGTGATTTATCGTGAACATTTTTGGGTTTTACCGATCGTGTGAGAGGAAGCAGAGTCATGCGGGTATACGTACGTCCTTCCTCGAAGTATTAGGTTGGTGCAAAAATAATGACGTAATAATGTCGTTTTTTGACGTTACGTCAAAAAACGACATTATTACGTCATTCTTTTTGCACCAATCTAATACTTCCTCAATCCAAGTTTTTTTTACCACGCAAAAAATCTGATTGTCTACACAGACACATAGATGTGATTGTCAATGGCCGTCATTGAATTTCAGTGTATTAAGGATGATATCATTGGATTGCTGGACCAATTCGACATTCCTGACAGTTAGGAACGTTTTTCCTTTTTCTTTTATCAATTGAACAAACGTACTTTCTAAATGCCTGGGGCTCTTTACTTACCGTAAGCACGAAGATCTTGTCGACATTTAGGAAGGCTGCAATCTCCGAATCTGTGTGGTTGGAGGCTAAAAAGACTAGAACAACATACTTTTTTATTCAGGCGTTGGAGCCGAAGCTACTACGCTGTTGGTAAGAAAAGAAACAAGTTTGTGAAGTAAGGTTGGTCATATGCATAGCGTGTACTCTTGTTTATGTAAATATAAAAACTGACGTATATTTATCAGAAAAATACAAAATTATAGGATCTATGTATGTATATATGTATGTATGTGTTTACACACAAACATAATCATATATATATATATATATATATTAAAATTCAATGTCAATTGTTATCTACTGTACTGTATAATGTTCTCGCTATATATATATATATATATATATATATATATATATATATATATATATATATATATATA
>OZ010577.1:80383922-80421422 GCA_963932145.1 Acanthosepion lycidas | reverse complement strand
ATAAAATGTCTCATTCACGTATTGTAAGTTTTAAATTGTATTTTATTCTTAGAAGGGGTAGTATTTTTTTTTTTCGAAAGCACCTGACCAATCGGTTTAGTATTAATTTACTCACAGTGTGTCTATTCGGGGGATCTCTCTTTTTGAATTTTATGCTTTCCTCAACAACAAACAATCAAAACGTAAGGTTGATTTAAAGAACTCCGCAGAGATTCGACAACAAACGCCTAATAGAGAGCGACAGCCTCGCTTGGTGTACGCTCTAAAGAATTACTTAATCTAATATTGGCTGTCCAGGTGTAAAGTCGAACATTGCTAGACAGAGTAAACAGTCTTATATCTTATTCTTGGGAAAAGTAAAAAGAAAATAAATAGTTTAACTTTATTGCTTCTTGTTTTGTTTTTCTTTTCTGTCTAGATATTCTTCTCTCTATTGTTTCTGTTAAAATTCATTTCTATTTGAAATCTGACTTGTTTCGAGCTTAAGATCTTGACTCATTGGTGGAGGTTTATTGTCATTGCCATAACCCGTCACGCCTTAAGACACATTTTGTGGATATTTTTTTCGCGGTCGTTGTGTATAGTAGTTGATCTTCATGATACGATTAACTTTTTATTTCATCTATTTACCTTTTGAATATTTCTTTTTTGGGAAAAGTTCTTAATACCAGCAAGAGAAAAACCAGTAACTTTTTACTTATATGTTTGCCTGTGTTTCCCCGAGAGGAAATAGCCCGCTTTTAGCATAAACAGAATTGAATTCAAGCGTAGCGCGGGCACAGAGTTTTTGTTCTTTTGTAAGTTAATATATTTATGCGAACTTGTTCAAACGTAAAAACAGTATAAAATTGAACACATCCTAAATCTATGCAACGGGCGCAACCAGTTATTTTGACCTTTTGACAGCGGGCAGTAGAATTATTTCAGAGCCGTTTACTATAGGAAAGTGTGAATACCATAATTTATGCAAACTCAAGTGTTGAACGTCGACTAAGCACAGCTGAATCTATGTGTTGTTGCAAAGGATTATTTTACGCCAATCGCGAAGTCTACATAAAAGATTAAAACAGTAAGCTGATGAACATTTTCAAGCTGAACACATGGGTGATTTGAGAGACGCTCTACCATCAAAACGATCGATTGTGTTCAATGAATACTACAGCAAGTAGCGCTTTCTACATATGCGGACACATAAATTAATAACTGATATTACGTTTGCTTAACATGTTTTTAGATCCCATTTATAGAACTAGAATTTAATGCGGTACATACCTAATGATATATAAATACAATAATTAAACGAAATTAATTTTGGTGAAAACTAAAATGTTTTTTCATGTTTATTTTTGCATCGTAGCGTAAATTTTATGAAACAAATATTTATGTTTTGTCCAGCTCTCATGTGTTATCTTTCAGGCAAATGAATAATTCGATCATTGAAAAACATTTTTTTATCTTTCTCAGAAAAGAGTTCTACACAAATCTACCTATTTTACTCCGTTCTTATACAACTGTCTGTCGATTTACCCAGGGTCTCCTCTATCTACCTATCTATCTATCTATCTATCTATCTGAACCATGCAGCTACTCTCAAATTCTAGGTCACGATAAGGCTTACTACCAAATCACGTCGAAATACCAGTACTCGTACAATTGCCGAAATGAAGCAACGCCGAGACTGATCGGAACTTAGATGAGTGACCAGCTCGATGACCCAGAAGATGATATAAGTTTGTATGTGCGTGTGGTGTAATGGATATCACCTCGGAATTTTTAATCGTAGAGACAAGTTTCAATACCTGCTCAAAGCGTTATATTAACCTGAGCGCAAATACACTTGCGAAAGTTATGAAACTACCTCATTTAAACCCAGCTAAAACAATCTTAAAAACTATAAATATTTTATGGCTCTAAATAATCTGCAAGAGGTTGATAAACCGTAGAAAATGAATCTATCAAATCAAATCGGCTACGTTAACGCGTGACTTTGTAAAAGACCCTTGCTCAACGAACATTAAGTGACAAGCCGGGATATGTTTCTCAGGTCGATAACATAATAAAACTCGGCTTCTTGATATATCGATATTGGTGAGATTCGAACAAGGACCTCATAGTCAGAAACATTCTGAATAGTCAAGCACACTCCCATATATATATATATATATATATATATATATATATTGAAATGTAAAAGTATGTTGAACTTCCGTCTAACTACAATTTCTACAAGGTTGAAGAGTCCATCGTACATAAAATAGGGAGTTAATTTTCAGTCCCATCTATCTATCTATCTATCTATCTACATATATATATATATATATATATATATATATATATATATATATATATATATATATATATATATATATATATGTATATGCGCGCCAAATAAAAGGTATAACATGGCGACAATTTATCCCTCGCACGATATATATATATATATATATATATATATATATCGTGCGAGGACTAAATTGTCACCATGTTATACTTTTATTTGGCGCGCATATATATATATATATATATATATATATATATATATATAAATGCGCGCCAAATAAAAGGTATAACATGGCGACAATTTATCCCTAGCACGATATATATATATATATATATATATATATATATTATATCGTGCGAGGGATAAGTTGTCGCTATGTTATATTAACATGGCGACAATTTATCCCTCGCACGATATATATATATATACTTTTTATTTGGTGCATTTGCGTTGTTTGTTTTTTTTTATTTTGCCTATTGCAAAATAGCGTCAGTTGGACACCATATTCGAGAAAAAGACAACCATGGCGCAGTTAAATTTGCAAACAGCATGCTGTATTGCGTGGCGTTCATGTCATAATCTCCAATACGGACATTTTAGAGTTTTTCCGTGTCAATCTAATGACAATTCTGAAGATTCGGTAAAAGTTGAATGCTAACATCATGATGTTTGGAGTGATCACTTCTGATGGCAACGTTATGGCTCCATTCATCAAAAAACAAAGATGAACAACAAAGATTAACTGAAGGCAAGAATTATGACAGCATTAACTAACTTAGACAAGTAGATCATTCAGAAGAGATGCAAGAGATCCCGAATTCGTTTAGAGGCCGTGATTGAAGCCAATAGCGATTTTATTGAAGACATTTGCTTTTTCGCATTTGTTGTGGAGATCGTTAGCATCTAGATTTGCCCCATGCAAATCTGTCAATAGAATCGAATTAAAAGTTGTAGAAATCTCTAGAATGTACTGCTATAATCAATGTAGGTAGAACGTTTTGATTGCTTTTTGCCTTTTGCCTTCGTCTTTTCCCGTTATACGCTGTTGGAGACAGTAAATCAACCTATTTGGGTTATGTCTGATAGAAAGACGACAGTATTTCAACATATTCTTGTTAAATATAACTGATAAAAAGAAAGTCCATTCATTTTTAATAATATAGATGATAATTTATATATCGCACCTAGTATATAAGGGTATTGAACAGACCTTATATATATGCGTGTGTGTTTGTGTGTCTGTGTGTGTTGAATAATCTAGACATAGTATAACTATTTTTTAATCCTCTCCAATTCAGGGTTCAATTTCTTAGTGTTGTTATTAAACTGATTAAGAAAATCGACGTAGTTTTGGTTATTTCTTTTATTTCCCAATGAACCTTTAATCTCATTTAAGATAATCTTCAGGTTTGAATTGCTAAGATAAAAATTAATACAATTGATATTTTTCTGCAAATACCCATTAAATACGCTCTATTATAGTAAATTTAAAAATAACGTCATGAACATGTAAGGGATGCAACTTAATATATATGTTTTATGATTAATCTTTTAAAATACACAGCATGCAATTTTCTAAAAAAATACAACTTGACCATCACAAAACATTGCTTTTATAGGCATTTTAAAACATTGTTGCTATAATCATAATTAATTTTATTTTGTGTTGGTTACATTTTATTATATAGAGCTCTTTAAGAATTTGTAGTTCTGCTTTTTAATTTCATGGTGGAGTATGCATGTATTCTCAATTAATATTTCTCAAAAACGTTAATGTTTTATTCTTAACTGGAATAGCTTAGGATACATTAGTAATTATGGCTTTTAGAATTTTCATCTTGCTGGTAGTTAGAGTGTATTTGGTTGTGGTATAATAGGTTGATACGTTTAGGGTTATTTGAGAAAGTATTATGTTCTTTTTTTATTTATGTTAATATTTCTAATAGCTAATATATCCGACATCAATTCCAATACAAAAATAAAACTAGTAATATAATAAATTAAATTTAATACAGCCAGCTTAATCAACCGCAATAAGTCTTCTTCGTCAACTAAATTGGGTGATTGTATCTGTTACAAAATTTATAAGGATATGTGGGATAGACATCGGATAACCCTAGACTTGAACAAGTTAAGATCGTATCGGTCGGGAAATCTTGGGAATCAGTTCTAAAAATAGGATTTCTTGTTAAAACGCCGTCGATTGGAATACCTAAAGAATGAAGATATTTAACTTCAGTGTACAAGGTAAGACAGGTCTTAGTGGGAGGATGAGATTTGGCACAATTAATGTATGTTGTTGTCTGAACATTTTAGCAGTGATTTATCCTTGTTTCTTGTTTATTATTGGGTTCCGGATCTTTCTAAAGTGTTCTGCTTCTCTTTCACTCCCAGTAACCCCTTGCTCCATAGTGGCATTATCGCAATTTTTCAGGTGAATTGATTAAAAAAAGAAAGATCTAATACATATGTAATGAATATATTTCTGATGGCATTCCTTACATCAAAACACACGCACATATATTACATGTATGCATTATTTATTCTCTTATTTCACAAAAAAATAATATAATATCGATGTATGTATATCTGTATGCGTATATATATATATATATATATATATATATATATATATATATATGCATATGTGTATGTGTGCATGCGCATATATATGTATATATATATGTATATATCTATATATATGTATATATATGTACGTATGTGTATGCGTATATGCATATATATATATATATATATATATATATATATATATATTTGTGTGTCCCTCTATATATGTATATTCATGTTTATATGTATGTGTATATGCGCATATATGTGTGTGTGTTTATATGTATGTGCTTATGTATGTGTGTATGTATGCATGTGTTTATGTGTGTATATATTTATATATAATTCATATAATATTTATTATTTATTTTTTAGTGATTATTTTTATTTTAATATTAAGATTATGATGATAATTAAATGTATAGCAACTTTGATTCATTTAATGTGAAATATGACTACGTTTATTTCTCTTTCTTTCTTTTTCTCTCCACGCTCTAAAATTATGTAAACCCAGCAGAAATAAAATTTTAAGTTATGTTAACTCTGTTACTTTTGTCTGGTTCACTTTAAAGTTTTTCTTCATTTTTCTTTCCCTCTTTTTTTCATTAATTCATTTTCCCCCTTTTTATTCTTTTTTTTTCTTTTCTTTTCTTTCTGTTTTATCCAGTATTTTCTGGTTTCCTTTGCAATTTATTATTTTTGAATTGTCTGACCGAAGTTATTTTTTTAAATGTATCGGTCTGAATAGTGAGGTAAGAATTATCTGTCGAAATAAATTTATTACCATCTTTAATATAATTTTGAGTGTTTTTTAATACGAATGATATATATATATATATATATATATATATATATATATATATATATATATATATATATATATATATGTATGTATGTATATATATGCGACACTAATTCTCTTGCTTTTTCAACTGAAAAAGTAATGCCATGAAGGACGGTTGATGTACTTAGTTTTATCTTTTCCCGTGGTGCTACAAATACGTTATAGCCCCCTGCCGCGTGAAAGTGTATTTCACGTCCGGACCTTTAGTGTTATAATAGCACATCAGGCAACAATTCGACCATGTTATCGAGTTACTAAGTTTTAAAAAAAAATTACGCTAGATAGCGCTGCGTTGACATTTACATTAGGTTCCATTTGTTATTCATGTACATTTTAGCTAATCTGTTTTCAATGTTTAACGTCTGTAACAGTGAGTTAACTGGTAGGATATTAATATCGGAAGCAGGCAGATATGATTTTTAAATATGACCGCGTGAATGTTTATACACCCAAACTTTACATTTGATTATCGTCACGTATCTGAGACGGGATCTCTGGCAGTACAAAGTATGGATTGTGGAAGACCGTTATCCGCACGTACGCCTGGCCACGAAGAACTGATTCTACAGACAGTGGAAAACGGTACTGGTAATAGCACAGTTCAAGATGATCTTACAATGTAGTACAAAATGGAGGGTACTTCAAAAGCATCTCCTATTTCCATATGATTAGCAATATGTGCAGGTTCGTTCGAACTGTGATCAGTCAACACAGAAAACTTTTGCCGATGGTCTTTTGCACAAAAACCGATCCGTTGTGGTGTCTCTTCAGTCTAATTTACGGGTGAGTCAACTTTTGGAATTGATGAAATAACAATTTTATAAATTTACACATAAAAATTTGTGGGTGGATGGGAATCCCCGTGGCACAATACGGACTAGACACCAGTATCACTGAACGATTAATTTGAGAACTGGAATGTTAGGTTACTGTCTGCTTGGTCCATATGTTCTTCCAACACATCTTACAGGAGATGTCTACAGGGACTTTTCGAACACACATCCAGATCTGCTAGAGGATGTATCCCTGTTATACGATGATGCATGTGGTTCATACATGATGCAGCTCCAGCACATTTTAGTCACTTTGTTTGCGAATCACTGGCTGATATATACCCTTAAAGATGGATAGGTAAGTGACAACCGGCACCATAGCCGTCACCTTTCCCCAAACACAATCCTTTGGATTTTTATTTGTGGTGCCACGTAAAACATTTGGTTTATTCAGTATTAATAATACAGAGACACTTTATCAACGTGTAATGGGGGCCTGCGAAATCATTCGACATCGTATTGGACTAATTGAGACGGTCTGTCATTCAATTATCTGATGCAGGCATAGAATCAAGCGGAAGATATTTTGAACATTACTTATGAATTACTGAGTTCAACGATAACCTTTTGGACATTTGTTTATATAGACATTTTATCCTGTTTTGGTGTCAGGAACGCGCATACAAAGTTTGTAATTATATTTTTGATACACACACACACTATATATATATATATATATATATATATATATATATATATATATATATATATATATATATATATATATATATATATTGTATGTATTTAGGCTGCATTTTTTTATTCATACAAATAATATAGACAAGTGTTGTCTATTTGATGTAAATTCTTTTCATAACGTCTGGTAAGCTGAATAACATTATCATTAAACGAAGAAAATCACAATATTGATAGATATTTTTTAATCCAATCTCAGCTTTCGGCTTACGCAAGCCATTATCAAAGATGGAAATTACAGTACGATATATGAAGCAATAGCATTTAGCTTGACGGGCCTTTACTGATTTGGCCACGAAGGAGCGTTCGGTTAGCAAGGTGGAATTCATTGTATTTAAATGGCTGTTCCGTATAGGATACAGTTTCGAATCCTGTCGGAGGACAAATATTTTCTGTGTAAATTTCTCGGACATTCAGGCCGGTAAATGTTGTTTAATAGTGTTTATTTAGGTACCTCCACGAAATCGCTAAAAAATAGAGCATAGTCTGATGAAAAAGACGCCAAACTTTATGAAAACAAAATTTTATCGTCTAAATGCTTATGTTTTTATGAAGAGGATAGACCTAAGTTTTTTTTTAATTATTTAAAAAATTTTTTTCCAATTTTTTTTTATTTAAAAACCTTGTTTCTCTCTGTTGTAAACAAGGGCTAGTAAATAACAGAATTTTTAGCGCTTTTGTTTTTGGTATTACACACATTAATTTGGAAAATCTTGCAAAAATAAAAATAATTGTCAGATGTTAATGAAACTTTCAGAAACTATTCACAGATGATCGAAATTATTATAAATATGTTTTTTTTTTATTAAAGTCATGGCAGAAATTTCTTTTTATATTTATTAACACCCCCATAACTAATTTTATGAAAAACTCTAGAAATTCGAGCGCATCGGGTTTAGTGATTACAATAGTTAAAAGCACAAGGCTTTGAAGAATGCAAATCATGTTTTTGTTTTTTTTAATTGGAGCCAACGTACATGAAAATCAGCTCTGAATTGTAACATACAAAACTCAATAAAACAAATATATTATTTAATTTCAAATGCTTTTATTTGTTTTTAGTTGTTTTTATGAATATGGACAATATTTTCTGAAAGCAAAAACATTTTTCAATGAAAATTGAATTTTTAATACAATTATTTGTTATTTCTTTAATTATAATAGATTTTTACATTAAGTTTTTAAAAATATTATAAGATTAGTTAAAAGCACCATAAACCTTTCAAAGTGTCCATATGAGATTGTCATTGTCTAGCGCTTTGAAAATGGTATCGTTTGGACCAATCAGAAGATCCACAGTAATTAAAACATGTAATTTTTGTGCTTATAATCGGGCAGTAATTATAAAGTACGGAAGACCAACCAGAATACAATTTAGTTGCATTATTTGAGTTCAGCATTGTTCTCCGCTGTTAAGGCCTCTACTTTTGCGAAACACGTATGGAGAAGTTAATTTGATTTTTCAATTTCAACTGAGAAGTATCAGTATCATCTTATGAAATTTACCTATTGCTAAAGTTTAATTTATATGATCTTATTTTTATATTAATCTCAGTTATGACATTTTTCCATAAATGTAATATCAAAATTAATAGTAAGATGAATGGAAATACAAATAACACAGTAAAATATAATAAATGTACATAAAATTATAGTATTTTATGTACACTTCTGATAAAATTTCATAAGAAATATACCAAAATGTAATGAGGTAAATAATTTGTTCACTTAAATCTAAATAATTTCACTTCCTTCCATCCGTAGAAAGAATTATCTTCCCGTAAGTTATCTAAACGTCATGAATGTGTCTTTCGTCACCTGTCAAGCGACGCGAAAGGTTATGGCCTGCTTTGTTTTATTTTTAAATTACATTTTTTCGGCGCAGAAGCTAAGTTAAGCTTGATTGAAAATATTTTAAATAAACATTATAATTTCTGATTTTATTAAAATCAGTTTTGAAAAAATGATAATTGATTTTTAAAAGAATATCAAAGTCAGATTTTCATCTTTTTTCTCAAATCGAAAAAAATGATTGAAAATGATTGATTATCTGTCCTTTTTTTTTGACAAAAAAAAAAACAATATTTTTAACGAAAATTTCAGACGTGCTAGGAACGATTAAAAAATGTAAAAAAATACCTCCAAAATACTTTGATCTTTCCTCTTTAATAATAATATGAAAATTAGACGATAAAATTTTGTTTTCGTCAAGTTCGGCGTCTTTTCCATCATGCTATGCTTTTTTGTTTACATTTTTGTGGAGTTACCTATGTTTATTATAAACAGAGCATTTACTTAAATATTTGTATCTCTAAAAAGAATGTTAAACATAAAAATGGCTCAAAATAATTGTCGGACTTTGTCCATTTCATAATATATATATATATATATATATATATATATATATATATATATATATATATATAGATAGATAGATAGATAGATAGATAGATAGACAGAGAGATAGAAAGAGAAAGAAAGATAGCTAGGAAGACACACAGATAGATATGTAAATCATTAAACATAAACGACAAAATATGGCTAACCAAATTTTAAATGCCAGCTTTTTGTACTGATTCTTATTACGCCAATTTATATCTCTTTATTCGTTATATACGGTACCAAGGCCATAAGTTGCCGGGACAGAGAGGAAGGACGTAGTAAAATTTCCTTTAAAGAAGCAAAGAACAATATTACGGAAAGAAATAAGAAAAGGAAAAACAAATCCTTGACGTTGGCAGCGAGTGTGATGCATACATCACCATTATTGCCCAGCGAAAGACATAAACTCAACAAAAACTTGGCAAAATATCAAGCAATTTTCCCTCTGATGCCCATGTGTTTTGACTTTATTCCCATACGCACGCAAACATATATATATATATATATATATATATATATATATATATATATATATATATATAGTTGGATTGATGTAAGTTTGTGACCTTGGGTTTCACGCCATTTGCGATCGTCAGACAGACTCCATCACAGATATTGAGCGCTTTCCAAAAAGTACCGCGCATATATAAAAAAATTAATAATATATATATATATAAATTTGCATATATAATTAATCAGTATACATTACAGAACATTTATTTAAATCAATTGTATCTAGAAAAATAACGTATAAACAGAAAATATAATAAATAAATGTCCGGCTTAATACATTTCATAGTGTATACACACACACACACACACACACATACATACATATATATATATATATATATATATATATATATATATATATATATATATATATATATATATATATAACACACTCACACACATATATATATATGCATGACTATAGACAAATGGAAAACTTATGTCACCCGACGCGTTTCGTCATCATATAGACTTTACAAAGACAAATACAAGGATTTTTGTTTTGTGACAAGTATTTATATACAAAAGAAAAAATATTGTTTTTCCAAAACTTTTGTAAGAGGCGTCACCATGAATAGTCATCATAGTGGAAGCGTTAGTTAAGTTCATAGACGTAATGTGATACATTTCAATGTCTAATAAATGAAACTGAGTAGATATTTTTTATATCTGTAAGTACATATAAATTAGTCTTTAAAATCTGTTGAATTGATAGTGATTAATGTATTATATATTTTGACTAACATGCGGTTATTGATATAACCGTGTTTTTTTGGGGGGGAGGTAAAAAGTTTTTGGTATTTTTGAGGTCATGTATCTTGGTTTGGGATAGTAGTAATTCTTTCAGGAAAAGAGACATATACCAGTAATGTTGAAAAACCAATAACATTTTTACTTTTGTATATAAATACATTGTCACAATAAAATCTTTTGTATCTAAATTGATAATAGCCCTAAGCAATTCCAAGAATCCATATAAATTTGATGTTTCTTGCATTAAGAAAATAGTCATGGATTACTATCAGACTAGGGACTTGTTCTTGGCATTACATCAAGGTTATATGATGCAGAGTACACAACGTTTTGCAATATTTATAAATAGACATAAACAATTCTTCCTGTTTACGCGTTTTGGAGCTACGTCCTTTTGTATATCCAGCATGTTGCTCATTGTTAGTGTAATAGGTCCTTACATATAACTACAGAATGAACTCTTCCTAACACTATATATACTACGCCTCTCAAGAGAGAGAGAGAGAGAGAGAGAGAGAGAGAGAGAGAGAGAGAGAGAGAGAGAGACGAATTGAGTCGAGCCGATACTAGTTCACTCCAAACCAGACTGACAGTCATACTAACACCTTCCACATCTTGTATTATTATATCGTGTAATATACCTTCGTTATTTCTACGCTTGTGTTCGTGTTGTTCTTCCTTGGTTCTAACCTGGGCCATAACAGTTAAGTAGGTGTTGACAACCGTCACATATATATATATATATATATATATATATATATATATATATATACATATATAAGAATAACTGTTATATCAAAAATAAAATACATTAATTCTTTAGATGTTAATTTGTTTTAGGTTTCTGATACGAAATCGTGTTAACATATATGGGCTTCAATACAACACAACGAGAGAATGTATTATGTAAAAAAGTGTCTTTGAACCTTGCTTAACTGTGAGTCCCTAAGTAGTCTAAGACACACGGTGTCACTGAGTGTTTTTCCCCAAAACGACGTAGACTCAAAACCCGCAGAAGATGAATTAAAGTATCTCGAATTAATAGGTCGTTAAGCAGTAAATTACACTTTACATAACAGAGATATCCACTCAGACACGTGTATCTACTAAATATATGGCTTATAGTAATAAAGAATATATGTATATTCCTTTATCATATTCTGATGTCAAGATTTGCGTCTTAAATTTTTAATTGGATATTTTCATTTTAAATCTTATATAATTCATATGTAGTTTATATGAAATTCATATCAAAACAGCCTTAAAATTCGAGCTTGACTAATGTGCAGGCCACTGTTATCAATAACTAAAGATAGCCAATTCCCTAACCAAATTTGGAGAAAGTTATTTTTCAAGTTTAAATATATATGTATCGTGTAATGGACGTTAATGTAAACCAGTTACTCAGATCTGGTTAGTATCAGAAGATGAATGTACTATTAAATATTTTATCCATATTGTAAATATATTTTTTTAAATTATTACAACATAATCAAGATGTTACTGAGAATGAAAAAGTCTGAGAAAAAATAAATTATTAAGGAGAGTAGACAATAAAAGAATAGGTATGAAGGAGTCAAAATATGATGATTGACATTTCATTTAAGATTATTTAAAATTCGCAGTTGACTGGAAACCAAGAATCCGGAATATAATTTCAGAAGAGAGAAGTGCAAAAAAAAAAAAAAAAAAAAATCAAACAAGCATTAAATTTATAATTATATCTACCAAATGCAACTGGAAAATGATGAGACCTTTCTGACAATTCAGTAATGCGCTGAAATTCGTATATCCATGTATAAAAGCGAAACTCTCATCCGAAAAATTATCATGAAAATATTTATTAAAATAAACAAAGATTCGCTAAAAAAGCAAAGTGACCGATAATATTGAAGGTATTTCTTTGGAAATTTACAATAATCTCCAGATAGATAGCAGAAGCAGTAGACCTGATGCTGCAGCAATTACGGTCGAATGGTCGAATAGATTCTGGCGAGATAGACTGTGTAACCCGTGACACTTAGCCAACATTTCTAGCAGCAAACCTAGCAATTGATCAAATATAATCGTTCCTTTTCACGTCACTGGAAAACCTAAGCCTGAGAAGAAGCAATGTGTCAATCTGTTTGAGCTTAGTTTCAATCATGCTGATAAAAGACGGAAAAAAGTTATCTACGACGATTTCAAGTCAGTAGTTTCTTTTTGGACGCGTTAAGAGTGAAATATCATTGTTTGCCCAAGTTACCAAAAGATTGACGGTTATTTTTGAGTTCAGCTGCTAATTTAATTTTATCAAACCTCTCAGATTTACCAGATAGTACGAAATTAGGTACTTCCATGAAATCGCTAAAAAAGAGGGAATAGTCTAATGAAAAAGACGCCGAACTTTATGAAAACAAAATTTTATCGTCTAAATGCTTATGTTTTTATGAAGAGAAAAGACCAAAGTTTTTTTTAATTATTTTTTAAAATTTTTGCTTCTTTTTAGAACATTCTAAATTTTGATTAAAAAAAAAACTTGTTTCTCTTTGTACCAACATGGGCACGTAAATAACATAGATAATTTTTAGCACGTTTTTTTTGGTATTACATACATTAATTTGGAAAATCTTGCAAAAATAAAAATAATTGTCAGATGTTAATGAAACTTTCAGAAACTATTCACAGATGATCGAAATTTTTATAAATATGTTTTGTTTTTTTTATTAAAGTCATGGCAGAAATTTTTTTTTATATATTTAATAACACCCCCATAACTAATTTTATGAAAAACTCTAGAAATTCGAGCGCGCAGACGTTAATAATAACAATAGTTAAAAGCACAAGGCTTTGAAGAATGCAAATCATGTTTTTGTTTTTTTTAATTGGAGCCAACGTACCAGAAAATCAGCTCTGAATTGTAACATACAAAACTCAATAAAACAAATATATTATTTAATTTCAAATGCTTTTATTTGTTTTTAGTTGTTTTTATGAATATGGAAAATATTTTCTGAAAGCAAAATCATTTTTCAATGAAAATTGAATTTTTAATACAATTATTTGTTATTTCTTTAATTATAATAGATTTTTACATTAAGTTTTTAAAAATATTATAACATTAGTTAAAAGCAACATCAACCTTTCAAAGTGTCCAGATGAGATCGTCATTGTCTAGGGCGTTGAAAATTGTATCGTTTGGACCAATCAGAAGAGCCATGGTAATTAAAAAATGTAATTTTTGTGCTTATAATCGGGCAGTAATTATAAAGTATGGAAGACCAACCAGAATACAATTTAGTTGCATTATTTGAGTTCAGCATTGTTCTCCGCTGTTAAGGCCTCTACTTTTGCGAAACACGTATGGAGAAGTTAAATTGATTTTTCAATTTCAACTGAGAAGGGTACCTATAAGTATCAGTATATCTTATGAAATTTAACTACTGCTAAACTTTAATTTATATGATCTTATTTTTATATTAATCTCAGTTATGACATTTTTTCATAAATGAAATATCAAAATTAATAATAAAATGAATGGAAATACAAATAACACAGTAGAATGTAATAAATGTACATAAAATTATAGTATTTTATGTACACTTCTGATAAAATTTCATAAGAAAGGTACCTATAAATTAATTAGATACCTTTTTCTAATGAAATTTAATCTCACTCTTCTTAACAGTCTTATTTTTTAATTTCTTTATATTTTCCATAAAGCATCGTAAACGTAAAGATGAAAGCTAAGTACAAAAAAAAAAAAAAAAAAAAAAATTAGAGCGCTGAAAGTTTTCCTTAAAAGTAACGAAGTAAATATTTTGTTCGCTTAAATCTAAATAATTTCACTTCCGTCCATCCGTAGAAAGAATTATCCTCCCGTAAGTTATCTAAACGTCATTAATCTGCCTTTCGTCACCTGTCAAGCGACGCGAAAGGTTATGACCTGCATTGTTTTATTTTGAAATTACATTTTTTTCGGCGCAGAAGCTAAGTTAAGCTTGGTTCAAAATATTTTAAATAAACATTATAATTTCTGATTTTATTAAAATCAGTTTTGAAAAAATGATAATTGATTTTTAAAAGAATATCAAAATTTTCATCTTTTTTTATCAAATGATTGAAAATGATTGATTATCTGTCTTTTTTTTTTGACATAAAAAAACAAGATTTTTAACGAAAATTTCGGACGTGCTAGGAACGATTAAAAAATGTAAAAAAATACCCCAAAAATACTTTGATCTTTCCTCTTTAATAATAATATGAACATTAGACGATAAAAACTTGTTTTCGTCAAGTTCGGCGTCTTTTTCATCATGCTATCTCTGTTTGTTTACATTTTCGTGGAGGTACCTATAAATAGTTTTGTCTTCAGCACAGATATGATAACGTCCTGGGTATGACGATAAACTACATCCGCGTCCTGGGTACGGCGATAAACTACATCCAACAGCAAGGCCTCAGATAATGTTTTCGGAAAAAATAATTTTGCCAGCTCTACTCTTTTGAAACCATAATGTTGCCAGCTATACGTTTTTGAACGTCCTGGGTATGACGTTAAACTACATCCAACAGCAAGGCCTCAGATAATGTTTTCACGTCCTGGGTATGACGTTAAACTGCATCCAACAGCAAGGGCTCTGATCAGGAGGTTTTGAGGAGCGTGAAACCACCTCTTAATTACTGGTGTTCCCAGGTCCACCTTGACCCGGGGTGGTAGCACCTGTTAGGGTCCCAGCTATGGGAAAATAGTGAACTCTTAGTTTTCCAAGTCTTACTCACGTCCTGGCTATGATGATAAACTACATACTACTAATGTTACCAGCTATACGTTTATTTGTGAAGGAGTAATGTTGCCAGCTATACGGTTTTTTTGTTTTTTTTAAACAATAATGTTGCCAGCTATACATTTCTTATTCCATACAAAATAGGCATTTAAAATTCATATAAACTGGATTTGGCATTAAATAACCCACAGTGGTTGATATGCCATAAAACTCAAACAATAGACTAATGTATAAACATCATATCCTATCTTTTATCATTTTGCAAATAAATTGTCCTTATCAAATGGAAATTCTTGACTTAAACAAAAATACCTAGGATTATTTTGCAGTGTACAATCAAATGAGCTCTAGCTTGCTAAAAAAAATGTTCCATACAAAATAGGCATTTAAAATTGATATATTTGGCATATATATATAAACTGGATTTGGCATTAAATAACCCACAGTGGTTGATATGCCATAAAACCCAACCAACCAGATAATGTTTTCGGAAAAATAATGTTGCCAGCTATGCATTTTTGAAACAATGTTGCCAGCTATACGTTTTTTGGAACCATAATGTTGCCAGCTATAATTTTTTTTATTCCATACAAAATAGGCATTTAAAATTCACATAAACTGGATTTGGCATTAAATAAACCAATGTGGTTGATATACCATAAACCCAAACAAACAAACAAACAAAAACAGATATGATAGCTGGTACGGATGAAATCGAGAATTAAAAATATATTGGAAGAAATTTCTTGTACTTGACATTTGGCAACACTCTGACGTATGGTGAAATACTTACAGAAGTGTTGAAGTCATCGATAACATCTTTTGGGATATTTGAAAACCTTACTGTTCGTTTAATTTCGTAAACCAAACGATACAATTTGAATAAGCCGATTTATTTGGCGGGGACTTTGACAAAAAAAAACCCTACTTCGTGGTTTAATAATTTCTTCAATTGGATTCATTTTATAAAATTTTATAGTAAACAACATTTTTTTAATAACTTTTTTTCTTTTTTAACAGCGAAAATTACATTCTGAGGATTTCTTACTCGTGAGCATACAACACACAACTCGCCGTGTGTAAATGTTTATTTCTGGAGACAAATTCCAACTTTATGAAACATTTATACTTGTTAATTATATTGCCGAAACTAAAACTAGTTAAGTAAAATAAAAGTGTCTTAGGAAATGCATAACTACGGTCTATCTCTGTTGAAATATGCTTATAGGGTTGGAGGGGTCTGACTTTTGCAGTTGCCGTTAAATCATTTGATGTCGGTCTCCAGTGTAGTATTAGGGAAAGGAGAATGACGACGTGGTGAACTTATTTTGTATGTTAAATAACAAAAATTTTAATTTTTCCCAAACAATTAATGAACATTTATTCTACTATGCTGCGCATTCTATTAAAACCAATTGTACATTTTCCCTCTTATCTGTTTAAACTTCTCCCCAAAATTTGCTTTTAGTTGGTCGATGTATGGATATGTTAGAGGATGCGGACGGACGGTAGAATAACGATAGTCACAGAATTTTATATATAGATATGGAGTATATTAGGTCATACTTTATTAAAAATCGGATATTTATATATCGTCACATTTATAGAAATTAGCTTGTGCAGAATTACATTCACGACTTCGAGTTGACTTTTTTTTATCTGACGGGAACGTTCTTTCATTGATTTTCACTTTAATATAAGATATTACTCATTGATTTTGCACTAAAACATTTGTCTACTGCGAAAAACCATAAAACACATAAATTTGGATTTTTAAGCCTTCGACGTGTTTTATAATAAACTTAATACTCCGTGTAATACACATGTTAAGTGAAGCAAATTTTTGTCTGCAAATTCAGAAGGAAATCTTGCGAGAGTGTTGAAGAAAAAGTATTACAAAAAAGATTCTACCTAAAATATCATTAATTTCTGAAATAATAAAATCACAAATGAATAATAATAATAATAATAATAATAATAATAATAATAATAATAATAATAATAATAATGGTGCCTCCTTATTGATATGGTAGTACCTGAAGACTGCAATGTATATTTGAAGATCTTCAAAAAGCTATCAAAATACAAGGATCTTGAAATCGAAATCTCAAAAATGTGGCATGTGGTAACATCAACAATCCCTTTTGTAGTTGGAGCCCTAGGATTGGCTGGAAAAGGTTCCAGTAGACTAATTGAAGGGATCCGATGAACCCCATTCCTTAAAGAAATACAACAATTTTTTCTCACGAGTACAGCACACGCCGTATAAAATGCTTTGTCTATATAAAAAAAAAAAAAATATATATATTTATTTTCAGAGGAAAACGACATGATGCCATTTCCAACATTAGGTCCCTGGGCGGGACCCGGAAAGAAATTAATACACATCAGAAATCAAAGAAAATTATTTTTTATAATAATAATAATAATAATAATAATAATAATAATAATAACAGTTTCAATATCCTTAATTAGACCATGGCTGATATATAGCGAATGAATATGAAAACGAGGCATCTTAACTTCTACCGCATTCATCATCCTATGGCCGATGTTGATCGTCTGTATGTGTCAAGAATTGAACAAGACAGGGGATTTTTTCAACTGGAACTGTCTAAAAAAATGACATACATCGGCTTTCAAGGATGGCGAGAAACTAAAGTAAAGTAGAAAGAGTGAGTGTCAAAAAGCATAAAAGAAATAAGAAAACTTATTCCGTAATAAAAACAAAAAAAAAAATCAAAACCGAATTTTAAGTGGTTAGGCTGAGCAAGTATGCCATAATCCACATACTGTGCCAGCAAATAACATAAAAAAGAAGGCAAAAGCAAATATAATGGACCAAATGCAGAAACGATGGCAAGATAAAATTAGTCATGGTCAAAACGTTGCCTGTGCCAAACAAGTCCATGTAAACAAAACACATACCAACCAGTGTTTACGTAACGCAGAATTGAAAGTTAAAGGGGAATTTTTTTTATATATTTGCTGCACATGACTAATGCTTGCTAACTATAAATTACCAAACAAGCATAATGAAACATTATGTTGAGCTTATATGCAAATTCTGTGTTGAATATCCAGAAACAATGTTTCATATTGTATGGGACTGTATTGTATTATTATACCCCGAATATAAATCTCAGAATGATAGGATTGGACAATACGAGTCATATGCATATATGAACTACAAAATCTGCAACATTTATGGGAAGGAAAAAAATAAAAATCGGGATGACCTCCACCCAGACCCGTCTATAGAAATAAAGCGTAAAACAATTTATGGGACTTTAAGACACATTGATTAAAGACAGCAACAGGGAATGTATTTTTTCTATCGACATGGCAGTCTTTTTTTTTTTTTAGACAGCAATATACCTTTGAAGATTTTCAGAAACTCTCTCAACATACAGTGATCTTGAAGTCGAAATCTTTAAAAAAAACAATGCATCAATAATTCCAGTTGTGGTCGGAGCCACGGGTTTGATTGGAAAAGGCTCAGACGTGATCATTGAAGATCTCCCAGGCAGTCCTTTACTTAAATAAAAGCAGTACATTTTTCTCGCAAGGAGAGCTAACCCCTTACAAGATTTTATCTGTGTAAAATATGTATGTGTTCGGGTTGTTTTATTTTAATAATTTCATACAAATATTCAGTCGGAAATTTCATGGTTCCAATCCCTACCTTAGGTACGTGGTTGATACTTTGAAGCAACTGAGTATACAACACAAATAGCATGAACTTATAATAATAATAATAACAAATTCTCAGTGTGCTACACCTGGTATGCCTCTTATGAATTATGTTCTTAATTTGTCGGAGGTGTTAACATGTACATATTTTTTCCTGATTAATTATGGTCAACTACAGTAAATTTCACAGATTTACATATCATTTGCATGACTATAAACGTGAAATGTGTTATCAAACTGCGCAGATGTGGTGGGAAGAGCATCATAGCGATTTTCCAACCGTAGATTGGATGTGGCACAAGGCCGAATGTAAGGGGCACCCAGTGAGGATCGAACTCACTACTCATTCGTAATTATTCTAGCGAGACAAGCTGCTAACCATTACACCACCTTGAGGTGCTATAGTGATTTTCCAAGCGTAGCTCAGATGTGGCACAAGGCCGAAAGTATGGAGCACCTAGTGAGGATCGAACTCACTACTCAGTCGTAATTGTTCTAGCGAGACAAGCTTGCTAACCATTACACCACCTCGAGGTGCCCTGGGAAGAACATCATAGCCGCGTTTCGAGGGGTTGTTTTTTTTTTATAACTTTGATGTGCTAGGCAACAAAGGTGACTTAGGAATCACATTTACATACCTGAGAGAAGGCCTAATTTTGCCATCATAATTCTTGGGAACTGAAAAGATATATTCAAGAATACTTTTGCTTTCAAACTGTGATCAGATAATTTAACACAGTTCCACTCATTCCGTTGCATTTGTATATTATTATTTTTTATTTTCTTTGATTTCTGGCGTTTACACATTTCTTTCCGGGTCCCGCCCAGGGACCTTATTATTATTATTATTATTATTATTATTATTATTATTATTATTATTATTATTATTATTATTACCCTAAAAGAAAACAACAAAACTTGATCACTGTCTGGTGAAATTTCCAAATTGTACTGCATTTCAACCTGGTTCCACACGGTAGCGCGATAAACGCTAAACTATTGCCAGGAGTTAGACCGTGTGTACGACAAACTAAAGAAGTATCCTGCTTTTGATAATCGAGGCTTGACTTTGTTTCAGCAAGACAATGCGAGTTTATACACTTTCAGGTTGACTAAGGAGAAGTTCAAACAGATGGACGGTCTTGACATTCTTCCATATCCACCATTCAGTCCTGATGCTGCTTATTCCGCTCAATGGCACACATTATCTACGTCTAGCAATTTAACACTTTTGATGAAGTTTCTGGCGGTACCTAGTATATCGATTAGAACATATCGGGTATTGTATCGATAAAATAATTCCATTAAGCAATTATGCAAGTGATTCCTTTTATAAGGTCACCAATTACAAGAGACGTATTGATGATTACCCCAGAGATTACGCTTGTTGGGAAATACATTCTACGTCAGAGATTCTTAGTTACTGTTTTGGATTTCCCAGTCACATTTATAGTATGCAAATACTTTATCAATTTCTATTTTCCTGTATCGTATTGTTAACTATAACCACCATACTATTTCCATTATTCGGACTATTGTCATCTTTTTCGCCATATTTATTACAACGTTTCGGCCGTTGTACGCTCTGGCCTTCTTCAGGCGGTAGGAATTTCGCACACTGGGCCAGACTGTTCTAGTTCCACATGCCATGTTTAACGGATGACAGTTATCAGTTATCCCCTGTTAATTCCTCTCTCCAAGTTCTCACTTAACCGGGTATTGAACTCGCACTCTTTGTGTCCTGTCACTGCATCTAACCAACGACTTTATCCACTGTGCCATGTGTCCTTGAGGACATCTGGGTATGAATTTGTGAGTATTATAAACCTAATGTCTCAGCAACCAGTAATAAGGAGTGCCAAAGACAAGCTATAAAAACAAAACAAAAAAAAATTGAAATATAAGCTCTGCTAAATATATGCAATGATAACTACAAAAAATTGCAATAAAAGCATTGGTAAAAAAAAAATGGTTACCGATACGTGGAATAAATATGGCGACAAAGATGAATAATGTAAATACCTCATCTCAGAACTAAAATGAGCTTGAAACTGCGTCGTGGTGAAAAGCTTACCAAGCTAGTATCGCTAAATCACTTCCCACCAAGTAGTGAATTCCATGCACACTGCCTGACCCGTATATTCAGCCTTGTTCGTCAACTAAGTTGCGCTTAGTAAATTACGATATCTAAAATATGCATTACGTTTGCTTGTCTCTCTATAATGAATCCTTTGGTAATCTACTCCATAAACATATTTGCTTTGAAAAATTCCTGAACACGTTTCTTTTATTCTTAAATGTAGATTCTGTTGTTTTTATTAATACAATTTTAATTTCGGGTATGATTCCATATTTCTTGCATAATTCCCTGTGTCATACCCAATCAAGTTTCCTATTATTGACTTCGTGAGTAGTCTTGCTCTACTGAATTATTATTACAGAATGCTGTGTTTATAAGAAGAGAGAGAGAGAGAGAGAGAGAGAGAGAGAGAGAGAGAGAGAGAGAGAGAGAGAGAGAGAGAGACAGACACACACATTAAATAATGATGTCATGCTTAATCCTGTGGTCAAATATTCGACAGAGAGTCGGGCCGACAACATTTCAGCGCAAAATCCTGTGTTTATCGTTTTTCAGTTCAAACTTTATTTATTAATAGACTACTCGTGATATGTTGAGTCACTGACAGTTGAGGTTATAAATATTGACTTTTGAAATGAAAGTTAATTTTACTATATTTCAGTTAAATATTTCAATTTGTTCGTGTCATCATTTGTTAGATTTACAAGTTCATCTTTGACGTCTTACTAATTGTTTACATAAGTTAATGTGAATAGAACTAACGGAATAAACTTGAAATTTAAATTAGATTAATTTAAAAATATTTTTTTCTTTATATTCACTCAAAAAATATTTTTTTAAATATGCCAAAAATATTTTTAAATTATTTAAAATAAATATTTGTTTAAAGGAAGCTGAAATATTGTTTATAAACAACTGGACGAAACAGGGATGTCTTTGTGTCTGCTTAACTTGAAAATATTTTAATTAAAAATTGTCTGTCTGAAAAAAGTTATTAGGTTGGTGCAAAAATAATGTCGTTTTCTCACATATGTTACTATGTGAGAGAACGTCATTATTTTTGCACCAACCTAATAAAATAAAAATGCTTCAGTACCTGTCTATATTTCTGAGCTGAGGTATTAGGTTGGTGCAAAAATAATTTCGTTTTCTAACATATGTTACTATGTGAGAAAACGAAATTATTTTTGCACCAACCTAATATTATGTCCGAAGAATATAAATAATGTAAATAGTATAAAAATGCTAACTGTCTAAACCACTCGTATTTTTAAATCTTATTCACTAAAAATATTAACTTAAGGATATTTTTTAAATATTTAAAATATTTTTTGTTTAGAGAAAGTTGGAATATAAATAATTACTCTATAAAGAACTGGACGAAAAAGCAAACCGTGATCTCTGTGTGGGCGTTTAACTTAAAAAAAATATTTTAATCAAAATATTTTCAGTTTGAAGTAAATTAAAATAAAATACTTATTGTATAAATAACTCGTAATTTGTTATGCTCCGGACGAACGCACCTCTGAAGTACGCGCGCAGTCGCAGACTTTTATTATTGTATCGATAGATAGATTTTGCTCTTTATTGTTTCAGTGATTTTCGGATACTTTTTTCTATTGGCTTTCTCCTGATTCTTTATCAAAGGTGATGTTTTTGTCGTGATATACATCCTTCTATACAATCAACTTCAGTTCATTCTTTTCTGTGCAATTTCCTTTTTGTCAGTTTTAACTAATTCATGTCCCTTTTTATATTTGACCTTCTTGATGTCCACTCACTCGATATTTTGCCATTCATTTGCATAGATATTCCATGACGCTGGGACACTTCGACTTGGTATAATGGTTAGAAAACTAGTCTCCCTAGATCAATTAGGAATCAACAGTGGCCTCGATCCTCACTGGGTGCACCATGCATTTGTCTATTTGCCATATCTAAGCTACGATTATTAAGTCATTTCAGGCACGTGACGTTGTGTAATGATCAGCAAGCTTGTTTCGCCAGATCAGTTATGACTGAATAGTGAGTTCGATTCTCACTGGGTGTTTCATACTTCTGGCCCTGTGCCGAATCTATGCTATGATTAATAAAATAATCTTATCCTGTCTCTATTAGTTTCGTGTTGGACGCCATGGACTTTTTTTTTGGTGGGGGATTCTCAAGCTAATCAAGTTTGTTCATAATGACAACAACCTTTATTACTTCTTACTGTATATGTGAAGCTTTCGTGGATAATCTTTGGAATATATTGTTATAAGATTTCGCTGTTGATTCCGTCCATTTTAGAAATAATTCTGAACAGCATATAATGGATAATATTCATTTATCTATCAACGTTTTAATTCCGTTATTAAATTATTTATATCCTCTGTTTCTGAGGGATTTTCATACATTTATTTCTTTAATTATTCCTACTTGAAATATTATCCTCATTTTATTAAAATGAGGTCTGATATCATTCTTTGAGTGTGTTTTACCTTTTATACATATATGTATTGATTTTTTTCTATCAGTTTCTCTAATCTATCACCTTGGGGGGGACTTGGACGGATTTGGTCAAGGTTTCTTAATTCTTTTTTGTATTCTTCAAGTAATCCAATATCCCCACATATGCGCTAGTTGATCTTTTCTATTCAATATGCTTCGGTATTCTCTTTTACTTGTATTAATATGCAGGTTTGATTCTATCGTTGAATTGACATGTAGTAATGCGTGGGTGGGGGTAACAAATGTCACTGAAAGATTTAGCTTTTGTCTTGCGATTTTTTTCTTTCGTTCATTGCAAACATCCATTTGTTAAATATTTACATTGTTCGGACTATCGTCCTCATCTTTGTTGCCACATTTATCACAACGTTTCGGTTGTTGTACGCTCCGGCCTTCTTCCGGTGGTTGGAATGTTGAACTAAACCCTTTATTTCGCTCGCTGGGGTAGACTGTTCTAGTTCCACGTGCCATGTCTAATGGATGTGAGTTAGATCCAGTGACAGGACCCAAAGAGTCTGAGTTCATAAGTCTCTCTTAAGGCGGTTAAGTCTACCCCAGCGAGCGAAATAAATGGTTCAGTTCGACATTCCAACCACCTGAAGATGGTCGGAGCTTAAAACCTCAGAAACGTTGTGATAAATGTGGTAACTAAGATGAGGAAAGTAGTCCAAACAATGTAAATAGTGTATATAATATGTTATCTCAGAAATATAGAGAGGTATCCATTTGTTGTCTTGTTTTGTATAACATTTCTAACATCTTGATTTTTTTCAAATTTTGATTCTATTGCTATCCATATTTGTAGGATTAGTATGTGATTTTTATTATTCTTATTTTTGTGATGACTCTTTTGTAAGCTTCTTGACAATGTTTCTCGAATCTAGTAGGAGGAAGATTTTTATCCATTACTTATTCCTCTCAATATGACTCTGCATTAAGGACAGAAAAATTATTTCACATTTATATTTAGTGGATATTATACATATCTAAGATCTTGAGGATTAGGGATTTTATATTCTTTTTCATTCATTCTAGTCCGATTTTCCATGATGATCATTATTATGAGAATTAAAAAAATTCTTGAAAAAGACAGAGAATTAGGGAAAAGTAAAAAGTAAAAAGTAAAAAAGAAAAGTAAACTTTAATAATAAAGACTGATTAATTTAAAAAACAATATATCAGAAAAATAACACACGTCCGCAATCAGAAGGAAAGGAGGATAATTTTTAGAAAAAAAAGGAAAGAATTAATTGAAAATCGACTATGAAAGAAACCAAAAATAAGGGTGATGAACATGTATTTAGAACAAAAAAAAATGAAGCAATGAAAAATAAATACGTTTCTGAAAGGTATGATAAAAATAAAAAGGGGTGAAATGGAAAGGAAAATTTATATTCGAATAAACTCGAAATGGAAACCGAGCAAAGAAATTAAATAATGAGAAGAGATTAAAAAAGAAACTGAACTTATATAACCATATATAAATTCGTTCGTTTTTTTTTCCCCGTTTTTCGTTTGCTTTTAATCCTGTTATTCCTCAACAATTTTAACAAAGCATTCAATAATATAAAGCGATAAACAAAGGATTCAGAGAATGAATCGAGCAACATACAAATCTCTGGGATGTGTTTCCATTCATTCAAGTTACATTGAAAATAAAATGAAGGAAACTATCTGGCACCTCAATATACAGATAGTTTTTATAGATATTTTTATATTTTATAGTTGTTATGATGAAGAGGTTAGCACTAATCAGCTGCTAAGCTCATATTTCTCTTCGTTATTTTCAGTCACCACTAATACGAGTGTTCACTTGTGCTTATGCAAATTATGCATACTAATTTTCTAGTATCACTACAATAGTATTTTCGGGTAATTATTATTTTGAAAAGTCATTGCAGTACATTCGATATTCACTTCATCACTTTCTGTACAACTGTGAAATGACACTTGCTAGTGACAAAATATCAAAAATGTTTTATGTTTTTGTTTGAAATTTGATTATAAATTAACAGGAATATCGACCTAATTAATTACAATAAATGATATTCACTTTATCATGAATTTCCAGATTATTTTCTCGATAATTTCCAATGTGGTATAAAAATTGCTATTTTAAAATATCATCGTCTATTTGAAAGACATTGTTTACTTCTAATCGCGTTGTCTTTAAAAAAAAAAAAAAAAAGAAATGGCACTTGAAATCTGCCGGACTTTTCTGTATTTCTTCTTTTTAGCTTTTGGTAAAGATTTTAGTGTGTTTCTTTTTCACAAGAAATATTGTTGAAGTACAGGAATTTAAATGTTTTTTTCCCTTTTAATATGCCATCTTTCTTAATCCCATGCCTGTAGCATAATACATTGGTGTTGTTGGAATATTATAAAAACTGAATAAAAAACTTTCGGAAAACATTTTTACTGTGTATCTTAATTGTAGATAAATATTTCACTATATATCTTATTTCAACAAATATGTTTCATTTTGAATTCTTTTGAGTGAAGTTTACTGATTTTATATATATATATATATATATATATATATATATATATATATATGAGTGCATATATATATAAGTTCTTATATATAATATATATATATATATATAAACACACACAAGCACACACACACACACACATATATATATATATATATATATATATATATATATATATATATATCTTTCGTTGAATACGGCAGTTAAAAAATATTTGATGTTTTCTTTTTAGTTTTTTCAACATTCATATATTTTTCCTTTTCGTAGGAGGAAGGGAGTGTAAATATAGTATATATTCTCCATTAACCCAAGCGCTTTCGATCATATTTTAAAGGAGATTGTTTTCGGTGTTACTAATTTATTTTTTATGTTTGACAATCTAAGATGTAGCGTTTGAGCTGTTTGAATAATCATAACGTTTATTCTGCTAGAATTCCAATTGGCGTGTTTCTTTCAACACATAATTTCTGTCAATTTGTAATTTCTAAAACCAAACTTTACAAAGGACCACATAATAAGGGCTATTATACTTTTTCTTGCCAATATATTGTAAATTATTTAACACTTACTTTATAATTAAATTAATTACTTAAATGAAAAAAAATATATTTACGGATTTTAATAAGGAGGCAGGGTTGAGTAATGGATAGCTGCTCTGACTGAAGAATCGGTGAGGCTAGGTCGAATTGGTAAATAGCAAGGCAGACTGATACAAAAAGACTTGGCTGGATACTAGTATAGTTAAAACCAGGCTGGAGAGGGTTTGGCTCCTTGCGGTTATCTTACACAAGATGCACCACTACCGCGGCGGTATATGCAGTGTTCCTTAGATGATAACAATAAAAATGCATTAAAGCGATAGATTTGACAGTATTTTGTGTTATATTTTCAATGGGAATATCAATCTGAAGAAAACAATTTCGATGAGCGGTTTGACATTTCCATTAATACATTATCCCTCTTTCAAGAGAATGGATAAAAATATAAGCACTGAACTTCAAATATTATATGACTCTACCGTCCAATAATGAAATTGAATTGTTTTCAAAAGAATTTCTAACTTAAAAAAAAAAAAAATGCAGAGACAAAACTAACTATAACGTCAACAATATATAAGAATTACAGTTTAACCAACTTAACGCAATTACACTGAACACACACCTGTTTCGTTGACTGGTTTAAAACGCTATAGCAGTTAAAAACAACACTTAAAGAAAAATGTGTTGATTTATAATTTATCGTCAAATTACACGTCGTGGAGGTAGGTATAATCATATTTATAATATACAAATTACAGGTGTGCTGTAAAGTGTCAACAATTATTTGTTACTGAACTAAACATCTCTGAATATTATTACATATATTTTAAATGTTTTCTAGGAACTAGGACAGATTGTAGCGTTGTTAGATAAGACATTGGTAAAATAGTATTTTATTTAAATGTGGTTATAAGTTAATCCACTATTTATTGCTAGTTTATTTATTCATATGAATCCATATATATATATATATATATATATATATATATATATATATATATATATATATATATATATATAATACTTTACATATTTAGATGCAACTTGCTACTGGCTAATAACTTAATTATAACTTAATTTTATTATATATATTTACATATGAACATTATCCGTACCTTATAAATTGAAGTAAATGATTTGTGTGGATACGCTCTGGATTTTTTCTGTTTCTTTTATATATTTTTTTTATTTAAATTCATTTTAAATGCAAAATGAAAGAAAAATCCCTGAATAATAAAGAAAAATCTAACTGATCATTGCGATAACACATATATGTATCAAAATTTAAATTATGTAACGGTCGTTCTTAACCCAGCACCTGAAAATTGCATTGCGTATGAAACACCGAGTACCGCTTACGTTGAGGAAAAAAGTCATATTTATTCATATGGACCTGTTGTAACAGCAAAATTGTCCAAATCGCGTAACAGCATAATTGTCCATCCCACAAAATGTTTAATATCTAAAAAACTTAAACTAATTGAGGTTATTTTTCCAGATTTTCAGATAAGACGTTTAGCCATCTTGACATCATTTGTCGTAAGAATTATTGGAGAAAAAAAAAACCTTTAGTTATTCACCTAGAAAAAGAACAGGTTAAAATCATTTTATGCCAGCCCCAATATATCTTCCCAACTGAGCAATGGCGAGAGAAAAAAGCTCATTCAAACCTTCAGTAATAGTACCAACATTCATATCCTTGATTCCATCTTAAATGTTCATTCAAGAAACATCAAGAGAATGGTGAATAAGTTTTGAAAAAGAGAACAGTATAGAGCAAAACTGGATCAGTAGGCCAAACAGGAAGTGGGGTCATCATTTCAACTTAGAGCTGAAGAGATGAAAAGGAAATACTCACTTTTAATACTTTTGGCACGAGTGAAAGGGGTGTTACTTATGACAGTCCAAATAGCCGTAAAAAAGACTTGAAAATGAAATCGTAAGTTAAACGTGTGAGGCACCTTGTTCTTATACAGTCTTATAACTCCAGAGAATTCCAGTAAAATATCTTTAATCATTTCTAAGTTACAACAGTTCAGAAATTAATACAACTGAAAAATTTTGCTTTTACCGAATTGTATAATTTTGCAGGTACACCGGGTATATATATATATATATATATATATATATATATATATATATATATATATATATAAATATATATATATATATACATATATATATATATATATATATATATATATATATATATATATATATATATATATATATATATATATGTATGAATGAAAATTTATCAGAATTACACTGTAGAAAAGACAATATTTAAAAAATATAAATGACAATAGGAAAATTGTAATAAGCTGGCATATTTTATGTGTAGATAGAGGTAATTTAATTTTTGCATTGTTATTAAATTACCTCAATCAACACATTAAATCATAAGAAAATATGTCAACTATTTACCAACCAATGTTTATTTACTTTTGATAACCTACATTACAGAGAGAAATTGGGTTTACCAATGGGATCTCCTCTCAGCCAGGTTCTTGCTTGTCGATTTTTAGAATTTCTAGAAAATGACATATTCAAAAATATTCTCCCTAGAAACCCTTTATATTTCAGATACATGGACGACTCATTATTAATATATTTAAAAGACATCAATTTAACAGATCTTCTCTCCAAACTTAACAAAGTCGAACCTACAATAAACTTCACTGTTGAAACTGAGACCAACTACACTCTTCTGTTCCTGGACATTTTGTTACATAGAAATAATAACGAACTCAATTTTGACGTTTACAGAAAGGCTACAAACAAAAATGATCTGATCAGTTTCTACTCAAACCACTCTTCTAAATTTAAATCTAAAATTATTATAGGCTTCTATCTAGGAGCGTTAAGCATCTGCAGTCCCGAATATTTACTTAAAGAAGAAGCATACATAGGAAACACATTCAAAAACATGCAATACACATATCATTTCATCCATAACGCAAGAAGAAAAGCATACAAAATATACAACCGAAACCAAACTAATAACATAATCCGCAATAGTAAATTACATGAAAACAATAGAAAAGTTTAAAAGTTTCAAATTAATTAACAATCCTTCGCAAGGGGAAAATGTTGTTACAAAGGCTAGATGGACCAATCAAAATACAAGTATAGGAAAATTCAAAAAGCTTGACAACGAAGTCATGTTATAATATCTATTCAGATGTTTAAAATATGGGTAGTATTAAAAAATAATTTATACCAACCAATAATTACTAAATTATATGATAAAAATTAATATTAAAATTAAAAACTGCTAATTTCAAAATCAAAATTTAATCTCTATTAAGTTTACAACTATAAAATTACTGAGGAGAAAAGAAGAAATATATATGTTATTCAATTTATTTCTTCATTGAAGTTACTTTAGCTAATTTCCTAATTTTTATGTTATAAATATTTTTAAATAAATAATTATATCTGCTCTACTTTGTATTGAGCACTCTTTTAAGAAAAACAAATATAAAGGTTAAGGATTTAAATAGTGAGAATACGTCGTCGCAAACAATATAAATAAGATACATCAACCCCGAACCTGTATATGACTGATATCATCCCCGTTTATAAATTCCAGTTGCATGAGTTTTTTTTAATTTTTTTACGCGCTTTCGTCTGTTCCTACAGACATCATCAGGTATGGAAGTAGATTTTGTTCTTGTTTTTACTTCTCAGTAATAAGAGGACAACTAAAATAGAGATGTAATCCGAAAAATGCTATGAGAAATGTGTTATTGTTTTGGAACGTGCGGTCGTAACGCTGAGTTTGAATTTAAATTTTAAGGTTGTGCGTTTTTGTACAAATATAGCAATAAGAGAATTCTTTTTCACTGGTAGATTTTCCGTGAATATGGCATGAACTATATTGTTCAATAATTACAGTAATGTCACACTTAGTATCCGAGAGTTGCACGTTGGATCAGTTATTTTAATTTCAATTAAAAGGTGCAATTATAATTTATAAATTCATGAATCATTCATACAAAAAACAAATATATATATATATATATATATATATATATATATATATATATATATACATATATACATATATATATATATGGTGAGAGAGAGAGCGACTCAGAAAAGAGAGACAATTATAGGTATACATTAGTTTAATGTAAAATGTAACATTTTTTTTTTATATAAGGTGTTCCATAACTTGGACCGATTTTAAATATGAATTAAATTTAAGTGTCAAATTATTTTTTCTTTTTTTTTCATATTTAACAAATTAAGTTTTTAGCAATTTCAACCATGGAACGATTAACAATCAAACAGTATTGTTAGAGTTTCGAAGCTTATTACAAAAGTGGACGTTCAGATTTATAAATATACGGCCCACTGATTCCGCTAGGAAAAATGCACATCAACAGTAACCTTTTGTGGATGCACTGGCGTTTCAACAATCTTCCTTGGATTTTCATCAGCATAAATATGACAATTCTTCTCATTAACGAATCCACCAAGATGAAAATGTGATTCATCACTAAAGAAGAATTTTTGCGAAAAATCTTCATCGGCTTGTCTTTACTCGTGCACCCAATTGACGAATATATGGCGCTCCAAATGGTCAGCAGGTTTCAGTTCTTGTGTCAATTGAATTTTGTAAGCGTCTTTGACAAATCCTCTGTCAAAATTCGATATAACGTTGTTATGGAGACGTTCAATTCCTGCGCGCGATAAACGAATAGAGGTTTCTGGATTTTCGGCCACATTATCGCGCACTGCAACAATGTTTTCACCTGAACAGAGTAAAGGAGAACACAATGATGTTTTCATATCTGCCACCGACCCAGTTTGTTTGAATTTACGAATGATATTTCCATATGAACTCTCGGTTAGTCGATTATGTTAACCAAAAATCCCGAAGTGCGTGAAATACATTTCTGTTTCAACGTCCATTTTCGTAATAGGTTTCAATAACTTTAGCTCGTTGTTTGATTGTTAATTTTTTCATGTTTGAAAATACCAAAAACTTATGTTGTTAAATCTGAAAGAAAAATAAAAAAAAATCATTTGACTCTTAAATTTAAATTCACATTTAAAATCGGTCCAAGTTATTGGAACACCCTATTATTTTATATTAGCTATTTAAATGATAAATGGAAACAAAAATATGTTATGATTTTGCCATTCTAAAAAACGTCTTCCAACAAAGATATTTTCTCAGTGGAACCATATAAAAGTAAGCGAAGTGAGCGAAAATATAAACAAACGTCGATTATAAGTATATATCGTGAAAAGGGATTGAAAGGCAGAGCAGCTTAACTTTAAATTATAATTTAAAATTTTTGATGTTCGACGTGTGAAGACGACAAATTAGCCGAACTCATTTGGCTTTCTCTATCTTCTGGGTTTTCGTTTTTAAATTTCCCACAATTTGTTTGTTTTTAAATATCCCACAATTTTCTATCATTTAGAATGTTGATATGATACTGGACGTATATTTACAGCGGGAGACACAGAAATTGCTATACTTAAAAATCAGAAGACTTTCAGCGCATCTGTACCTTAATTAAAAAAAAAATATTCTCTTTTAATTAAAGCTGCATTTATTAATTCGACGTTATTATCCAGATTATTTCAAAGTGAAATTTTCAGATTATTTCAGAGTTTTGTTTCATAAAACATACGATTTATTGGTATATTATTTTATTTAATTTCTTGTATGCGTAACCTACCTATTCCTTGTAAACTTTTTGCTCCTTTTTTTCCGAAAACAAAATATTTATTTATTGACATCAGTATTAATGTGCAAAGAAAGTATAGAGCCTCACCAAGTCGTCACCTGGGATTATCTATATTTACTGTTTATATTTTCCTTTTTGTTGTTTTTGTTGAAAAGAATGACAATAAATGATAATATGTTATAATATTCCTCTCTTTGTTTGCAAGTAAAATCAGAAGAAAACTACTGTATTTCTTCAACTAATAAACACAATATTTTTGTAATTGCCACTGACTACAGGTGATAAATCGTTACATTAATTTAATTAGAATTGCCTTAATTAATTCTAAGTTCTTTGAAAAAAGTAATTATTTCGTTTACACCCTTCTTTTTTCCCTAGCATGCTCAACGACATCACTTACACCATGTATAAATTTCGTGTTCTAAAAAGCATTGGCGAAAGTTTTATGTTTACTGATGGAAACAAATACCTGTGAACGAGACATTTCAGCTACAAAATGGACGATGCATTATGGCTTTCTCTTCAAGAATAAAAATAACCAAGCGTGTGACAAAAGAATATATTTAATATTGTTAATATTTAATAGGGGTTTAATATAATTAAAACAGAAAAAAGAAGAGCACTGAATCTTTACATAACATCAGTCCATCCATATATCAGGAAATACTGGAAAATATCCTTACAGATGAAGAAGAGACATGAAGCAAGAAAGCTCTCGATCTCTAGAAGGATGCTGAGCATATCGGTGACTAAACATATGATCAACTATGTAGTTTTAGGGAAAATGGAAACAAGAATAACATACTTATCGTCAGAAGGAGACCGTTGACATTTCTAGAACCCCTAATGAGGAAAGAGGGCTTGAAAAACTTGATACCCACAAGACAGATTGATGGCAAGAGGGACAGCGGATAACACGGCAATATTTCTTTTTGATTTTCATTTGAAAAGAGAAAAATTATGTTCCTTTATCTAAAAAACGACGAAGATTTGCACTAAAGTCTGCATAGTGTGTGTGTGTGTGATTAATACAGTGTTATCATAAATTATAAACATTTATACTTGCACTTATGTATAAGAATTATGATTACACGTTATAGTAAATATATATATACATGCCGTACTTGGATCATAATGAAAATCATGGAGCATTTTCCATTCATACCATTTTTTTCTAATGAAATGTTACATAATCATTGTTAGAAAAAGGATTAATAGGAAAAAAATCATGTTTTAATTGCCATCTCGATTGAATATGTAAACGCATCTCTTGAATTATGCGCTATTGTATAACTCATTTATTTCACTTTTCGCCGAAGTTGTCGGTTATCAATGAACAAATCGTCTTGCAAATAGATGTATTATTGATTCCAATTAAAATAGTTCTTATATATATATATATATATATATATACATATATATATATATATATACTGATTTCAGTTCCAACTTGCAACCATAACATGAATATTTGACCGTGATGCGTATGCCGATTATAATCTTCTGAGACTGTGTGTCATGATGAATATATTAGACTTCACCTATTTTTACCTTAACGTCTTCTTGTTAGCGTGCAGCTGTATTACCCAATAATAATAATAATAATAATAATAATAATAATAATAATAGAGAGAGTGAGAGAGGGGGTAGTGGTAATAGGAGGATCAAGAACTATTAAAAAGAATACTTAAAATCAGAGTTGGAAAATCTCAAACAATCTATCACTACCTGGAATACAAATTATTAAACTAATGAGCACTTCTCATATACCCAGAAAAAATCTGAATTTGATAGATTCCCTATCTAAAAAAAAATAATTCCTATACATCTGGGCTCAGATAAATCGACAATATATAGCATTAACACGATCACGAAACTCTTCATGGTCGTAGGAGTCCAAATATCTCCATGCTGATTAGAATTCTGTTTTTCCTTTCTCCTGGACTACTCGGCAACCAAAGCTATAGGATCCAGTCTTTCCTGCTATTTATCTATAGCTCGGATGCAAAAGGTATGGATTCGCACCTTTTCCAAGGACGTAACACGTAACTCAATTAGAATTCGAACTCGGCTATATCGGTTCATCAATCCCGGCCGCTATCCATTAATACTGAATCTCTTCTCCAAACTAATAGCATGAAATTGTAAATTAGGGATACTATTAATAATAATAGCAATAACAATATTAATAATAATAACAAAATGTTATTAATTTGAATACACAACAAAAAAGCGGGAGGCGGATGCCTTATCGGCATTGAAGTGTGTGTAAGGCGGTGAAAGCAGGCCGTCGGACTTGTACCCGATAAAAAGCGAACAGACGCTGGTGAAATCGAACAATCCAGTAAAAGATAACATCGATAGCAAAGGCGAATACAAGAAAAGGGTACAATAATGCTTCATGGAGAATTTGAGGAGAGCACAGAAGCCATTACATCAATGGATTTATAGCATTGATTGACGAAAGGCAACTTGAATTGCTTGAGCGAATGCTTCTAGGTAGCCATCCGAGATCAAACTGAAAATTATAAAGGGTAATCCATTTTCTTTTATGGGCCGAGACTTTTCAGCACATGATCAGTTCATGTACTCTACACGACTTATTGTATTATGTTGCTCTAATTATCTTTATCCTTTACAATTTTCTTCACTGTTTTCATATCTGCTCATACAAACATGTTAAGTAGATTAATCGCAATGTCTCCTGCTTCACTTGCCTTCAGTATATCCTGTTAGTGTTGAATATTCTAGATCCTACTTTCTCACATTTTTAAGCATTCACCTTAAGCAAAGCAATAACACACGGGTAGTTACCGAGTGTGAAAGAATATGAGAAAACAGTATTAAGGCAGGAGATGAATAAAAGAAATGGAATTAAGAAGACAGAAGATACCAACCGACATTGCATTTACTTTTCTGAAGATCAAAAAACAAAGACGCCGGAAAACTGTTCCGCAAGCAAGAAGAGATATAAAAGAAGCAACTAGCATAGAACATACGGTTGCATCTAGTCATATCAACAGTAAAATGATGAGACCTTTCCATCAACCTAGCACTGCGCTTAAATAATGGTGGAAAAGTGACTTTCCTAGAAATTTCAGCTGTTGCTTCCTGTTTGGATCTAGAAGTTTATTTTTTATTTTTTTTTATTTTCCTTTATTATTACTCATATGATCTGAACATTATATATCCGTAGCACTCGTTGGTTAATCCATATCTTTGTCGCTTCATTATTCCTTTTTAACTATGAAGAGAATGCCCAAATTTCAGTGACATAAAGGAAATTATATATTTCATAGCAGTTGTGTAATTCCTTGTTTGTTTCTTACCATATTTCCGAGTGTCTTAATATTTTGATTCGCTCCTGGAGAACAAGCGTATAGAATTTCAGCTACATTTCTGTTATTTCCATAATAGCAAAAAAAAAAAAGAAAAAAAAAGAATGATGGCAAATATGGCGCCGAAACAGAAGACGTATTGGAATAGCAAAATATACCTTCTAAAGCTAAATCAAAGTAAGAAGAAGCATGGAAACGTGGTTAGAAATAAAGTAAAGAATTTTGAACTGCAGTGCAATATTTTTTATCCATTTATGTCAATGGATGCTGGACTATTTACTCAAATATTTTTTTTTAGGCATTACGCCCCGAGCAAGGCGTGGGGCCACTAGGATGCAGGGGGTTGCAGAAGATTTGGAGCGATAGCAGATAGGAGTGATAGAAGAAAGGATGGGGAGAAGGATAGTGGATAGATCAAGGTAACTGGAGATGTCGATTGACATTAAATTTGAATAGTTGGAGATTATAGCTCTCAGGGAAACAGTAATTGGGAACGGTTTTCCACAGGTGAGAGTTGCGAGGTATGAAGCTATTGGAGTAGAAGAGACGGCTACATTTAGGAGTTTATACAGTGTAAGGGTGAGAGCGGGATGCCAGCCTCGTAGGGCGCTTGAATTTATGGAGTCTGGGAACCAGTGACAGCAGCTCAGCGGAGCAATTGCCATGAAAGTATTTGTAGAAAAGACAGAGAGAGGCGACGGCGCGTCTGTGAGAGAGTGACTGTAGACGAGATGCCAGATCAAGGCCAATTACATTACATATCCGTCTCTGAATCTTGTCAAGAGCTCCGAGGTAAACAGAAGGTGTCCCAGACCCTATATGGCAGCAATACTCCATGCAAGGCGAATGGTTGATTTGTATATTTGAAGATATGACGAGAAAACTTCAGGCAAGGGAAATGAAAAATCCTGAGAATGCCTTAGATGGAACGTGTGAGCACCGAGTAAGCCTTAAAGAAAATGAAAAAGAACAAGTGCACTCAGAATAATAAAAAAGATAAGGGCAATAATGGAGTCACGTAATGAGAAAAGAGAGCTTAGTGAATTTAACGCAAACAGGGTATATTCATAAGAATGGAATTGTAGATTCTCGAAATATATAAATTTTGGCGACGTAGCTAAAAACATCCACGGAATAAATTAAGTTAAAATCAATGAAATTTTTATAAGATTGTATGGAAAAAAATAGCCTATTTTTATAAATATATGAAGTGGATTAAATCGAATAGATCTAAATGTATAAAAATGATAAAGTAGAATGTCAGTGGTATTTTCACAGACAGATCAAAAGAGGTATGAAAAAAGTGAAGTATTAAGTATATAAGTATGAAGTTGGCAGTATTTTTATAGGATAGTATGTATGAATTTTCTGCGAAACTAGTATATATTAAAATTTATGCGAAACTTGTATGTAGTGAAATTTTCGCGAAGTTGAACATTTAAATGTATCGAAAATTTCCTTCCGGCGACTACTTCTTTGTAAACAAGCTTTCGTCATCAAAAACAAAATCTCGTCTTC
>OZ010577.1:80373922-80378922 GCA_963932145.1 Acanthosepion lycidas | reverse complement strand
TAGGACTAACATGAAAATGCTTATTTAATTTGGCCAGAAAGATTTGATAGTGTTTAATTTTGACTGACTCCTTTGGTTTTGTGTTCCGAGTTTTCACACCCAAAATTAGTAATGACTGCCTGAAAATGTTAATGCTAGGGACTGGATAACACTTTTAAAAGCATTTGTTTATACTAATGGCGAATTATTCTAGTCTTACCTAAAATATAGCCATGTCTCTTCTGGGTTTGTCTTAATCTGGGCTGTTATACCGGCCTAATTCCAAAACTTGAGTATTAATCATATTTATTAAAAATTCAGGATTAATTATGTTCATAACGAATTAGCTTGTTGGGTTATAAATTTAAAATCAGTTTTATATTTTAGTAGATATTCCTCATCGATACTGGTTGCTAATAAAAACCTCTAAATATCGGCTAACCAACCCAAAATATGACACAGTACATTAATGGTTTAATAAATTTTAATTTATATCAACAATACCAATGCACTTCATCGATTGTAATGGTTAGCAAACTGTTTTCGTTAGATGCTTTACAAGTAACTTATGAGATCAATCCTCACCGCAAGACTTATACTTTTGATATTGTGCTGCGTAAACCCCATATCTCTTAGACCATTATGAAATTTGACCCTTCCCCTACAAAAATTCCTTTTTATCGAACAAAACAAATCACTGTAATCAGAAACACATACTTCATAACCACATCATTCCTGTATTCACTTTTGAAGTGATTGTTTAAATTATGTATATTCGGACAAATATCTTCAAAGGTCATGGTCGTGTTTGACTTTTCGCTATCTCTCATAATCACTGTTTTGTCAACTATTTACACAATCTCATTAGATAGTTTATTAGCTGCTTTCTTCCGTACCTCTTTCCTTCGCCATGTGTTAAGTTTTCTCAGCCCTACTTCCAAATAATTCACCTTAGAAATGTCGCTTTTCTCTTATGTTGAAATGTATGTTTCCTTTTTCAAGGTTTAAATGCAAAAGCGTACATGTTTGCTAATACGACATAAAAAGGTTTCTGTACCAAATGCTTTACAAGGTTCAAGGCGTTCGAGAATGGTCTTGCGGCGCCATACACTACGCTAATATAGCATTACATCAGATTGTCCGTACCAAACATTATTTTAAGAATATCTTTTAAATTTGAATATTTTATCATCATCGCTGACTCCAAAATGTTTATATTCTTTGTAAATATTACTTAATATTTGTTCATCTTAAATTCATCTATTATCGTCAGAATGGTTCATTGTTATATTATCATTACTCCATCCATTTTGCAATATGACTAATCTTCTCAGGAGACGTAAATAAGCGAAAATAGAAATTTAAAAATCGTCATTTTACATCATTGTTATCATCAACGTCAGCATCTTCTTTTTTATTGCCGATATTTTTCTCCTTTAGAAGTGGCTCCAATATGTCTACCTTCAAGCACAATTTGGTGCCAGTGGGCCTTCATAGCATGACTTTGATAAGGATACCAAGGGCAAGCAATTACCATAACTGAGAAACAAAGGAAACATGGATTTGCTAATGCAAGTCCGCAGGCATCTAATCTCCCAGCGATACATGCACATTTGCAGACATAAGTAGTCGTACGTAAGGGCGCCCATAAAGATAACGTTCACAGATATTTTATTTTATTTTTTCACACATGCGCACTTTGATTAAAATATGAACGAAGATGGATATACAACAAATGTGTACGTCCGCATAAACATCGATTTCCAAACAGATTCGTCAATGGAGAGAGAAATCCATTTGCCAATTCTACGATTAGCACGATTTCACATGAACAAAGATATAACAAAAAGCACGCACAGTTAAACACAAATCTACTTAAACAATTCTTGCATAATCACTAACGGCCATATTTAATTATATTCAAAGATTTCTATATACAAACTTACCATTAAATATATTATTCTATATTCGTTTATGTGCAGTTACTCCTGTCACAGAAAATGACCATACTCACAGCAACGTTTTATGCTTTGGGTTTTAAATTTTCTTGAATTCCTATAGATGATCACACCTTAAAGATTATATCTGATGTGCTTTATGACAAGAGTCATTTTTTGTAAATGATATTCAACCTGTTCAAGGACAAAAAGTCATTGGAAGAAGTGTGTTACAGAATAAGCATCAAAGTTTTGGTGAATATTTGAGGAATAAACCGGTTAACCCCAGACGTGAACAGGTTAATATTGTAGTGATCGCGGAAGCATCTACTTGGGAGTCAATTCCATGAATCAGTGGTTTGTGGAAAAAAGCATCTCGATTAGAATTATCATTTCATTAATTAAATATTATAAGAATAATAGTAGTTCGCTACAATGTGACTGAAATGGAGGATCTTAGCTGTGAATGCTATAACTGGAGGAATTAAGAATGTTTTTCGTCTGAATTCATTTCATGGAAAGAACAAGAGATTAGCGTGAAACTTAAATATTTTGGGTAAGAGCTTGTGGGGTGAAAAATGATTCATCATTTAAAATGACATGGAGACGCTTTCGGAGGCCATAGCGACAGGGAAAATGAGTCTGGGCAGCTCCTGTTGTTATAATAGATTACTACTCCATATTCGGCCTGATCAGGTTCTTGTAAATGTAGTGGATAACGGAAAGAGTAAGGTACTTACTAGAGCGGTTCAGGGGACCGATCATTTTCCCATCATCTTTAGTGATGGATTGTATGTACAAGTTCCACCTGACGTCTGGGTTGAGATTTAGTCCCTAAAGACGCTCGACGAACTGGACTTCGCTGAGAGAAGCCCTGATGATCGCAATTGACGAAAATTTAGGGTCCGCTCGATGATGAATGAACGTCACTATATTTGATGAAATCGATTGTTGAACTCATATCTAGGTGGGAGTTGTCCACACCTAAATTCTCACCCTTGATAGAATTTAGTCATTTATGCAGTTTAATATAAGCGGCATAAGCAAATCGTTTGGATAGTTGCATAACATATATATATATATATATATATATATATATATATATATGAAAGAGTATATATATATATATATATATATATATACATATATGAAAGAGTATATATATATATATATATATATATATATATATATATATATCTGAAAGAGTATATATATATATATATATATATATATATATATATATATATATATATATATATATATATATATATACATTTGTGCATTATGGAAAAAATACTAATTATAAAACATAAGGATCCGGACATACTATTGAACAGACATAACATAATGAGTTGATTTGTAAATGTAGGCATAAAAATCACCTCATTTTAACAAAGTATATGTAGATATATAAATAGAAAATATAAATTGTTTTAAATGAATATATGAAAATACTGACACTGTGTTCTTTGATAAATGTGTTGTGGAACTTAAATTTTTTTTTATATGTGAACTTATTTAGATAGATATATATATATGAACATTATAGATAAGCGTAACTATGTATTTATATTGTGGACACATATGTATGGTAGTATGGATATATATGTATGAATAGATATACACATGTGTGAGTATAAATATACTAATATGAGGCATGTTTGAATACTGAATATTTTTTATATTTTTTTAACGTGTATGCTGCATGGGTGTGGATGTATATGTATAAATGTTTTTATGTTTGTTTTGTATGTATATGTATATTATATGTGTATGTACGAGTATATGTGTGTGTACGTGTACTTAAATATGTGTGTTTTCATGGATTTAACTACTTGTAATCTATATATGTATATAGACGTAATTACCTTAGAATTAATATTTGGAAAATGTACATATGTATATATATATATATATATATATATATATATATATATATATATATATATATATATATATATATATATATATATTCTTTTTATATCTTTTTTTGTATGTAGGGTTTTGTGCTTATATATGAATGTATATGTATTTAAGGGTGTGTATGTGTATATGAGTATGTCTCTATATATATGTATATATATATGGATGATTAAATGGTTAGATTAATTTTTTGATATATATATTTGTATATGGATATATGAATTGTATATGTATGTATATGTGTATGTATATGTGTATATATATATATATGGATGTATATATATGTGTGTGTGTATGTATATATGTATATATATATATATATATGTGTGTGTGTGTGTGTGTATGTGGATGTATATATGTGCGTACGTGCATGAATTGATTTTAAATGAAATATTGCGTCTTTCTAATGACATTTTAAATTTATTTTCTTAATTTGTAATGTCCTTCTTTTGTAATATTCTATAGTTTAAATTTTGTTTTCTTCTGAAGGGAGTTTCATTTCTAAATTGATAATTTAAATTTAAATATACCATTCTTTGACTATTAATAATAGTAATAATATTAGCTAAATTCCTTTAAAATGAAGCACTTCCGAAATCACATCAAATTAAATTTTAACTGTGGAATTTAACCAAAATCTATATATATTTCAAATATTAAAATATAGATAAAGATTGTAAAATATATATATAGTTTATGTACGAGGATAAATGAATTTTTGTGTAAATTATCTCAAGTGTTTCTATGGTTTTTTTTTTTTTGGGACTTGTTAATGATCGTATGTATGTAGGGATTCACATGAATACATTTGTGAGAGATATATGAATAAATGAAAATTAATATTACCCTCAAATACTATTAAATAATGAAACCTAATCTAATTTAGTTTAACAATATAATAAATAAATTACATTCATTAATTAATTTTAAATATTAAAATAGATGTTATTGTTATTTTTTTTTTATATTGTGGAAATACAATTAGTCGGGTGAATAAACTATTAAAATTTTAAATATTTCTTTATGTCCTAGATAAATATGTTTATTACAATAATAGTTATATTTAGTCCTGAAACAATTTACTTAAAAAATTAAAGATTTAAGTTAATAACAAAATATTTTTCAGACATCGAATTTTCTATCAAACATTGTAAATTATCT
>OZ010577.1:80338922-80371422 GCA_963932145.1 Acanthosepion lycidas | reverse complement strand
TATATATATATATATCGAAACCGACGGGAGAGTCCATTATATATATATATATATATAT
This sequence comes from Acanthosepion lycidas, assembly GCA_963932145.1. Taxonomy (NCBI): domain Eukaryota; kingdom Metazoa; phylum Mollusca; class Cephalopoda; order Sepiida; family Sepiidae; genus Acanthosepion; species Acanthosepion lycidas. Next base: position 80,371,364 of record OZ010577.1, on the reverse strand, counting down.
ATATATATATATATATATATATATATAATGGAATCTCCCATCGGTTTCGAGATATATATATATATATATATATATATATATATATGTGTGTGTGTGTGTGTGTGTGTGTACAAGTATAGACACATACACTTACATATATATATGTATATACAAACTGACGAAGGGAATTCAGAGAAGCATAGATCCATCCAGCTCTTATCTCAAATAACAACTTAAAAGAGAGACTGTTTGATCGACACAAGGAATGTTAAAAGATTCATGTTAAAAAGATAGAAAAAAAATTAAAAAAAACAAATGAAAACTACAGACAAAAGTTCATTTTCTCCATCAAGACATTCATTTCTGTAGTTTACTGCTACCAGCAAGCAGAAATATTTCTTCTCCTGATCATTTGATAAATACACAGATTTAAGATGTTCTAAATTCATGGGTAAAATTAATGATCAATATCAGAGATAGTGTATATGTAAATATAAACGGGAATACTAAGGTCAACACCAAGCGGCAAAAATCTGTTTATTAATGAAAAGCGTGGCCACAACGTTCGCTTTCCCAGACAGAGACCCGTGTTCGAATCTCACCGAAGTCAATTTGTCCAGAACGTGACTTCCTGGACATTTCGGTTTGGAGAAGCAATACCACCATGCTGCACCTTAGGAAAGTGAATGAAATGTATAATTTGTTCTTGAAAAAAGAAACTATTTTTTCTGATGACCTCCGATCACCGGTGAAACATATCAAAGTAGACATTTTTCAATTTTTAAACAACCGCTAGATTCTCATCCATTTTACGAGATATAAAGCCATGACTTCTTTTTTTTATGAAGGTATTTTTTGCTTTGTGTAGTATTTCTGATCTTATCTTTTTTACCATTTACTTAATGACAAGTTTATCGCAAAGGAAATCTCCATAAATTTATAACATATCGAAATTCTGAATGGGTTCCTTCCGCCAGCAACAATTCAATTTGATCAATTAGAGATGACAGTTTCAACGTGGTATCTACCTTATTTCTTATTTTTCAAGAGATTGATAGTTTGTTATTAAAATCCCATATCAGTCCCACACAGAATCCTATTTATGGAAACTAATTGTCCATATCTAGGGCCTAAAATATCACCCCTTATCTAAACCTCTCATACCCTTCCAAATTGCAATGTAGACCACTAGTTCAAAAATACGAGACAGATTCAGTAATATATAACTATTTCATTAAGGAAACTGTCTTTTATCTTACATAATTTTACTCAAGGTAATTTAAATTTTTAAAACATAATAACAACCCATGAACTTAATCTTTTACGAAATTATGGCAACCAATTTATCGCGGAATACAACCATATTACTTTAAAAGACGGGTTCACATACTGAACTGAAGTTAAGCAACATCTAGATGGGTGACCGCTTCGGAAAACTAGTTGCTTCAATGTGGGCGTGGTGTAATGAATAATGACTCAAGGGTCAAAATCAGGGTGCCGAGTTCCACTACCAGTCGGATTTGTTATAGTCACTTACGATGTTTTGTTTTCATACAAAAAAAGTTCTGTTTAGGAATATCGTCTTATATAGTGCAGAAACAGTGTTTGAAATATGCATTTTAATTGGCCTTCAACAAGTTGGAACCTATTTGTAAAACTTTCCTTAAATATAATAAGCCAATGTATGAATGAAATGTTCATTTAAAATTATTGTTTCAAAGAATTCATGTAGTGAATATTATCTTCGAAGAGATAGCGAGAGGGCAAAGTCTGCTGTTTATCAATAAAATACTGCATCAAAAGACGAATATTTCAAAGGATTTTTTACATTATTCTTGGGGAAGTTTTGAAAGTGTAATGACAATAAATTTATATACAATATTTTAATAAGGTTTTTAACTGGGACTTCAGCGAAGACAAGTGAAAGCAAGGAACTAAGGAAGAAGCCAATCAAGACTGAAACGACATCTTTCTTGCTTTCACTAATGCAAATAAGCAAATCACGATTGCACAGTATCTAAGTCAACAAAAATGTCTCTGGTCACATTCGATGCTGCCAGTTTTTGTTGACTTCACTGTTGAATATTACGAGGTCAATTCGTGCTTAATGTCTAATTAATGAATATTAGAATACACATGATTTGTTCAATGTTTAATCGCGTAGTGACTCTAATCTCCAAATGGCGCCCTTCGCAAGTGCCCTACTTGTCATACAATAGATACACCACTTATCTAGCAATGCTATAAATTCTTATTATTTTAATTAACTAATTATTTCTTCTTTCTCTTCCTCTGCTTATTCTTTTGCACGTATTAAATTACTTATTAAATTTATTTAAAATAATGTAAATACTAATGTAAATACTGTACATAATACCTCATCTCAGAAATATAGACAGACTCTGAAGGATCGGTACGGACCCGATATACCAAAAATATGGAGACAAATTGAGAAATCCTACCAGAAACTGGCACGAATATCGAACCATCTGACATTCCTTAACCGATGCAGAGACCTCCAACTCATCCCTTCAGGCTTGGCACCAAGACTTCCCATCAATTCCGGGAGAGCTCGTCGGGTCGCAGAGAAAGCGGGACACGAGAGAGATAGAATCCAGTACAATCGTTGGATAAAACATCGACTACAAGCTCATATCTCCCAGACGCTCGAGGATTTCTTCAACAGAATTACTTATGAAGAAGACCAGAGAAGGATCCAAAGTGACTTGGATAAATCCTTCAGACATGAATTTGATGTAGTCAAGGCTCGTAAAATGCAAAAATTAAATAGATTGAAAGACCAGAAGGTGACGCACAAGGTCCATCACCCACCAGTGAAAGCAGTAGTCAACACCAGCCAATATCAGCTGAGTGCCTCTGAGGAGTCAGTATTGAATAAGGGTCTCAACTTCGCCACAACCATCAGGCGGGTGCCATACTTGGACATCATTGCCAGAGTCGAGGAGGTGGCCTTGAACATCCTTCAGGCTCAGGCGGATGAACTGAGATGGAAAGTGAGAGACCTTGGAGAGAGCCAAGCTGCCCAGGTCTAACATAACAAAACTGGAGAGACTGGCGATTGGATCCCTACAGAGGAACGAAAACATCATCATACTACCGGCTGACAAAGGTAATGCGACTGTAGTGATGGACAAATCAGAGTATACAAGAAAACTGGAAGACCTCATTAGCAATGGTAGCTACAGCAAAGTGAAAAAGGATGAAAACGGAACGCAAACTGTCACAGATCCTATTCAAGAACAAGGATCACTTCGCAACCAAAATGTATAGGCAGTTATCGCAGCGTTACACCAAGCTACCTCACATATACGGTCTCCCTAAGATTCACAAAGACGGTATTCCGCTCAGGCCGATTGTTAGTTGCCAAGGCTCTGTGTGCCACCCTCCGAGTCGCTTCCTTGTAGATATAATTGACCCATTGATCGGAAAGTCTCCTTCATATGTCCGAAACTCCGCCCACTTCGTGGAAATAATCAAAGATTCTCCCATCCTATCCAACCAGATGGTGAGCTTGGACGTGGTGAGTCTGTTCACCAAGGTACCCACAGAGGAGGCACTCTCAGTAGTCAGAGACAGATTGACCTCTGACTCTTCCCTTGAAGAACGGACCTGTATTCCAATAGATATTCTGATGGAGATGTTGACTTTCTGTACACAAACAACACACTTCGGAATGTGATCACACATATATAGACAGGATGAGGGCTTAGCAATGGGCTCGCCATTATCACGCTCGCCATTATCACCAGCAATGGCGAATATATACATGGAATACTTTGAAAAAATGGCATTAGAATCTATATCTCTAAAGCCTTATGGTTAAGGTACGTAGATGACACCTTCATACTCTGGCCACACCGGGAAGATGTCCTGATTCTACTGGACCATATGAACTCAATAAGACCTTCGATACAGTTCACAGTTGAGAAAGAGAGTAACAACACACTCCCATTCCTGGATGTACTAATATTTCGAACAGAGCATGGGTTCAAGACATCCGTATACCGCAAACCGACATTCACCGTACAGTACCTCAATTTCGACTCCCACCATCCATACAGCGTAAAGAAAGGGATCGTCCGTTGCTTACAACACCGAGCAAAAGTCATAAGTGGCGACCCAGAGACTTTAGATAAGGAATTGGTCAGTATAAGTAGTACCCTACAATGTAACAACTACCCTGGGTACATGGCAGCAGCCCCACAAAACTGGGATAGGCGGGTACAAGAGGAGGAGGAGGACAACAACATTCAGAAAACAGTCTGCCTGCCTTATGTGAATGGGTTATCAGAGAAAATACAAAGGATCTGCGGTCCCTATAACATCAGGACAACCTTCAAAAGCGTGACAACACTTCGCAGATATCTCTCTCGAGTGAGACCCCCCCCCATAAAGGAGAACATGGCTAAAGACTGTGTGTACGCTATCCCCTGCAGCTGTGGAAAGGAATATAAAGGAGAGACAGGCCGCTCCCTCAAGGTAAGGCTTCAAGAACACCAGAAAGCTGTAACGCGAGGGGAAGTAGAAAAATCAGGCGTTGCTGACCACATATGGAGAGAAGGGAGATCACCGTTCCTTGTGGGATCATGTTGAGATCATAGACAGGGAACACCATTGGAAAATTCGTAAACTTAAGAAATCAGCAGATATGCTAGGCCACAAAAATCTCCTGAGCCGACCAAGCATAGAAATAAATACAATATTGGAACCAGTAATAAGGAGTGCCAGAGAAAAGCAATGATACCAAAGTTGCAATATGAGCTTCTGTAAAAACATGTAATGATAACAGCAAAATTGCAATATGAGCACTGGTAAAAAAATGGTTGCTGAAAACATTAGGTTTATATGACCCAGAAATTCATACCGAGATGTCCTAAAGGACAGTGGATAAAGGCGTTGGTTAGATCCAGTGACAGACCCAAAGAGTGTGAGTTCAATACCCGGTTAAGGCAGTGGAGAACTTTCAGAGGGAAAATTAACAGGAGATAACTGATAACTGACATCCATCAAACATGGCACGTGGAACTAGAAGAGTCTACCCCAGTGATCGAAATAAAGGGTTCAGTTCGAAATTCCAACCACCTGAAGAAGGCCGGAGCGTACAACGGCCGAAACGTTGTGACAAATATGGCGACAAAGATGAGGACAATATTCCGACTAATGTAAATACTGTTAAAATAAGCACCAACAACAAATGCAACATACATGTCCGTCAAATATGCATACGTTTACAGAATTGAGTGTACATATCGACTTGTGCATAGTATAAAAACAACGTAAATACATATGGAAATATTTTTTACCGAAATATAGCCAGCAAATATTACGTATCCAATATACATTCCAACGCTTCTAGAATATAAAATATTTTTGATCAGTTTACTATTTTTATTGTGAGAATTCTGTAATTTTTCGTCATGCTTTTTCTATATCGGGTAGATTTTAATGGTAATGTAATTCATGCTGACCGTTTTACATTTGGCTCGTAGGAGGTAAATTTTAAATACGGAGAGAAAAACGTTTTTCAAAAATGAATGATTCTGACTCAGAAAAATAAAATTTTGATAAAAATATAAATTACTTTTTAAAGTCTGACATTAGCGTTTACAACGTGAAAAAAGTTTTATATAACCTATCTCTATCTGTCGGGATGCATATATACACATTTAATCGCTTTGAACACACACACACACACGCACACACACACACACACACACACATATATATATATATATATATATATATATATATATATATATATATATATATATATATATATGAAGAAATATATACGGAAAAACAAAAACAAAAATCCTAATATGCAATTATGCTGTTTTAATATTAATATAATGTCAACGTCGGACGTTTCGGTCTAATAAACCATCTTCAGGACATATTCATAAAACATAATTAACATTAGACCATATTCAATTCAACATGAAAAAGACGATGGACATAAAAGCAAGACCAATCCAAACAGATAACTGAAATCTTTTATAAGATCAGCGTTCCGTTTAAATATGATCACGTCGTCGTACGTGGACGTGGTTGTGAAAACGTATTCCTAAAATTTGAGTATTTTGAATGAAAAACGACAAGAATTTGTACACACAACTAAAGCTGATCATAATTTCGATTTTGATTCTGTGAAGATTTTAAAATATTTTCTAATAAAAATCTTAGGCGGATTTATGAAGCAGGCATAATATCTATCTCACGCACGGTTAATACTAGACCTGGCTTTAATATTTCCAAGATTAATGCTCGACAAACGTACATATAAGTTTTAGATCAAAATAAAATTATTTTCGTTTTTCATTCAAAATACAAAAAAAAAAAAAAAAATGTTTAATTCATTTTCATCCCCACCGTGCGCCAACGACTTAGTGGTAGAATCCCCGACTGACTGACGCCAATTCAGTCGGGTTTGTCGGGTGTGATCATTGCTAGATGCAACCGGACGTCTAGCTACACTGATAAACTTTGATACTTCTCATCGTGTTTCTTTCTCTGTCTACCCACCTATCTGTTGCTATACTAGAGAAAAAACACATAGATAGATAGATAGATAGATAGATAGATAGATAGATAGATAGATATGCTTTCTAGTCGTGTGAAAATCGCAAGAGTTTGAAACTGGAGTACCAACTTCAGTTGTCCCTTCTTAAGTGTTGATATTGGGAAGCGTTTTTTGCTATGTGTGGGTAATATGGGCGTTGAACACATTAAATTACTGTGTATGTAGGTGTTTGCATTTCGCTGTTTTCTTTCTTATGTCTTTCCTTGTTCGGGATATTTCCATGTCAAAGGTGTTAGGTGCTCTGATTGTTAATATAGATGAAAAGAAGGATATTTCTGCCGATTGTTTTTTTTTTTTTTATCAAGGTCTCTTAAAACATATTTCCTTTCCTGACAACGATCTATATATGATGAAAAATATATTTCGAACTTTCTATATCTATTTATCTCTCCCTATCTCTATCCCTCTCTCTCTCTCTCTCTCTCTCTATATATATATATATATATATATATATATATATATATATATATATATATATATATATATATATATATCCGATAAAAAGATAGATTTAAGTTTTTATGAGTAAAGGTGCTGAAAGAATGCATATGTATATAAAGTAGTTAGCATTGAGGTCAATATAAAACAGACTATCGGCACTACTTTGTCACTTCAGTATCTAATTATATATATATATATATATATATATATATATATATATATATATATACATATGGCCTGACGATTGCATATAGCATGAAACAGACTGTCGCCTCCAAGTGTTGACTTCTATGTTCACTTTTATATTTACACACGCTCTATCTCTGATATTGAGCACTTTATTCCATAAATATAGCACACCTTAAGACCATATTTCTTTATATATATATATATATATATATATATATATATATATATATATATGCGTGAGTGTTTGTCTGTACGCGCGTTTTTTAGTGTAATTGTATATATATATATATATATATATATATATATATATATATATATGTAATGTGTCATTGTAATATGAACACATACATATTTACACAGACATATATATATATATATATATATATATATATATATATATATATATATATATATATATATATATATATATATATATTAGGTGTCAGTAAATGTAGTTACATGTGACATAGCAATTTTTGGCATGAAGTTCTGTTGTCAATGCGTCTCTGAGTCTTTGCGGGTGGAAAATTATTTTACATTCTCCAACTTCCCTCTTACAGGCGGAAAATGTAGGCCTCTCACAGCTCTATCGCTAATTCCGAACGAATTGCATTCCGTGTTTTCGACAGTTCCAATCTTTACGGCTAAGGCGCGCCATGTCACTTACATTGTAGTAAACCACCTACATTCCTTCCATATTCACTCGGTGAATAATAAGTTTCACTCGAAAAGCTACTTCCCGCGAACCGCAGCTCTGGGGAACCGGCATCCAAGTGGATGTTTCTCCTATCCCTACAATTTTAACCTGTTCATGACTAGAGTTAACTGTTATCTTACCCTCCTACCAATATACACTCACTGTTAATATAATTCTTTACCTTGTACAGGATAAACCTCACTATATATATATATATATATATATATATATATATATATATATATATATATATATATATATATATATGCACATTTTATGCTACAGCCCAGTATTTACATTTGACATTAGACCAAAATTTCAGTCATTTAAGATATAAACACAGATACATGTAATGGTCGAAATAAAAGTTATACTGAATACAGAAAATACCTTAGGCATCTGCATATATTTATATTTGGGTCCACATTGCAATTGTCACATATTTATATATAACGTATTTATTTTTATTAGTTTAATTTAAAATATTGATATATCGACACACACACACACACACATATATATATATATATGTGTGTGTGTTTTTGTGTGTGCATTTGTGTGTGTGTGCATTTGTGGGCGTGTGTATTTGTGTGTGTGTTACCGTGGATTCCTTGTACAGTCAATCGTTTACTTCGATTAGAAGATGGAAATCACTGGCCGGAGCCTGAAATGTACTTCTTGTCGCCTCCTGACCACAGCTGAAGAGACAGCGAGATAGATCTGGTCAAGAATAAAAATGTAAAATTTTAATTTAATTGATGCTCGCAACACAACGCTGCTTTCTCTATGAACCACATCTTTAAATAATCCAATCCTATGTCATAGGTAACAGTCGCTACAAGCGCATTGTGTATTGTTTAATGATCAAAATCAAACGCCTTTAACAACGTTAAAATCCAACTTACAATTTCAAAAAAATCGCAAGGATCTAACACGTGTACAGAATAAAGTATAGCCTGTCCGGTGTTATCACCTGAGCTAGCGAAACTGTGATATCTCCCCTAGTTGGCGGCTGGTAGGTGGCTGGTATCACACGTGTTTTCAAACATTGTATGTACAACAGAATCAAGAATTTACTACAACCCACCTTGCCAATTCATGCTGGTAAGAACAAACCATGGACAAAATAGGTCTGAGAGGAATAATCGATTTATGAATTTTAGTAGACCATACATCCTAAGACGCTGGAAACCTACAAGACAAATTCAATCATACCACTGCTTAGAGAGAAACGTTCTTTAGTGAAATTCAAGAAGCCATTTTTAACTAAATTTCCGTCTTCACGTTGTCATCAAACGAGGTATTATCTAATTTCTGGAATTTTCTTATGTAATCTAATATAGTAGATATTTTGACAACATCGTCAGAATAATTAGGAATGTTAATTAATATATTTTCTTATTTATTTGTTATACATTCACCTGTATATTGTAAGCAGCATCCTTTCTTCGGCATAATTGTTATTGTGCTCTTTTTTGTTTCGTTCATACCCTTGACTGTTTTGGATGTAGCTGTAATGAATTTAATATTAAGCTTTGATCATTTATAATTGAAGATATTATTTTTTAAATAGGTAATATTATGACTATTTTACCTGGTTTGTCGTCGTCGTCGTCATCATCATCATCATCATCATCATCATCATTTATCGATTTCTGTTATGGTCACACAACCAAACAATTCTGTAGGAAGACCAAAGGCAGATATTGGTATGTTCTTATGGCTACAGTTCTTTATTTGTTTTTCTAAATCTCATATTGGATTTATTATTATTATTATTATTATTATTATTATTATTATTATTATTATTATTAAAGATTTTATTCTTGTTGGTTTATCATGTTTGCCGTTAACATTGTGGGTGACACAATAAGGATTTTGGAGATTCTGAAAAGAATTTTCAATATATAATTCTTCTTGTATATACTGGCGGGGGGGGGGCTGCAGATTGTTAGGGCTCTTAAAAAGAATCCTAAAATTACTCCAGATATTTAACTATTATATATATATATATATATATATATATATATATATATATATATATATATATATATATATATATATATATATATTCATACAGGTTTCATTAAATAATATAGACAAATGTTGTCTGTTTATTTTATGTAAATTTTTTTCGTAACGTCTCATAAGTCTAATAACATGAGCGTTGAACGAAGAAATAAATTCACAATATTGATCCATTTTTTTAATACCATCTTAGCTAATATATATATATATATATATATATATATATATATATATATATATATATATATATATATATATATATATATATATATATAATATTTATTGTTGCATCGCTGGCTTTTTCTCTATACTTGGGCATAGTTTTTATACACACGCCTCATATGTTTCATTTTTATCATGAATTTGATGTATTAGTTGCCTTCTCTTGATTTATCTTACCTTGAATCACGCTGTTTATATATCCCTTTAATTTTCTGTGTTTTACTATAAGTCGTAGTTATCATTTTTACGGCCAATATTTTTTCTCAAATGTTGTGTCTAAATACTCATATTAATTTTCACATTAACATATCAGTTGATTTTCACATTAATATATCAATTGATACATTTATATCATTCTCATCTCTATTTTTTGCATATACCTTGCTGAGTTTTGTGTTATCTTACCTTGAATTTAGTCTTGTAGAAATCCTTTTTTTTTTCTTTTTTTTTTTTTTTTTTTTAAATGTCTTATCTTTCTGGGAGATGTCCGTCTATTCTTTTTTAAATGTCTTATCTTTCTGGGAGATGACCGTATATTTTTTTTTAAATGTCTTATCTTTCTGGGAGATGACCGTCTATTTTTTTTTAAATGTCTTATCTTTCTGGGAGATGTCCGTCTATTTTTTTTTTAAATGTCTTATCTTTCTGAGAGATGTCCGTCTATTTTTTAAAGCCAAAATTTTGATCAATAATTATACTTCGATATTGACACAAATTTTTATTAGAACATGTCGTTTTACAGCCAACATTGTAAACGTCATTGAAAAAACATTTCTAATGAGATGCTAGAAACTTAAAATATAGACTTATACCTATTAAATTTATTCTTGATTCTGCTAATACATTTGATTTGGAAAGAAACGTAAGTTTTGCTGAGGAGCAAATGAAACATTAGCAAATATATGATGCACTTTATTTAATAAAATATAAACTTTTGTCCAGAACCTAAATGTATAAGGCAGTGTATATGTATTTGATGGCCACTTGAATATGCTCTAACATTCAACTCATAAAACGCAGTGCGAATTATTAATATACGCTGATAGATAGCTTTTTCTTCTATATACTTAAGATCACATTTTGTTAGAGATAAGATATAAAATGTATGCAAAAATTAAACAAAAATGAAAGCAAAAAGCACACAAGTACTAAAGTGTTAATATAAAGCGCATGCGCCACTTTACTGTGATAGTAATTTGGCCACTGAAAAAATTTAAATTTGTGGAAAGGTTAAGAATAGTTTAGATATTTTTACTTCTGTAAATTTTTATGGCTTTGAATAATTTTGATCGAGTGATTTTATTACTTGGCATTAGTAGAATCTCAGACAGATTTGCAGTTTAATGTAGACGTCTATATAAATCAAATTTGTCAGTTATTCTTAGCACCAACTGCATATGCTGAGGTAATACTTTTATTATGCATAAGAATCACTAAGATTGGAATCATAAAAGAAATCAATCCTTTTGTGCAATTTATTTTCGTAATGAAAAATTTACTCATATTACAATCTCTTTGAATATAAATATATATATATATATATATATATATATATATATATATATATATATATATATATATATATATACAAATACAAATACATATATGCATATGTGTGTAAGATAAAAGATCGTGAGTGCCCGTATCCATACACGCACACACATATATACATATATATTTATATAAATTTATGTATGCATGCATGCACGCGTGTTATTGTATATGAAGGTGCTAGAGCATACACACACACATATGTGTATATATATATATTTTCGGAAAAAATATGTAAATATGTAAAAGTAAATGGTGTATATATTTTATATATATATATATATATATATATATATATATATATATAAGTATCTATAATATATATATATATATGTGTAAAATTTATATATATATATATATATATATATATATATATATATAAGTATATTTGAGATTCACAATTTGTACAGACAGTGTACAGATTTGAGAGTATCTATACATGCATCTAATTCTGTACCAATCTATCTGTCTATTCGAGTGTTGCTCGGCCTTGAAGGTCATAGATCGGCCCAGTAACCTTTCTTGGCATCGGAGACTATTGTATCCTGAATTAGTGGAGGGGCTCAGGCAGGATCGTCTGTGTGACCGGGTCGGCTTATCGGCATAAGTGTTGCGCTCTTTTTTTGTCTTGGGCATCAACAGCGGCTTATCTTAGCAATCCTGAGTTTTCGCTTAGCTGGCGATTGATTCGGAATGTGCGACCTCTCAAAGACGTACTCTTCAGATGGGCGTGATGCAGAGTTGCTAAACTGTCATAGGTGTGACCTTGACTTAGAGAAAACGGCTTCGCACGCATTCAACCATTGTCCTCAGGCGCGCCATTTCCGGAAGTACTTCGGCGCGTTGACGGCTCTTATCGCACCCGATGTTGTTTTTTACGCTGCTAGCCATAGCAAGAATAGTGGTGTGGACGACGCGAATGAAGGGAATCTTGCGGGATGAACGTTATTCTCACAAGGATCTGGTCCTTTTATTTAAGCTTCAGCTTAGGGTAAAAATCAGATCGGATCGAAAGCGTTTGATTTCGACAGGTTTCAGCGAAAGGTGGGTAATTGAGGCGAGCCTGGTTTGTTGGGGCCGGGACTAGCCTTGATTTTCTCTTTTATTGTCCACTTAAGTGCAACGGGGATGTTTCTTTTGAACCCTCCTCTGGTTAAGTTAGACACTATTTTCTTTTCTTAGTTAATGTGAATAAGTGTTGTTCCTGGCCTGTTCCCGCCTTCATCTTTTGTTATGACCCATGTCAAGATTCCCAATCTCACCAGTTCGTTTTTGTCCCCTGTTTTCAACTCGGCTGGTTCAAGTTTTGTATTTTTCCCATTCCGTCATTTATTTTTACCCTGCCTATTTCATTAGCGACTGTGCTCCTTGATTCTGTCTAGAGGCAGAATACAGCGGCCTCTCTTGTTATCTTGGTGGGTGGATGGTTCTACATTTGTTTTGATTTAATCTTAGTGTAACTCTTTAGTTTGTTTGTTTTTTTCCCCTCCCCATCATTTCAAGAATCGTGGAATTTTTTAATATATCTTTGTTAAAAAAATCAAGAAAGAAAAGAGAGGACATTTCGGACTCTCGTCAGATTTTTATCTCATGAATTGTTTTGTAGGTCCTCCTGTGAATATGCGGTATTTTCATGAATGCAGGTTCGAGAGGTGATGGAGCAACTTGTAATGAATGAATGGGCTGCGAATCTGATTGACTAGGATAGATAATGAAGACCAGCCCCCACTTCTTTCTCCTGGACTTCTATCACAATCCTTTGTGATACAGAATAAAAAATGACTATCTTTCTATCTATGCTTTTCCCCACTTGACCAGGAATGTAATAGTTAATTACTAATATATGGAATATCAACATGATATTGCAAAAAAATTACCTGAATCTCGTACACGGCATGGATTGAGAGGTAAATTTGACAAATCCCGCGCCTTGAAAAAAAAAGTCTAATGTATGCTCATCTAAAAACAATATTTACAACTCACCCCTCAAAAAAATTTCCCTATTTTTACGAGTGGGCCTGACTTCGTAACTAGTCCTCTATCAATAAATCTGACTTGAACAGGAGGTAACTTAAGTTTTTTTTTTAAATTTCCCTTTACTCTAACATATATTGCCATTGATGGAACTTATCTATGTTAAAATTTAACGAATCTATAATTTTGCTGCATAGAAATATCATCTTAAAATGTGGAGTCTCTTTATAAGTAACATTTGCACCAGTCGGAAATAGTTAACAATATCAACCAACAATGCATCACTCATGTCTTATTAATGTATATCATCGAATACGCTTGTATTGAAGTTTTCTTCCTTTCATGTGACATATGATTTTGGAAGAAGGAAAAATTGCAAAGATCAAAGATATGGTAGTTGTCAGTCCTGGGTAGTGTAGAGCCCGGTCAGAAACTTTTGCACAATCCAATGGTCATTGATGGAACCTCTGTGACTTCTCAGTTTATACAGTGGACTGTGTCCTACCACATTTAATAAGTCAGTAATCCAAATGCCGCTGTTTTAACGCAGCAGTCCCTTCACTTAATTTTGATAGCTGTGGTAAGAAAATAGCGCTAGTCCTTATGAAGATTAAAAACAACTTCTCTATTTGAATAGGATATGCTATTAGGTTGGTGCAAAAATAATAGTTAATCAGAGAAATATTTACTACTATTTATTAGGTTGGTGCAAAAATAATGACGTAATAATGTCGTTTTTGACGTTAAAAAATTGGTCAAAAAACGACATTATTACGTCATTATTTTTGCACCAACCTAATAAATACGAACATATCGGAGATTATTTAATTCTCTTTTCAAACAAACATAACATTACAGCTTATTATTTTTAAGCGCGTTAAGAAAAAATGATAGGAGCAACTTTAGATATATTTACTTAGATTAGCCAAAGCCGTTCATTCATGATCGAACATGCTCAGGCTGAAATACGTCTCTACATTTTTTGACAGTCATTTTTTTTAGAATCGATGCGTACTTTATCTGTATAAAATGTCTTTGGTACGAACAGTTGTGGAAGTGAATTTCTATTCTAATAAATATTGACGTATATTTTCCTATTAATTTATTTTTCATAATCTTTGAGTCAAAATATTTTATATCGTCCTTGTTCTCCTATTAAAGGTTTAACATTAGATGTCAATGATGTCCAGTTAAAGTCGAATGCCATCATTAAAGAAGGATTCTGATATTCTTTCGATGAATTCTTTGGGAAAATTGGATTTCTTGTAATCACTACCTAGAGAAAGCGTATTGTGTAAAGTCGTCGTCTGAAGATGAATGGTCTGGAGAAATAAATTTAAAAAGTCCCGGCTGCATGATAGTTAGTTAACTTTGTCAAATCTGCACGAGACATTATGATATGATAAATAACAAATAGAAAACGTATATCAATGTGATATTTAATTTTCATTAAAGCTTCATCAGAGAATGAAATATGGCGATAAAGAAGAAATAAATTCTGGTATTTTTACATTTAAGAGATAGTATGTAAAACATAAATACACCGGTATGATACCTGATCCAGAATATAGTCTCTTTTTGCTCGCCGCAATAGTTTGTCCAGATAAAAAGTTTTTCTATGAATGTCTTCGAATATAGTGAAAAAAATCCTTTCAAACAATTCAGCAGATATTTTTATAAAAATGAATGCTACTTATACTCACTCTGTATTTTTATTATTGTAATAAACCATCTTTCTATGCGAGCAAATATGTTCTCCCGAAATTATATTTTTCTGTAGACAGCATTTGTGAGATTGTCTTGGTGTCATATGTGGTTTGATATGTGGCTCGCGTATGGTGTCTGTCAACAAAAGCCGTTGTTCCGTAGCTGGCAGAATCGGTTGAGCCGCTGTGTTAGTTGGCATGCCTTATTAAGACAATATACCAAAGTTGGGTTAACTCTGTTCCTTATTGTAAAACAAAAGAAATATTTTTAAACCAGGAGAAAGGTGTTTCTCAGGTATTGCTAAATATCCCTACGCATATAGTCTGTATTGGCCAATTTTATTGTCATATATATGGGAATATTGCCGACTAGTAGTCAGTGATATTACCGACTATAAGAGTGCGACTGAGTCAGAGAGAGAAACGTACAGTTCTTATCAGTTGTAAATCTGTGATGTTTTCAATCCCAGGCGAAAATTTTCCTTACAGTCTTTTGGGGTGTTCAAACGCGTTTTAGAAATAATCTGCATCACTATCGCTAAATATACTTCGTTGATACGCGGTGGAATAAAAAGGTATTGTTTTCGTTTGCGAATTTTGGAAATATAGGGGATCAGATATTTATATATAGAATTTCACGGAAACGACACATTAACAATATTCGCTTCGTGTTGGGAGATTCTTTTTTACTTTCCTTAATCCCTAGAATTAACTTAAACTTCTCTAGTTCCCACAGTCAATTTTACAGATATATGTAAAGCTATGACCAATGTATACCGATTTATATTTCTGAGAGGCCATTCGTTAACACGTTCTTAGAGATACTGATATTTTCCAAAATGTTATAAATAAATTTAAAAAAATATAATAATAGCTGAATTTCTATAACATTATTATTACTGTAGATGTCATTTCCATTTATGACGTTGGCGATCATTGCTCTCCACAATGTCTTGTCCTTTGTAGCTCTTAATAAATTTTGTCTCTTTGTTATTTCTCCTAAACCCTGGTTCACACTCCATTTACTCAAGCTCCTTAACTGTTTTTTGCTTTTTTTATCTGTCTTTTCGTCCTCAATCCTGTAAGTATTACATTATTCAAGCCCTCTTTCTTCATTATGTTCTTTAGAAATTTCAAGTGTTTGTCCTGATGTTAATTATAAGTTTCTTTTTTGTTTCTATTTTCTCAGATATTAAGTCCATGATATTCTCAATATCCTTATGTAGAACAACGTTTCTGTTTCTTCTAGTCTCTTCTTGATCCGTGAAGTGATAGTCCACCAGTCATTGTCATAGAAGAGGACTGATATTACGTAACATTTTAGTAATATTTTCTTTGTTTCTAACAAAATTTTCCTATTTCTAAATACGTTGCTTAGCTTTTAGAAGGGATCTCCCGCTATCCCAGTGCACGTTTCAGATTTCAGCATACTTTTGTATTTTTATTTTAGAAATGGGCAGAGTGATTGACAGTGAGGGAGAAATAAATTGTGAGGTACTTTGCACATCTTTAAGATACCCATCAATAACTGGGCTGTTTTGCTACGAGGAGATTACTATTAATAGAAAAACAATGAAAAACACGAAATTGTACGCTGATTCATGCATATACGTTTTTTTTTTAATGCTGAATATACATTTAACTTCCTGTTTTCGATTTTCTAGATTTTATCCGTTGGTATAATTCCACTCATTTCTGAATTATATTTTATTAAAATAACCTGGAGTTTGACATTCCTGGTTCTAAAATTGCTGTAGATGGTGGAACATTTATTTCGTTGTTAGGCAAAAGGGAATATGAAAAACTGAAAGATTCTGGAAGTAATTATGAATCACCTTATAAGCACTCACAAAAAACAAAAACTATGTGTATCAATAAATCTACAGACTGACTAACATGCTTTTGGTTTATTTTTTTACCAATGTTGACCAAATAATATTTGCCCAAGAGCTACTCAAGGTAGAGGGCTACTATGTGGTGATGTATGTACATAACAAAAGACAAGAAGTAGTGTTCCTGGGTTATGCAGAAAATATAACGATTGAAAAGGTTAACATTTTGATTGATAAAAACATCCTGCTGGTGTGTGTACCGCAAAACTAGCAGTTCTGGCAAAGAAACTGTCCGAATTAAACTTACCTTTTACTAATGGAATACGAAGGGGATGGAGACGATTAACACTTGCATACGTGGCAAAGTGGGCCTCAAATGTATATATATAATGTAGATAGTAATTAATTTTCCCTCTGAAATTTTCATTGTATAATGTTCAACCGATCTGATCAATATTGATCATTAAGTGAAATGTATTGATAAAGAAAGAAAATGTGTTGTTACAATTTGTTGTATAAAGTAAGTGCATCTTCATCAGTACAATGGACATATTCATTTATGATGGAAGGTGCATAGTCATATCGAAAAATGCTTTCCAGAAACTAAGCTAAATATTAAGAGATCGGAGGATATCGTTAGAATAAAAGACCTGAAATATTATTTAATATAAAAAAACTTCCATGCGATATTGAATGCTAGACAATATTTTCCCAAATGAAGAAGTGACCTGAAGCGACATATATGTGGTCATATTGAGGAATGATGAAAAACTATTTAAAGAATATTGGAGAAGCAAATAACTTTTAAGAAAACTAAAAGCAGTATGGAACAAAACATTAACAATCTGAAACAGTTGATATTTGCGAGGTGCATAATAAGCAAAAAAAGCCCAGACAAGCTATATTTTCCCCGACATATTAATGGCGGGAGAACAACATGGATATATTAGGTAAACTACTTAACACGTTTCTGTTTGTGGGTTACAGCATTAAGAAATGGCGGAATAGTAAACGTTAAAACATAAAAAGATGAAGTTGTGGAGAGACGTATTCTTTCATGTTCCATATATTTATTATTATTTGTTTTAGGTGACACTTAAAAGACAAAAAAAGACAAAAAAAATGCCTCGGGTTTACTATAAAAATACACAGATCGAACAGACAAATATAATAACATGAATAATTTTAATAATATTTCATTTTTATGGGTATGGTATTGTTAAGCCAAACAAAGTGCGGGTCAATTAAGTATGGACGAGCCAGTGGGTAAATTATACGAACTCACGCCTTGTTGCATTATTGTTTAATTTAGCCGTAATATATCTAAGGAATTACACCTTAGAGGATCGGCGATCATTAATTGGTAACTTATTAGGATTTAACGAATGCGAATGTTGCTTAGCTACAGTGATATGATCGCGCAGGCCTTTCAACTAGTGTAAATTAAAATCATCTCTCTCTTTGACCGGCTACCAGTAACAGTCTCATAGAACAACACAATAATATAGCAAGTTAAATAATCATTGGATGCTCAGAAACATTTGTCTTGTATCAGGCATAACCAGTATTCTTCAATAATTAAAAGAAGTTATACATGACCTAATGGTTAGTTTATGATGTATTTTTGCAGTAAAATTAATTTACATTCATACAAATGATATTCTTAATAAAGAAAATAGCCGTAAATCTGGATCAGTCGGTTATGTGTTATATGTGTTACACATTCGTTTTCGCTTCATGACTATCGCGGAATATTTTCTCGCTGTATGTTTCTGTTTCTTTCTGCTGTAGACTGGTTATCAACCAAGGTTATAGAACACAGTCTGCTCTGCGATTTAATCACAGAACTGTGGGGAGAAGAAAAGGTTTCAGACATTACTCAAGGAAATTTGCGCGTCAATATTTTCATTCAACATCCGTAATAACATTTTGGTTTCCATGTTTAAATTTGCAAATTTCGGAGCCTATGAAGTAATTACATATTTCTTTCAATTCAAGATGCGTTACTTCAGAGGATTCCTATCTGCGATTTTTAGTGTACACATTTTCCGTCAGCATACACCAGAAAAAACAAAACAAAATAAAAACAAGAAAACTAATATCTCGTAAGAGACGTATGTCTCATCAGTTACGTTACCATCAAAGAAAAACGTTCCCAATGCAATTTACACCACACCATAATCTGAAGCGTTCTTTTGTTTAAAAGTGTCCATTCAACTCGAAGTGTTTTGCGACCAGTACCAAGTATTCTGTCGGTTAATCTCACTGCCCACATAAAAGACAATTTCGTCGCTGAACAACACAGTCTTCTGTGAACCTGTCGCTCTCATCTAAATTTATGTATGCAGGCACTATGGCCCCACCCTGTATAATTATGTACGTCTTCTGTAACAGTGGGACAGAAGTTGAATAGAAGACTCGAGATCAAAGTCTAGGGAAGTGTATAGTATTTTTATTTTTATTTATTTGCATTAGTGATAAAGACATGAATCCATGTCTCCGGCACAACTAGACATGAAATAACAGGAAATACTTGGATCTCTTGATTTAAGTGACAACCATTCTTAGAGAATTAAAATGTCTAAATTCAAAATCATGAAGCAGGAAACGGAAAAAAAAAAGCACTCCGCATTATTGTTTCCTTTAACGCAATATATAATGCTGTCGTCGCGCCTTGTGAATGGTAAAATCGCCTAGCCTTTATTGGACGTTATTTACCGGCGAACCTTCTGTGGTCTCTTCATTATTCTAAGCAGTATGTTATTTCTAAATCCCATACTCCATAAAAAAAATAACGTTTAAAGTCATGAAAAATTATAGATAAAAATCTAATGAAATATGCGACTCAAGTTAGACAAGGAAAAAATGAAGAAATGAGTAGAAATATTTTTAATTAAAGCAATTAAACTGAGACTTTCCAAAGAGTAGCAGATTGGTGTTACCATTCTGAGGATAACACAGAGAACATGTGAGTAACGAAGGAGTTTTAAGGAGAATAGATACAAAGAAGACACAAGTATTTAAAATTAGAAATTACCAGTTGATACATCTTGGATGTATAATGAAGAAAATGGACTTAGATAGTTTGACATGCACAGAGGGAAACACCAGATAACTTACCAAACGAACTTGTGTAAATATATATCTGAACAGAGATTGGAATGGATAGCCACACATATTGCCTAGAACTACGAAGGATAACACTTGCGCAGAGCTAAGATCAACTCGTCCTAAAAAATATACGCAAATTTATAGAATAAGTTAAATGTAATTTTTGTATTTAGCGAGAGCAATTTTGTATAGCATATTCCTATAGACTGAAGACAATACGCATAGAAAGGCAATATTTTCAAAATTGACATTTTAATTGTGGTTCGAACACCGAACGTGAGATATATAAGAAAAAACTCGAACCTATATAATTGTCCTTCTCTGATTGTAGTACCTCATGATTCTTCACTGTTTCACACCCGCCATTTCTTCAAAAATTTTCTCCTTTAAGAGACTTTTTTTATCATTTCTCTATCTATTCTCCATCTTATTGGCACATTTTTTCAAATATTTCACTCACTGCTAGAGAAAAAAAATCATTGTATAACTCTAAAAAAATGAAGTTTCATCCGACAGAAATATTAACATGAATAAGTAAAATAAGATTTCGTTTTTGGAGCTGATATTGTTGCTTTAAGAAAAATCCAGGTAAATGGAATTATTTAAGTAGACGGTTATACTCGTAAAAATACGGAAAATTCTTCGGGGAATAATTTTGAAGATTAGCATTTATTAGACCTTACACAAACTAACATATATATCAGAATTGACAAAAAATACAGAATGTTTTCATGGATTTTTCAAGCGAGGTCCACTTCATAATGCCCATTATCTGTTAAATCGATCCTTGATTGTTTATAAAGATATGGTCTTAGTTTTTATTTAAAAATATCAAGTTTGAAACAGTTTTTACAACATTGATAGCTATATATTTTATTTTAATTTTCTGAATTTCTTAAAAAATCTTAATTGTTTGGGTGATAGTTCCGGAAGGACATACACAAACATTGGGTGGTTAATATATATTTATATTAATTATAGAATAAGCGTACACATATATACTTTTAATTATTCATGTGAATTTT
Organism: Acanthosepion lycidas; assembly: GCA_963932145.1. Classification (NCBI taxonomy): domain Eukaryota; kingdom Metazoa; phylum Mollusca; class Cephalopoda; order Sepiida; family Sepiidae; genus Acanthosepion; species Acanthosepion lycidas. Next base: position 80,350,008 of record OZ010577.1, on the reverse strand, counting down.
GTTGATTACATAAAATGTATATATTCCTTTGTACTTTATATAAAATACATATATTTGCAAAAACATGTTTTCACATGCAGAAAAACTAAATCAAATTTACTCTTCAAAATATTGGGATAGGTTATTACACTGTATAAACATTATGAAGCAGAGTGCTTATTTTAAAATGATAACTAATCTATATGTTATTGATTCTGAAAAATCACATGTATTGAATTAGATCGAATGTATATTAATATTCAAAAATGCCTCCCACAAACCGCAAAAAATAATGTTCTTTATAGTTTTACGAGTGGACATAGTTGCCGGTCAGTAAATATGGCGGGTCAATTATACGAACTCATACATTTTTGCATTATTGTTTCCTTTAACGCAATATATAATGCTGTCGTCGCGCCTTGTGAATGGTAAAATCGCCTAGCCTTTATTGGACGTTATTTACCGGCGAACCTTCTGTGGTCTCTTCATTATTCTAAGCAGTATGTTATTTCTAAATCCCATACTCCATAAAAAAAACTTATTATTTGATATTTTAAAGGGGACTATATTAAACGATACGGAGTTTTAAATACATAACACAAGAAAAGTCAGTGACAAATTTCAAAGAAACTGAACAAATCGTATTTTAACCATTTCAGAGAACAAACGCTAATGGTGATACCACATAATTCAAATATGTATGTGTGCGAGTTTGTGTATGGAAACTATATTTAGATTCTAATTATTCTTTAATTCGTTAGGTCTCAACCTTTGACAAATTTATTCATGGTTTCTACAAAAGCTAGATTGATTCTCGGTTTGTTTTGCAGCAAATTAAATGACAGTTAACAAGAATGTCAGCTGGAAAGGCAAACAACGGCGGGAATTGAGTAGCGTTGATAAATTATGTGGTCGAATTGTAATGATTTCAGTGTAGTTCGTGATCCCAAATAAAATGAAAGAAAAGAGAAATCAGTCATATCAAAGGGCTCTATAGAAACATAAGCAGCAGCTCTCGTGAATGTAGAAACGCTTTCTTCTTTTTTTTTCTGAAAATGATGTTATCGTATTATGAAAATAGAAATATTCTCACATAGACACGTATGAAAACCTATATATATATATATATATATATATATATATATATATATATATATATGTGTGTGTATGTGTGTGTGTGTGTGTGCGCGCGCGCGGGTGTATGTGTCAATATGTAGTAATGACTTTTTGATTAGGATGGTAATGTGCGGATTTATATAGGTTTTCATTTATGGGTCTCTGAGAATATATATATATATATATATATATATATATATATATATATATGAAGAATTCTGTCGGATTTATATCCATTTATATTTCCTTACATATATAAATATATATGTATATATATATATCTATATCTATCTATCTATCTATATATGTATATATATATATATATATATATATATATATATATATATATATATATATATATATATATAAGTGTGTGAGTCACATTGAGCGAAATAATGACAAAGCAGTTTCGTTAAAAAAGATGATTTTCTTTGTTATATCACGACAATAAATAATGTGTAAGTGCTACTGTAGACTATATCAAAGTTGCCGAAATTAAACATATTTTTAATTTCCAAATACGGCCAGTATAATTATGGGCGTGTTCATAATTAATGTTAGTCAGTGCTTGGTCTTATTAGTAATAATGACTCCCATCACAAGTGAAAAAGAAACAGAACATTATTAGGACGCCCATATAATAATAATTCTCAGGCTGTGTATGTTGTTCATTGACGTAGGTAAGATTCCTGGTTGGTTTACATATGTCTGTAGACGGATCTGGTCAGAGAGATGACATGCCGGTGGTAATGTATCCAACATAATTATTCATGAGGTTGATTTCGTTGGAAAAAGGATTTCTCCATGTGAAACATAAATTTCTAATTAAAAACTTCGAAGCATTTCAGAAATAACATCTCGTCGGCGAAATCAAAACTACACCAGACGAACTTTATTTATGAAGTTAGAAAGAGAGAGGAGTACATTTAGAGGAATGGAAAATCTAATCTCTAAATACTGCTAACATGCAGCCATACTCAATAATGAGAAAGGGTTTGCCAGTTAACGCTTATTATAAAATCTGGAGCGGAAGTTCCAAAGACTCCTTCGACGATACCAATGCCAAACAGCGTGTACCTACCTGCTCCCAGGTAAATACAAACTAGCACGATTGGTAAAACACGTTTCCATAACACCACCTGGATTTTCTTTGAAGGATTCTACCCGAAGCATGGCGGGAGTGCCACTAGCACGCAAGGGGTAACAGAGAAGGAGACTAAGTTTAAAGACGGGCATTTGAGGAAAGGATATAGAGAAGGATGAGGATCAAGATCAATTCATCAGAAGATGTAGATTGACATTACATTTGAATATTTGAAGGTTATAGCTCTCAGGGAAGCACGTACGAGGTAGGGATTTCTCCGGTCGGAAAGTGCGAGAGAAGAAGTTGTTGAAATAGAAGAGGCGGTTATATTTGACTCTTTCGACAGTGAAAGGGTTGGACCATGATGCCAACCTAGTAGAATGATTAAATTCATGCAGTGTGTGCAGAAGGGAAAGTAGTTTGTCAGAGCGATTGCCATGAAAATATTTGTAGATACAGGGAAGACACATCACGTCTGTGAGAAACCAAATTCACTTACAGTAAATGAAGCTATTCCTTCAATGTAGTTGTTCCATCTCAAGCCAGTAGAACACGTGAGACCAAGAAGGCGCAGAGTATCACTCTGGCAGATTTGAGCATTAGACACGCTGTTAGAAGGCATGGAGGTTACATGTGGTGGGTAAATGTGAACAGTTTTGTTTTGGAGGCATTCAAGTTTACAAGCCATTACCTTCACCAGTCAGCCACAGATTAAAAGTACTTTTCGAGGCCAACAGCCAGGTTCTTTGTCAGTGATGGCCGGTTTACGATTGAGACAGGAGCAAATGGTGTTGTCGAATTAGAAAAAAAAAATTACCACATGTAGATCAATGGTCTCTCTAGAGCGACGAATCCCACACATATTCACATATATATCGAAGGAAGGTCGACTTGCTCTGCATTGGTGTTGGAAGTAGTTGCAGCATTAACAAAAGAATAAAATGTTGAACTGATATATATATATATATATATATATATATATATATATATATATATATATATATATATATAGTACCATATGGCAAAGCTTACTGGATAAGTTAAAGCAACAGATATGTTTTATTACAAAAAAATGTTGAAAATATCAAGGAGAAAAGATTTGAGCATCAAAAAATTTTTATGGAAAAAAGGAAATACAATGAAAATTATATTATAATTTGAAAGAGAAAAGGATTTTTTTTTAATCATCGAAGTAAAAAGAACTACAGTATGTAACACTGACAGTACAGTGTAAAGTGCAAAGAGATGCCTGACCTACTTAATTAGCTTTTGTTGATGGATGGGAAAACTGAGACAAGGTGATGAGATAGATTCAAATATTAAGTATAGAACATAATATAGGAAGTTGTGGAGAGTCATGATTTACAAAATGCTCTAGTCCAACAGTTAAAAATAAACAGATCAGTTGAATACGCTACGTTCGTTTCACCCTTAGAGTATCCTCAAGCGATTATATCAGTTAACCTCCCAACGCTTCATTTATATATATATATATATATATATATATATATATATATATATATATATATATATATATAAACTAAGTAAAACTATATTTTTTTAAATATATAAACAAATGCAGGACGTTGGCTGTGATAGGAAGGGAGGAGAATGATATCAAGTAGTGGAAAGAGAGAGAAAAAAGAGTAACATAAATGTGTGTGAGGTGGTGGGTTAATTGAAATGTATTTATATTTATCCCCTCTAAAATGTGATTACGAGGATTTTTGAGTATGTATGCAAGGACTCATGATTTCTGATTTCTGGTTCAAAAAGTTCTTTGGATCCGAAAATGTCATTATTTCTAATTTTTCCTGTTGGCATAGGTTGCAAATATTACATTAAAGTTAAAAGTTCTATATGTGATTTTTATTTTTTTTTACACTTGTTTTGAGCAATTTTTTCTATTAATGTTGCCTGCTCTGATTCAGCTCTGTTCATTAATATTTTATGTATTATGTATATACATACATACATATATATATATATATATATATATATATATATATATATATATATATATATATATATATATATATATATATATATGTGTGTGTGTGTGTGTGTGTGTGTGTAGTAATCCGTTGTTATAATCCAGGCAAGCCCTATTAATACAACATAGAATTTGATATATGTTAAAACTGACATATCCATTGAAGGTACAACATATCAAGTAATAAAAATTGGATTGTTGTGTATATCAGATTTTAATCTTCAAAACAATATTTTTCAAGATATTTTCAACAATGATGGCGTTGACAGTAAAATAATTATTATCTTAATCGATCTTTCTAAAGTTCCCAATCTTGTTTACCTCAATGTCACCAAACGGAAATATAATCACAACCGTTGTTTACTTTCTGTAAAGATTCATCACGCAGATTAATGCCAATGGATGCAATCTTTTCCTCATAGATGTATAAATGGCACCCTGCGATATTACAAACTATTTTAAAAGACTACTGCACCGTTGCTAATAATAATAAAGGAAAGACAATTATGTGTTATTGGTAGAAAGATTTAACTTTTAGAGCCACTCACGAAACATCAGATTATGAAATTTTAGGCCACCATTATATAAGAAAAATGCAATAAATTCCCAGACAGATGATCCTTGCATAACGCCACAGTTCAAGTAAAATAATCCATTCATTTGAACAAGGTGAATCTTATTTTGTCTCGCTAATGGAGATTTTGATCTCGGGAAATATTTTATTTTTTCTGGTGGAAGCGATTCTTCGGCGAAGCCTGTCAAAATCCAAGTTTTCCTAATTGTCTACCATCAGTCTTTCCATGCACACAGACACACACACACACACACACATATATATATATATATATATATATATATATATATATGAATATGTATATATATATTAACACATATATAACAATATATATATATATATATATATTAACACTTAAAATCCCATAGTTAAAAATTTTTGCTTCATGAAATCTCCGAGATCTCTTGAAGATTGGGAGCTGCTGTTTTTTAGAGCTCTCATGAAATAAAAATTATTACCTATGGCATTTTAACTGTTTTATATCATTTAATTAATAATAATTTTCGTCTGTGACATAGAGCTCTTCCTGGATCTATATCCGCCTGGAAATTCCATAGGGATTACCATATTGTATCATTATATATATATATATATATATATATATATATATATATATATATATATATATATATATATATATATATATATATAATTATTTATTTTTGTAGTGATTTTATAACATATTTATGTTATAAATTTTTTTTTCTTTAAAAATAAATAACTATATCTGCTCTACTTTGTATTGAGCACTCTTTTAAGAATAGTAATTGTTGGTTATTGGAATTCATTCCATATACACCAATCATATAATTGGGTATATATATATATATATATATATATATATATATATATATATATATATATATATATATATATCTGTGTGTGTGTGTTTGTGTGTGTAAGAGAGAGAGAGAGAGAGCGTGTGTTCGTCTATGCCCACGTTAAACCGGTCTTGTGCCACATGACGCCCACGTGGTGGGGTGACTAAATATAGTCTATGTTTGAATGTGTATGTTTCTTTATATATAAGTGTGTGTTCGTGTATGCGTGCGTATTTTCTAAAGAAGTAATGGAATTTATTTCTTATTCACCGTATTTCTAAATATTCAAACGAGCATCCACTAAAAATGATAGTTGATGTGATACACACACACACACACACACACACACACACACACACACATATATATATATATATATATATATATATATATATATATATAAATTTCTTTTTATGTATTTTTGTATGTATGTATGTATCCATAGCGTGTGTTTTCATTTAAGTATATGTCATTGTGTACACCAGACAATATCTTTTTGAATTTTTCCTTTGATTTTTCCCCTTCATTCATAGAATGTTAACGCATCATTGCTTACAATGATGTCAAAATTATCCATAGATCTATGAGCAATCCGTATCAATCATTTACATTTTTCCATAATAGCGTTTGGCCTTTCAAATTTCATGAATTTATATAATCTTTTGTTTATATTGCTGGCGTCATTAGGGGAGGCTGGAGTTATTGTGTAACGTGTGCATAAACTTTTATTAATTACGTAATCAATATAATTTACTCCTATCTAGGATGTAGAATATGTTATTTCATCTATGTCTTTTATTTTTCATGCCTCTGGATCACTGTGTATAGTACATGCAAATTCAAAAACCACTAATCTTGAAATTGATGGTGTATATTAGCGATGCATTGTCCTTTAGCATCTATTTGATAAAGGATGAAATTTGTAGGACTTTGTCTTTAAGCTGTTTAATAATATACGGTAAATGACAAGTTAATCGATGTGAAAAGGATGTAGTTGTTTGGGTGATCTATATATTTAATGGTCCAATCTTATCAATAGTAAGAGGGTTTATATATTTAATTTAATAGGATTTGTAGTTACATAGATAGTCAAAACGTTTAATTGTTTGTAGTTCTTTCCTTAATACATAAATATAGCATATTATTATGATTATTTCAAATCCTCCTAACTATTATATATATATATATATATATATATATATATATATATATATATATATATATATATATATATATATATATATATAGTACAGGCAACTAATACTTTTGTATATAATACAAGTGGAATCTAGTAATATAAAATATTAAAACTGATCCACAGAAAGAGCTCAGTGTTTTTTTATTATTACGGAGCACATAATTAATAAAAAATAAAATCCAAAATCTAGCCATATTGGGATTGTCCTATTTCGGACGACGAAGATGATGTGGTCGCTGTTTTTATCAATCCCGTTTTGGACTGAGTTTGTGTCAGAAATAGAAATTTACCAGTGAAAGCTAAAAAGAAAACTGTCGAAAAACTAATACAGAATTTATCTATTACAACGTTTCAGTCATACGAATAGGAGCGAAATAGCGGTCAGGGTCGGTTGGGGTGGATTTGTCTTAAAAGGAAGACATTTTATAAATTAAACCCGAATATTAACCTTATGACATTAATTTGGGGTTATTTGAAGATTGAAATTAAATTAATGGTTGAATAAAAAAGAGTTTAAAAATAACTTTAATGTACACACACACACACATATATGATTAAAATATACTTCTGTATTGTAGTTATATAGATAGTCAAAATGTTTATTTCTAATTCTTTATTTAACTCATAAATATATTTCTATATTTATAAGTTAAAGTGTTCGACATTAAGGATAGCGCGTAAGTAAATGTAAGAATAGACACTGAGGTCAAAACCCAGCAGTGACAGTCTATTTCATACCAAAACTCAATTGTTAGACACACACACGCACACACATATATATATATATATATATATATATATATATATATGATCTCAAACATTATGGAAAGGACAAAGTCCGACAATTATTTTAAGACATGTTTATGTTTATACATTCTTTTTATACATAAAATATTTAAATAAATGTTCTGTTTATTATAAACAGTATTAAACAACATTTACCGGCCTGAATGTCCGAGAAAATTTCACAGAAATTCTAACCTGTATCCTCTACGGAACAGTCATTTAGCTTGACGTGTGACGTCAGTTGTTTACATTTCATACGCCATAAGCAGATATGAACGTACGTGAGAGATTCATAGAAGATTGAAGTTAAAATAAAGTAAATTCGGCCTTGCTAGCCGAACGTTCCTCTGTGGTTAAAGGCACGTCAAGCTAAATGACGGTTCCCTATAGGATACAGGTTCGAATCCTGTCGAAGGACGAATATTTTCTGTGAAAATTTCTCGGACATTCAGGCTGGTAAATGTTGTTTAATGCTGTTCATTATAAACAGAGCATTTACTTAAATATGTGTATCAATAAAAAGAATGTATAAACATAAAAATGTCTTAATATATATATATATATATATATATATATATATATATATATATATATATATATATATACACACACACACAAAAGGTAACCAAAAAAGTTCTGTCCGTTTTTAAAGGAAAAATAGAAAACGCTTCACAGTATGTGTAACTTATATTTAGTCTTCGAAGTAATCGCCATCGACATCCAGCACCTTCTGCCAACGTGTCTCCAGCTGCTCAATGCCCTTGCCGTAGTCTTCGGGCGAGGGGGTTGCCGCAAAGAAGTCCGTGAGGGCTTTCCGCATGTCTGCTTCATTCGTGAAGGATTCCCACGAAGTTGATTATCCAGGGAGTGAAAGAGGTGGTTATTAGATGGCATAAGGTCAGGTGAATAAGGTGGATGACACAATGTCTCCCACCCAAATTGCTGTATGGTATCCCTGACCACTCGCGCAACATGCGTCCTGGCGTTGTCATGGAGGAAAAGCACACCTTTGCGATTCACCAGTGCTGGCTCCTTCTGGCGCAATGCCTGTTGCACATTTTTCAATTGCTGCGAGTATAGGTCTCCAGTGACCGTTTAGCTCGTTGGTAGCATTTAATAACTACTTGACGACCTGTCCACCAGACACATAGCATAATCTTGCGTGGGTGCATATGTGGTCTTGCGGTGTCAGGGACAGCATCCTGAGGAGACAACCAATGTCTGGAACGCTTGGGAGTTTCATACAGAACCCACTTTTCATCACTGGTAGCACTCGATTGAATAAAGATTCACTACGGTAGCGAGAAAGCAGCGATACGCAGGCTGCTACTGGTTGTCCCTTGTGGACCTCCGACAGCGTTTGCGGAACCCACTTGCTCAGTTTGTACGTTTTACCTAGGCGGTGCAGATGAAGTCTAACTGTTTCATCGGAAACGTTGAACTGTCTTGCAAGTTCACCACACGTTAGACTATTGTCCTCTTCAATGGCCGCCTTCAGGACACCGTCATTCAAGACCTGTGTTCGTCCACTAAGAGGCTCATCATGGAGAGACATATCTCCCGACTTGAATTTTCGAAACCAACGCCTTGCAGTACGTTCATCCACAGCACTATCGCCAAACGCTTGACATATGCGGCGACTTGATGCAGCTGCTGATAAGCCCACTTTGAAGTCGTAAAACAAACAGCCCCGAACGAGATCTCTAGACACTTACATCCTTCTCACATCTGTCCAGCTTATAACTGATGGACACGGTGCGCGTGTTTTTTATAACGTCCGATGTTCCTACTTCCGGCTGTCCGAATTTGAAAACAATTGCTACACACATTTCGTATATATTTCAACTTCATTCAATGACTAATCAAAAAACGGACAGAACTTTTTTTTGGTTACCTTGTATATATATGACACAGAAAACATAGATATTTTTAGACAGAAAAAAAAACGTATATTTTTCCCTTAAAAAGTAACCTCTTTGGGCCGACATCTCATCAGAATTCTTAATCCGAATTACAGAATATTCGAACATTATTAAGGAGAATTGCGTGATAGTGGACAAAGTGAGACAAAACGAGGAGTTACGATTAAGATACAATTTAATATTAAAAAAGCGGAAAAAGAGGGGGAATAGCAAAAAAGAGTGGGGGAATAGGAACAAAACAGAATAAATTGTTCCAATGAGTTAAAAAGGGAACATATAAATCACAGCTCACCCAGTAAAGAAAGTGAATGAATAAATTTCTCTTTCTGTCGGTGTAATTTAATGTATAAAATATAAAAATGTACAGATGCTTTGTCAAACGAATTTGCCACAAATGGAATCCCTCGGATTCGTGAATTTATATGCTCAATCTGGATTATCTAAATGTTTTTGACCTGTCGCGGAGTGTTTGATGTCTGTGTCGGAGGTGAATTATGTGTACTAATACCCTGCCTGATATTACCAGGCACCTATTATGCAATACGCGTTGCAAGGCGCAGATTGGTTCGCCCTATATAGTCAGCGTCACAGTGACATGTAAATTTATAGACGACCAAAATATTTTGCAGATAGGGCAAACGAAGAAATTAATAACAAAACGAATATACAAAAGAATGGTATAAATAAAATGACAATTGGAAAAAAGATCTTAGATTTTGCCGACGCGTTTCGTCTTACGACTTTTTCTTGTTCACAGAATTGATCTGGGAATTTAACTATACAAAAGAATATATATTCATTAATAATACAAACCACGTCTGAACAATTTCGAACAAGGCAAATTTACCAAGGGCCATCAATACACGCACACAAGCGCACACATACACACATGTAACATGTTCAGTTTATTAATAGAGTTATTATTAAAGTGATAAAAAGCTATCCCTCTTACCCAGAAAAAAATTATATTTTTTTTGCACCATTCTACTTAGTGAACCTTAAAACATGCACACACACACACACACACACACACACACACACACACACATATATATATATATATATATATATATATATATATATATATATATGTAATGAAAAACAACCCACTTTAAGGTACCATTACGATAATTTATTTCACTTAAATCCTTTTTTAAGCATTCAGGATCATCAGATAAAACTTCCAACAACGAATTATATTTGTGTGTGTGTGTGTGTGTGTGTGTATGTGTAAACACCAAGGGAGTCTCAGCTCAGAGCGGCGAGAGGCTGTTTCATGCTTGATCGCAATCTTTAAGCCATGTGTGATTTGTTGACCTGTTCATTGTTCAATATATATATATATATATATATATATATATATATATATGTGTGTGTGTGTGTGTGTGTGTGTGTGTGTGTGTCTGTGTGCCCGTGTGTGTATGAGTCTGTAAGTGTCTGTGTGTGCGTGCACACGCGCAATACAGTTTTCCTATTGCGACAGATTTTGGAAAGTATACCAGTAAAATATAGCTATGTATTTATATATGTACGAATATGCCATTCATGCCTTTCGGAAATTCCTCTACATACGGTAAAATATTTGGCTGCTCGGACATAAAAAATGTATTCAT
>OZ010577.1:80323922-80333922 GCA_963932145.1 Acanthosepion lycidas | reverse complement strand
TGTTTCTAATTTCCGAATACGGTTAGCACATTGTGACTTTGTTCGCAGTTAATATTGTTAAGAGTTGGCTTTTTCTTTTTTTATTATTAAAGTTTCCATTATTTTTAGTCTTTTCTTTGCAGGTGGATGCAGTTAATATATTTGTGTTTTCTACTGGTATGTTCCTAATGGAGTCTGGTAAATTTGTGTGTGTGTTTAAATGGGTTCTCATGGAGCTGTGATCAGATAGGTGTAACGTAAGACGTCTGGTTAAACATGTAGTTGTGTAACCGATGTAATTATTTATGAGTCCGGTTTGATCAGGAATACAGTTCCTTAAGGGGCATTTGAACTCATAGATAATATTCGTTCTTTGCAACTTTGACTTAGTTGGTGTGTTGTTATTTTTGAGGATAAGGTTGACTGTCTTAAATTTTTATAATAGATAATACGTTTGAGTTTTTTCTTCGGATCAATTGCAGTAGTAAAGTTCTTTATATGCCTTAGAGAAGATTCGTCTTGTTTGCAATTATTATGCATTTGTTTTTTGTAATAAATTTGTATGTGATTTTTGGCTGTGTGTTCGCTATCGTTATTACTTGCTTTGGGGAGAAATAGTCTAATTTCCCTAACCAACTTATAGACCACCAAATTTAACTATTTCTCCCCCAAGCAAGGAATAAACCTTTCATTATTATTCAGAAATTCTTATTCTAGACATGGTGAATGAGACGCTAACAATGTGTTCACATGACGCAGTTTCACCAGATCGTGTAAAAATAACCGATGGCTTGAAACCACGATAGATTTCACTTATAAATCCGAACAAAAAGCATTTCACTTCATAGATATTCTGCTAAATACAATGGACGATGGTCTTTCACTAAATCTTTTACAGAAAATCTACCAACAAGCATCAGATCATGCTTCGTCCACCGCAAGGAAAGCTGGATCGCTGTGCCGCGCAAGGAAATTTTTCTCCCCGGAACCGATCCTTCAAATCTACAAATCAACCATTCGCCCTTGTATGGAGTATTGCTGCCATATATGGTCTGGAGCCCACTCCGTTTGCCTCGGTGTTCTTGATAAGATCCAGAGACAGATATGCAATATAATTGGCCCTGATCTGGCATCTCGTCTGCAGTCGTTCTCTCACAGACGTGCCGTCGCATCTCTGTCTTTTTTACATTTACTTTCATGATAATTGCTCCGTGGAGCTGCTTTCACTGGTTCCCTGGTTTCGCGAATTCAAGCGTCCTACGAGGCTGGCATCCCGCTCTCACCCTTTCACTGCTGAGACTGTTAAATGTAGCCGCCTCTTCTACTTCAATAGCTTCATATCTCGCACCTCTCGCCTGTGGAACTCCCTTCATTATTCCTGTTTCCCTGATAGCTATAATCTCCAACTATTCAAATGTAATGTCAATCGACACCTCCTGTTGCCTTGATCTATCCACTATCCTTCTCCTCATCCTTTCCTCTATCATTCCTATCTTCTCTCGCTTTAAATCCTCTATAAACCTTGCGTGCTAGTGGCTTCCCACCTTGCTATTGGTGAAATGCTTTTAAAATATATATATATTATTCTCATCCATGTAATAAAAATAAATTCAGTGTAATTATAAGACATTAATTATGATCTCTAGTATCTACAGCCCCCAATAATTACTTTCAGCAAAATATATATATCAAAATACTTTTAAAATATCCAATATATTTAATATATCAACCACGCACCAAAACGAAAAATCTACAATAAATTTAATATTAATAAATCAAATAAGTTAGTCAACTAATATAACCTACGAATCCTATATCGTCTAATATTCAAAATATTGCAACTATTTTTAATATTATATTAATTTACAACTAAAGTCAAAACTATTATTTAGTCTCGGGTACGAGGAAAAACTATATCCGTCAGCAAGGTCTATGATCGGGAGCCTGGAGGCTGTGAGGAGCGTGTGCCACCTCAAAATTGCGGTTGTTCCCAGGTCCACTCTGACTCTGTTAGGGTCCTAGTTAAATAATAAAAAAAACACCATAAAAGTATAAAAATTCAGTATTATAATATATATACCAGCTATATATGTTCATAAAAATACCAACAATAAATATTTATATTAGATTAGCAACAATACTTTTTTAAGCAGACACAACCAGCAGTGCATTTTATTGTAGAATTACGAACAATTCATTTTATCTGTAATTGAATGTATCCAATTACATTCAAAATATATTCATCTGAAGCTATAAAATTGTTCAAAATATTTTGGCATTAAATAACCCATATAAGTTGATATGCCGCCAAACGAAATAAAAAAAAAATCAACCAAAACTATAATGGATACGATCAGAACAAAAATCCCCATAACAATAATTCGAAATCAGGTGTATGTAAGATAAACATTAAGAATTATTGCTTAAAATATATTGGTGAACATTGCAGAAATTAAAAAAAAGAAAACATATATATGAAATGAGGAAATATCTCCGACATAACAATTTATTCAGCGCATTATTTTCAGAAATGTCAACATAATGATCATTTGAAAATATTGTACCTATTTAAAGAAAACGACTGAAACAAAAACAATATCCTTTCATAAAAGCGAAATTAGTTTCTCAAGCAAATAAATATATATATGATCACAACACATATAAAAATTATCAAAACTGCTAGCTCATGACTATTAAAAGTAAATTAATTATATAAATAAAATGAAAATATATAAAAATGAATAAATAATAATTGCATAAAACATTCATAATCAACAACAACAATAAAATTAATTCGCTTCTTTTAAGTATACCTAAAGACTGCATCGTTTAGGTTTCTCATTAGATTGCATATCTTTCAACAAGTGAGTTTTACGAATAATGTCGTTTTCTCACATAGTAAAATATGTGAGAAAACGACGTTATTTTTGCACCAACCTAATATTTCTCTTATTACAGATCGAATTCATATTTCTTTCCAAATAAATTTTATGTATACATACAGATTACCAAATAAAATTTATACACTTGTCTAGACCAAAATCCGCAAGAAATGATACACCTTTGCATACAAGGTTATCGCTGTGTAATTCATATTTTTACTTTATCTCTATGTGATTGCCGCTGAATGTAATATATTAGGTTGGTGCAAAAATAATGACGTAATAATGTCGGTTTTTGACGTATTTTTAACGTCAAAAAACGACATTATTACGGCATTATTTTTGCACCAACCTAATAATTTCATTTTATTTTCTTTATAAGTTCATTTCAGTTTAATCTATCTATCTATCTATCTATCTATCTATCTATCTATCTACCATGCTAATTTATCTTCACACTGATTATACTTACATGCGTAAATACATACATGCAAACACTAACACTCATATATATATATATATATATATATATATATATATATATATATATATATATATATATGTATATATATATTATTTATATATATCTATATAATATATATTTATATAATATATATAATATATATATATATAATATATATGTATATATATATATTATATATAATATATAATTTTTAAATAAATAATTATATCTGCTCTACTCTGTGGTGCGCAATTTTTTTAAGAATAGTAATTGTTGGTTATTGGAATTTATTCCGTATACACCAATTATATAATTGGTTATATATATATATATATATATATAATATATATACGCTACCATATATATTTATATATATGCTATCATACATTATATATATATATATGTGTGTGTGTGTGATTGTTTTCTCTCCTGATGATGCCCATGCTGGGCGAAACTAGTCGAAGAATCTCATTGTAATAATACAACAAAAATATTAATATACATACAAGTGTGTCTGCAAATTAAATAAAAAATATATCCCGACAATTAAAATTTATGTACCTTTCGGCCGACACATGTTCAGAATAGGTAATATCGTCAGCATTAAAACTAAGGGGTTGAAAAGAAAAACAATTTTGGACAACTGGTATTAAAATATACCAAATCTAGGGAAAGAACAAAAAAATAAAAAAAAATATAGAATATTTTTCTATTTAGCCGTTGAATTGCCGACCCTCTCCCCGAACAATGTCTAATTGTGTTCTAATTTTCTCTGCCAAGACAGGACAAAACGATGCATATTAATGACTGCAGGTTCCAAAATGCTAATGTTGAGTCTTCCCCGTGCCATGTGCAAGAAAGAGAAGAACTCCGAAGAATAGTCCGTCCTGGAAGCAACAGAAGTCTATAAATGCTAGCCGATAGCTGAGTCATGAACCTGTGAACTTCCGGATGCTACAGGCTCATATCTACGTACTTCTCCCGGAACGGCTGGACGATCCTAACGTCTAAACTTCTGATGGTCTAGCTCAGAGTATATTTGACTCACGGGATCAATGCAGTTTAGTTTAACATATACAGTACATTTAGGGGAACGATATACCTTGTTGACAATTTTACGTTCAATGGTAGCTGTGAAAACTCATTCAGGGTAAACATTCGCCAAAAACAACTGTTTAATTTTTCCTTAGCTCAGCGTCAATCCTGTACTTAGAAAATAATATCAAATCACCGTAAGGCTATTGATGAGATTTATTTACCCGATTTTGTGAGCAAATGAATCCCAAGTGAGTTATAACCCAGAAAATGTGGGTTTCCGTTAAACTGTAGTGAGAAAACACGAAGATGTTCTTTCTACCGACACATCAAAGAAAGGTAACTGATTGTTCGTTTCTACCTCAAAAGCATCTTTCAAAGAGGTCTGGAGATTATTAAGATATGATAAGAACTCTTCCGCTGTAATGCGAGAAGAAAACGACGTAAACTTATCATCGACACAGAGGAAGTAACGGTAGTTGTTTCTCATGAAAGCCAACAAAAAATTGAGCCATCAGAATTCCGAATGGACTATTCATCGCCAATACATCTTTCCGTCGGTACATACAATTGTCAAAGCTGAAGAAGACAGACTTAGTAGCCATCTCCATCAACTTAAAAAAGACAAGACCAGGAAAAGATAGAGGTTTACGGGGCCGCAATACAAAAGTCTGCTCAAATATCAGTTGTTTCATCAAACAGGCTATTTGTGAACACACTGGATATATCGAAGGACACAAAATACCCAGTGTCGCGATTAGCCTGCAATTAGGCATGATGTCTATTCTTAAACAAAACACACACACACACACACACACACACACACACACACACACATATATATATATATATATATATATATATATATATATATATATATATATATATATATATATATATTTGGTTGGATAAATGTGAGTTTGTGACCCTGGGTTTCACGCTTTAGCGATCGTCAGGGTTTGTCTGACAGTCGCTAAAGCGTGAAACCCAGGGTCACAAACTCACATCTATCCAACCAAATATGTTAGCTCTATCTGTGATATTGATCGCTTTCTAATAAGTACCGCGCATATAATATATAAATACTTATATATATATATATATATATATATATATATATATATATATATATATATATATATATATATATATATATATATATTTACATTTATATACACGCATTTTTCACACACACACAAATATATATATATATATATATATATATATATATATATATATATATATATATATATATATATATATTGCCGTGTGTTTTGTGGGGTATTCACTCACTTCATAGTAGTAGTGGATGTAAAAAGTGGTAATTTACTCTGTAATATCACGCGTCCTATCACGGAGGAAAGTGACACAAGTGTTGTCATTCCGGCACTTCTTGGGCGAAGTGATTGACTCTCACGTCTTTTGTGGAGGATGTCCGAATTTTCGGCAAAAATATTAGGTTGGTGGAAAAAATAATATCGTTTTTTGACGTTAAAAAATACGTCAAAAAACGATATTATTTTTGCACCAACCTAATAGTTTATGTTGCATTGCTGGGAATAACTTTATTTTTTTTATTTTTTTATCTGATTTGTTTTAAACAGGGTTTAAATATTATTGGTTTATTAATAATTTTCAGTACCATTATTATTTTATTTATTGTAACAATAATAAATCCCCTAAAGTTTACAGTTGGCAATAATGTTACTTTCTCATGAAATAATTATATACTTATTTTTAATTAGAGTAGCGTTACTAAAATCCAAGTTATGCCCAGTATAGTTATATATATGTATATATAGGTTAAGAATGCTATAATTACAGGAGAATTGTACTCAATAACGTAGACAGTATGGACACAGAAAAAAAAAACACCTCGTGATGTCATTCAGTTTCACATTTCAGTAAGACATTCGTCAGAAAATGGCATTCAAACTTAAAAGTGTTGAATTTCTGTCGTATTCCTCAAAAATGAATATCTATGTACCTATCTAGATATTTTTATCGATATATACTTGAGTATTTGGCTAACTGTTTCATTATCATACATGTAACATAAAATATTATTGAGAAGCTACTACTAACATTATATTTATGGTATGCGAAAAAAAGATTATTTTTGTAACTTGGTTTATGCAGAAAATGTCGTAATGATTATAGATTACGAAAAATTACTCATACCCATCCAAATAACATATCGCGATACCCAAGGTTGAAAATGAATTTTTATGAAAGAAAAATCTTTCTTGAAGCTTTTATTTTATATTTAATTTTAAGCTAATAGATTGAATTTAATATTTCCTATAAGTAAAATAATTTGATGTATTTCAAATCTATTAATATCAGTCTGTTGTTATCTATGTCAGTCTGTTAGTATGTATCCATCCATATCCCTCTCTCTCTCTCTCTCTATCTATCTATCTATCAATACATTTCTCTATCTGTGTATCTTATCTATCTATCTATCTATCTATCTATCTGATATATATTCGTATATTTCTCTCTCCCTCCCTCTCCACACATAAACACACGTATATATATATATATATATATATATATATATATATATATATATATATATATATATATATAATAAATTAATCAAAATATGTTTTTTCGCTACACAGTTCTAACCATGTTTCAAAAATGGAAGCTAAACGCTACGAAATTAATTTTGTAATTAAATTAAAGAGATTAGTTCCATTTCATCCTCAAGCGAATTATGGAGTAACTTTAAAAACCACTGGGTTTTAAATACACAACTAAAATAAAATTCATGTTTCCAAAGTTACAGATAAATCTATTTTGCTCGACTAGAGGTGTCTGGGTGTTCAATATGTCTATATTTTAATGTATCAGTTATTGTTAAGTTTTGGTAGTGGGTAGGGATGTATTTTTCAATGAAATCTAACATCCTTTAAAAGCGTGTCGTCTGGATTTTTTTTTATAAATTGTTAATGGCTAAAATTCTAACGTCATTTTTTTCCTTCGTATATTTAAAGATTTTTGGGAGGTGTCTACGTCAGAATACTTTTTTTTTTTTTTAACTACGATTTGAAATATTTTTTACTATTAATTTTCAATATACTATATTTCTTTCAAGAACAATTAAATGTAATTAGAATCCCTTACAGTTTGTAGAATTATTATCACATCAAGTATATTACGATTTTTAAAAATTTTATATTTTAATATTATTTAAGTAAAATTTCCATTTCTCTGATTTAGTAAACTCTATTTATTTATTTAATTACAATTTAAAAGAAGTTTAGGTTAGAATTCATTTTAATGAACTACAATTTTAATTACAGCTTTAAAATATCTTCATTATTAGTTTTTATAGACTATAATTTCATTTAATAGAAGTGATTGTATTGGAATTAGAATTACTTACAGTAAGTAAAATTATTTTACAGCTATATTATATTACGATTTTTAAAAAAAAATTTATATTTAAAAATTGCTTAAGTAATTTTTTTTACGGCAAAAATAGCTAATTCATTTCTCTGATTTAGTAAACTTTAGTTATTTATTTAATTACGATTTAAAAGAAGTTTAGGTTAGAATTCATTTTAATTAACTACAATTTTAATTACAACTTTATAATATTTTCATTATTAGTTTTAATAGACCATATTTCATTTAATAGAAGTAAATGTATTAGGTTGGGGCAAAAACAATGACACAATAACGCTGCTCCTTGATGTTAAAAAATACGTCAAAAAACGACATCACTACGCCACTATTTCTGCACCAACCCAATATTTCAATTACATACAGTAAGTAAAATTACTTTTCTATATTTAAGTATATTTATATTACGATTTTTTAAAATTTTATATTTAAATATTATTTAAGTATTTTTTTTTTCATTTACGGCAAAAATAGCTATTTCATTTCTCTGATTTAGTAAACTTTATCTATTTATTTATTACAATTTAAAAGCAATTTAGGTTAGAATTCATTTTAATTAACTACAATTTTAATTTCAACTATAAAATATTTTTAACATATTTTCATTATTAGTTTTTATAGTCTATATTTCGTTTAATAGAAGGAAATGTATTAGACTTACAGTAAGTAAAATTATTTTTCTATATCAAGTATATTTATATTACGATATTTTAAAATTTTATTTTTAAATATTATTTAAGTAATTTTTTTTTTGTTGCTTACGGCAAAATAGCTAATTCATTTCTCTGATTTAGTAAACTTAATTCATTTATTTAATTTCAGTTTAAAAGAAGTTTAGGTTAGAATTCATTTTAATTAACTACAATTATAATTACAACTTTAAAATATTTTCATTGTTAGTTTTTATAGAAGTAACTGAAGTAAATGTATTAGAATAACTTACAGTAAGTAAATTTATTTTTCTATATCAAGTATTAGTATATTACGATTTTTAAAAATTTTATATTAAAATATTTTTTAAGTATTCTTTAAGTAATTTTTTTTTTTTATATATATATATAAAATTTGTACATACAGGTGAAACTATATATTACTAAGGAAATGGGTCATTCAATGGCACACATCCTCTAGCTTTTCGTCATAATTTCATTTTTCGGTAGGTGTTCTATTGGATTCATTTGAGTGTCGGTATTTCTTTTTGACAGGTCTTTAGGTTAGAATACGTTTTATTTAACTACAATTTTAAAAGATGTTTAGGTTAGAATTCGTATTAACTACAATTTTAAATAAAACTTTAAAATATTTTCACAGTTATTTTAATAGACTATTTTTTTTTAGGAAAAAACAAGTAAATATAATAGAATTACTTACAGTATATAAAAATTAATTATTCATGTTAAATACAAGTATGTATATTACCTGATCCTATTTTATAAATTTATTTTTAAATATTATTTAAGGAAAATTTGTGACAATGACGGCATAAAATAGCTATTTCATTTTTCTGGTTCAGTAATTTTTTATTTTTTATAAACTTAGTAATATATAGTTTCTCATGTATGCACAAAGGGCATGGGTCATTTAATGACCTACAATGTCTAGCTTTTCTTATTAACTTCTATTTTACTGTAGGTGTTTTATTTGATTCTTTTAGGTGCCAGATGTATTTCGATAGAGATGTTTGATTTTTATATTTATTTATCCTAAATGAGCTTTGATGTTGGTTGAATCTTTTTTTGAACTCATGGATAGTGCAACCTATATATATTTTTATGTTTTCAGGTCTTACAATCGAAGAGATATTGCATTGGTATACTAATGATTCAGTGCAACATTTATTTGGTGGAGGGCAATTATGAGGGTTTCTACAGTTACATATTTTTTGTTTATTTTCATCAGTTTTTACTTTTCCATTGTCCAAATTTTTTGGGTTTTGGTATAAGTGTTTATTTAAGATATTAGCATTATAGTTCTTAAAAATTTTTGTAAGTTTTCCGTACTGCTGTAACTCAATTTTAGTGTGTTTTTATTGAAAATAGTACTTAGTTTACTTTCACTAGGAAAATGCTAGACTATTAATGCGAGGAATTTTTGTCCTAATTTGTTCTTTACCATTTGGTTATATGGGGGCGTATACCAAATTATTTTTCTACATCTGTTTTTTCTATGCTTTTTATTTTCATTTTTTATATAAGTTAGTTTTGGGTTTTTGTAGCCACTCATTTTT
>OZ010577.1:80228922-80318922 GCA_963932145.1 Acanthosepion lycidas | reverse complement strand
TTTACTGTTTCTTCTCAATAATGAAATATACATTTAACACGAGGAAATTTTTTTTTTCATTAATTTTCAGACCGTTTTTGTCATACTTTCGATTTTCATGAAGTTACCTATGTTAAGCTGTGTTAATTAATTCCTGAAGTCGTGGAGGCAATGAGAAATGATTACCTGAAAAATTATCACGAAAATATTTGTAGGCTAAGAGAATTTAGACGTGCCAGATCATGGCCGATAACCTTGCTGATTATGGATTAAATAGAAGGACTTTATCTGGAAAAATTATAATTTTTAGAAAAATATTAATGCAACATTCACAGACCCAAAATAATGCTTCTTATAGTTCAAAATGTGGTCGGGCTTTAAATAACACATTAAAATCGAAAAACCGTAAAAAATATAGAAATCCTTGCTTATTATGGTTTCTCTTATATTGTTTCCTTTATAATATGTCAGTATTTTCTTTTTATTTTAAATTAATTTTATCCTATTATGATTTTTCTTATTACATTCACCTTGATTTCCCTCTATTTTTTTTTAATCATTTGCCTCGATTTGCTTATCTGTTTTTCTTCTCCCTTTTCACCTGAGGCGGTTATATTATTTGACTATTTATCGATTTTGTCTCTCTAATAATCTTCTTCATCCATTATTTCCTATTTCGCTACCGAATAACAATGCTATCATTGCCAGATTTTTTTTTCTTTAGGCCATAGCTTTATGATATAAAAAACTTGAAGGGAAAAAAGTCTTTCTGAAAAGCCGTGATTATGTTCAATGTTAACTGAACCGTCAATTCATCTTGTTATACTTTAGCTTTTTTCTCTCTCACAACTACAAATATACACCGTGGCATTTTCTGTAACAAATGTAATTAACACAACTTTTTCTGCATTGTTTTTACTTTATAGGCTCACCATCAGATCTTATTGCTGGCACCTGCACAAAAATATGTCAAGAAATTGAAGTGTTTCTCATGAATCAGCAAAAAGAGTAATTGGTATATTCCACTCGAGAGTAGAGTGCAGATTGCATGTTGTAATGTAACGTTGCTGTTAGAACAAATTGAACGAATTTGAACTTACGCTTGAAGGTTGATAGGTTTTAACACCTTGCTCTCTTTCAAAATGAATTGGTCACTACAGTTAGATTTATATGCACTGTGAGAATATACACGTAGGTTTTATGAGTGTTTTCTATACAGAATTTTATGCATTTGCATATTCTCATGGGTCAAGTCTTTTTCGACATTTTCCACTCCATGAAAGTTAGTAATTTTGAGCACATTCATGCATATTGACCGAAAACGAATGAAGATACCTAAAGTTGAAAACAAGGTAGAAAAATCGGCTGATTTCCTTATTTTCTATGCTTTTAATCATAGAAAATAAAGAAATCAGCCATCTACATGGTTAATTTTTATATTTCTATTTATATTGATCAATTTGAATACTACTGCTTTCTGTTCTAATTCATCTTTGAGCATTAACCTCTTTATTATTATTATTATTAAATACACACACACAAACCAACACACACACACATATATATATATATATATATATACATATATATGAGTTGAATGGATATGAATTTGTGATCCTGAGTTTCACACTTATGCGGTTCCCAGACAAACTGTTTTATTTTTGTGTGAGGATCGCATAGGCAGTGGAAACCAGGGTCACATTATTAAACCGAAACGTCAGACGTTGACATTTCATTCATATTAAAACAACATAATTGCATTTAAAGATTTCGATACAACCGTAAAGCAGACCTAGATAAACCTAGTGAGCTAGACAAACCTACCCAGGTGAAACCTGGATAGGTTTGTCTGGCTCATTAGGTTTATCTCTCTCTCTCTTTCTCTCTCTCTCTCTATATATATATATATATATATATATATATATATATATATATATATATATATATACTGACTCCCACTCATACATACACAGCCGTAGACGCATGCTCGCATATGTGTTTGTGTTTTTGATTTGATGCGTGTGTGTGGGTGTATCTGTGTGTGTGTGTGTGTATAAGAGTGTGCTTGTGTTTATCGCATCTCATTCATGATCATGTGTAGTTACATCAACGTAAATTTTAAGTTAGTTCGATAAAGTCCTGTCCTAAATGATGAAACGCGTCACCCAAAAATATTTTCAATATTGTCCTTAACTTTTTATAGTATATGTCCGAATAAATGCTAGAGGAAAACACCGTGTTTCATCACTTGTATGTTTACAGATAAATGTTATTTTTCTCTGAATTTTTAAACTCGCACTCGCGTGCACACTTACACACTCACACACACACACACTCACACACACATACATACAAATATATATATATATATATATATATATATATATATATATATATCGATGTCAACTTTTAGTTTAATTATTTCTTTTTATCAGTAATTTCGATAGGTAATGAACATTAAATAATTATTCCTCAGGCCGCCTATCGCTCACTTTATTGGTAGTAATTCTGTCTATCATGATATAAATTAAATTATATAACATGTCATTCTTATCAAGATGTTCTCTCTCTCAAAATAGACAATGCTGACATTCGAAATTGGAACACAATGTCAGAACACTAATAACTCATGAGTTATGAAATGTTATAATTTCACAATGACGTTATAATAAGACGAGATATCCAAATGTATTCTATAAAGTTATAGCAGTGAATATTCACTGAAGATAAGTGAGATATAGGTTGAAACTTAATTTTAATACTGTATATTTATAATACTTTAACTAAAACCGTACATTTATAAACCTAATAAAATTAAAATACGAATTTGAAGGAGCGATAGAAAGCTAATCTCATTATTTTCTTTGCCATATTTCGCACAACTCCCGGAATTTTCTTACTCTAACACTTGCACATTTATAACCGATATTATGTGCTGCCATCAATTTCCTCAGATTGATAAAATGATGAACTTCCCTTCGATATGAACTATGGGTGTTAAAATCTCTTGTTTTTCTTATTACATGTAGTCAATATTTCAGTTCTTATTGTTACAATTGGCCTAAAATTCTCCTTTTCTCTCATGTTCTGTCTTCAGTGTTTTTAGCATTCGTCAACTAGTTAAATATATATATATATATATATATATATATATATATATATATATATATATATATATATATATATATATAGTTGGACCTGTATGCTGTACGATTATTTTCGACAGACGTTCATGTTCATAGTTCTTTCTTTTTTTAAAACATTTTTTCCTTCGAGATTAATTTGACCATTAGCAAATCAAGAAACCGAAGGTTTTCCGAGACGAGTGTAGTTACCTATATATATATATATATATATATATATATATATATATATATATATAATTTATAAATTCATGAATCATTCATTCATTCATTGTTTTTTGTATGAATGATTCATGTATTTATAAATTATAATTGCACCTTTTAATTGATATATATATATATATATATATATATATATATATATATATATATATATATATATATATATATATATATATATATGTTTGTGTGTGTGATAGAAGTCGGAGAAAAAAGCAACGGTGAATTTCCACGGTTGATTTTAGGGATACATTTTATTACATACGTTTTATTAGCGTCTGAATAATGGTTTCTTCTATCATCTTCCTTTGATTTGTTCAACGAAAAATATATGTAAAATAATATATATAAAATAAATCGCAGTTTAATATATAGTCACGATAACGTTTACTGTAATTCGTTAACAAGAGAATTAATGTCAAAGAATTTATGTTAGATTTGGATCTCGAGTCTATTTGCAATGTCTTTTATTCTGGTTTCAAAATACGTTTTAATATAGTCAACACAAAATCCTATACAGAGAAAATGTGACCGCTGAGCTAAATGTCAATTACTTTGAATTATTTTTATTTCTGCTTAAATAATCGAAAACATTTCATGTAAAAAGAGAGTCGTGTCTTATCATTCCTATGAAGGGTGACTGCTATCCAAATTAGACAATGTGTATATACGATCTTTTTTTTAACTATTTTACCACAATCAAGGCGGAAGAGCCATTTGCACGTAGAGTGTTACTGAGAGTTAAAGTTATGGAAATGACTGTGTATATTGGGGATTGAAGAAAGGATAAAAGAAGAACGGTTTCATGGTAACAGATGTCGATTGTTGTTGCATTTAAATTTTAGACGATTGAATTTATCAGGGAAAAAACTAAAAGGAAGGGAGTTCCGCTGTCGGGAAGCGCGAGAAAAGAAACTGCTGGAGGGGAAGTGTTGATTGCATTTAACTTTTACAACTATAAAAATATGGGACCTAGTTGCATGTTTAAATTTATGTAATCGGGGCATCAGGGAAGATGGCCCCTCTCAACAGTTGTCATGAAAATATTTGAAGACAGAGGGAAACAACATCACGTCAATAAGAGAGTGATGGAAGTCCAGTTGTCAAATCAGGATCGATTACATTGCAGTTCCCTTTTTCCATTTATCGAGAAACTCGAGATAAACATCAGGTGCAGACCAGATATGGCAACTATATTGAATGTATGGACGAATGGTAGATTTTTAGATTTGTAAGATGGACTCTGATGAGAAAAACATAACACTGCACATTGAACCGACTTTTCTCGTAGAAGATAATGAAGATACGGAAGTAGCTTGTTAATTCGAATACTGTTCTCCACGTTATAATCAGTCAGTCAGACTCATTTTTTTATCTATAGTTTTTCTTTTTTTACCATTACTTGATCTCTTTTAGTTTTCTTCACGTTATTTTTCTACTTTCAAAGGACACTTTGTATTTTGATTTTTGATTTTAGTCAGCAAATAAAACCTTTTTTTTCTTTCTACTTTTATTACGTTGTTTTGACTTGCTTGTTAAACCGGAAGCAATAAGAATTCACCTTTTCTTTCTTTACATTCTAAATTCTTCACTTCCGGTTTGCGCTTCACAGCTGTGTTGATGCCTGGTATCACTTAATCTTGTTTGCATTTCTTCCTTCATGTTTTATCGTTCGTCAGTATATTTTCTAAATTATCCCAAAAATGGCTTTCGATTTTTCGTCACTGTACGTCACAAAATAATGTTTGCATTTCTTCCTCTTTCTGTTCTCTAGAACTATTTTCTTCTTTTTGTTCATCCAAGATAGAAAATGGATAGATTATAATTTTCTAACCAGCTAAAACGCACAGTTACTGTCACTGAATTTTCAAATATCTATTAATAAATAAACAAAAAACAAAAAACAAAAAACGAAAAGAAAAAAAAACAGCACTTATCCCTAATCTAATACGGTGGTCTGATTGAAGATATAAAAACTAATGCGCCATAAGGATATTAATCTTCTGCAATTGAGAAATTAATTTACGCGACAAAGTGATTGACAGAAATAGAGTCTATCAAGCAGACCATTAACCTATAATGCGGGAAATCACGCCATTCATATATATATATATATATATATATATATATATATATATATATATATATATATATATATATATATATATATATATATATAGTGAGAGATAGATATTTATCTATTCATGTATGAGTAATGTGAACATAGGTATGAAAAATGAATGGCATAGTATATTACACAGGCATAAAAATAATTATTTCTTGGAACACACACACTCTCTCTTTCTCTCTCTCTCTCTCTCTATATATATATATATATATATATATATATAGAGAGAGAGAGAGAGAGAGAGAAAGAGAGAGAGTGATGGTGGTACGGTTAATTACAGAATGCATCTACCAGTACATCAATATAATACAAGTAAATAACACATATTTTTTTTTACAGTAAGGATTCCCCTGTACAAGGCTCGGGGTCACTCGAGGTAGAGGGATAAAATAAGCGATAGTTTATATGGATAGAATGGAAGTTGACGGTTGAATCTACAGTTGAACAGGTTAAGATTTTAGTGATCTGGAAAATATCGTCTAAGACGTCTGTTCCATAGAGAAGCGGTTCGCGGGAAGAAGCTGTTTGAGTGGAACTTACTTCTCGTCGATGAATTACGGAGGGAATGTGGATGGTTTGCTACAATGTAAGTGGTATGGCGGGTCATAGTCATGATGTCTGTCATGGTGGAACCCAGCAGATGCAGTTCATCCGTGCACGTTCCAGGGTAGTAGCGATAAAATACTCGCCACATCCCGCCTGTTAGAGAAGAGGTTGGATGATGGAAAATATTTCTTCGCCCACGAGAACTCGGAGACGCTTTTGAACTCTATCAAGTGATAATGAGGTCTGGGATGCTCCTGCCCAAATGTGGCAACCGTACTCTATTTTCGGTCTGATCTGGCTCTTGTAAAGTTGGAGGAGATCATGAGGTGTCAGATACTTAGCAGAGCGGCACAGGAAGCCAATTATTTTACCTGCATGTTTAGCAATGGATTGTATATAGGAATTCCACTTGAGGTCAGGTGTGATTTTGAAGCCCAATATACTCTCGAGGCAAATATGGTCACGAGGCTGTAAGTATAATAATTTTGTAAAAGAGGCTACTCTATTCAATACTACAAGTAGCAGGCTTAATTATTTTTCATGTCTAACATGGAAGCATACTATAATATATCGCTTTACTTTGGTATTTTTTCCTTTGTGTTTTTCGTCTGCCTAATTCTTTCAATTATTGTCTCAATGATTAACATCTTCAGTGGTTCTGTTTATCTGAAAGACATAACTTATAACATATTTCTTCCAAGGAAAAGACGATTACCGAATTCCCGACAGACAATTTGCTGATGTGTTTACAAAGATTGGTTAACATAAAAATTTGGCAATGTAAAAGCTGGTCAAATAATTGGAAGGCGAAGCAAAACCAATCGAAAACTTTATTTGATTGCATAAATTTTAGTAAAGACAGACAGAATGAGAAAAAATTCTTAAAGCGAGCACAAGAATAATTGAAATCATAGCAATTCTAGCGGTAAACGAAACACAAAAAAAAGTAAATGTAACATTAATAAGGTCATTTTTTTATTGCGACCGTTATAGTCTTAATAATGATCGTAATTATAATGAACAAAATGGCCAACTTGAAGACATTTTTAGTACAGAAACTATTTGTATAGTAAATTGCTTAGCGTATTTTAGTAGCTATAATTTGAAATAGTTTCTATTTTGACAATGTTTGTTATATCATTGCTGCTGTTAATGTTGGTTGGTGGTTGGTATTTTCATGCTCATATTTTTTTAGAAAAGAATCATGGTTCCATTTCTTTTTTTTTTTCTAAAAACGTCTCTTCACTCACATACCGCGATAAGTGTTTCTAACTGCGTCCAGCTAAAATATCATTCATCCTGCTCCCTATAAATCATCTTAGTGACCCCTTTCTATATTCTATTATATGACTGATGCTAACCTCCAGGAGAGTGACCCGTTGTGCCTTCACTGGTTAACTGTTGTGACTAAGTAAATGTTTAAAGAAATAACAAAACAAGTGTTGCAGATATATCATATACTAAACAGTAAGTAAAACAGAAAAGTACTACAGGACTAGTGAGTGTGTGTCGGTTGACCTAGCGTTCAATCTATTCGACCCTTGATATCTAACAGCCGCCCCCCACGAGGGATGTATGTAGCACAAGGCCGAGTTTACCGTGGTATCTATAAGCCCTTAAGCTCGGCCAAAAATATTCCCTTAGAACCCGGGTAAACGAGCTCGGCCTGTCTACCTCTCGGGACGAAACTTTGCCCTTTGACAAAACCTTGTCCGGGTTCCTCTCTGCCAAAGACAGATAGTTCGACAGCACAGTCCGAACAAATCTGTTCGACTGTTATATTTAACAGTACCCTCGACGAGGGATGTATGTAGCACAAGGCCGAGTTTACCGTGGGTTATTCGAGTACGTAGGCTCGGCCAAAAATATTCCCGTAGAACCAGAATAAGAGGGTCCGGGCCTGTCTAACTCCCCGGACGAAACTTTGCCAATTCGGCAAAGCCTCGTCCGAGTTCAACAGATGAATAATCTCTGTGACTGTTAATATTTAAGAGCCCTCCACCCACCCACAATGGATGGATGTGGCACAAGGCCGTGTTTACCGTGGGTTCTCCGATCCAATAGGCTCCGCCAAAAATATTCCCTTAGAAGCCGCATAAATGGTTTCAGGCAATGTCTATCTCCCGTGGACAAAAATTTGCCCTGCAGCAAAACCTCGTTCGGGTTCCACTCCGCTCAAGGCGGAGAGTTCGACAGATGATCAATCTTTGAGACTATTATATTTAACAGTCCTCCCCCCCTCCAAAAAAAATGTATGTGGCACAAAACCGAGCTTAACGTGGGTTTCCCGAGCCCGTAGGCTCGGCCAAAAATATTCCCTTTGAACCCGCCTAGACGGGTTCAGGGACTGTCTACCTCCCCGGACGAAACTTTGCCCTGGGGGAAAGACTCATCCGGGTGCCTCTCCGCTCAAGGCAGAGAGTTAAACAGATGAACAATCTTTGAGAGGCCATCTCTCTTAGTAATCTTATAGTAGGCAGAAGAGTCTAACATAGATTCTTTAGAGGGAGGACACCACAACACTAACATTCCCGCTTGATATGAAGTGGAAAGACGATACTGAATACATCTCCTGCTAAGAAAGTTGTGTCGTGCTAGAGTACGTTTCACTCCAGAATATGTCTTACATATCTTTAAGTCTACCATTCGCCCATACATAGAATATTTTTGTCACGTACGGTCCGCTGTTCTTGCTATTTATCAGCAATATTATTAGTTTGGACATGGCGTCATGGCTACAGACCCTTTCCCACCGCCTTAAAGTGTGCTTCCCTGTACATTTTCTATAAAGACATTCATTGTAATTGTTCGAATTGGCTCTTCATTATGGTTCCAAGACTATATGAATTTAAACACAATATTAAAGACAAGAACTCGTCAATTTTCAGTTGAATTTACTAGATGTAACTAAAAGTCTATTTTTTACGCATTTCTCAATTGTGGAACACTTTATCGGCTCTAAGGTTTCCAGGCAACTTTGATCTTCAAAGATATAAAGCTATTGTCAATAGTTATCTAATGTCTTCTTCATTACTCATCTATTACTCTCGTTCCTAATTAACATTTCTGTTTTCTTATTCATTCAACGTCTGTAACGCCTTGTACCTTACTTCTTTACTGCCTTGCATCGGGAGAAATGATCAAAAATAAAGTCCTGTCATTTGGTCTAAAAAATATTTTAATATTCTCTCGTCATATATAATCAAACAAAAAGTAAAAACTAGTGTAAACGCTATTATACAGATCTTCGAGGATGAAAAGACCTGACTGGCGAAACAGTGCGATTATCCAAAAATACACCTCTTTGAATCAGTTTATTTCTTCAACACACAGCTTAACAGAGGGCGTTTGGTTGTATTGAAGCCTTTTATCTCTGTACACAGCACAGACGTCTAGAGAAGATTGGCGGTTTTGTGACGTTGATTAAAAGCAAAGAGAATAAAATGTCGAATATTCCCATTCTTGTCTACTTGGCATTCCCTCTCAAAGGGGTGTTTAATCTGAAATGATATTTCAATAACGTTAGACAACTGTTTCACAGAATGATCGGTGTTACAAAGAAGCAGAAAATGCTATGAAAGATTATTATTCGCTATCATTTGCAGAACATCAGGAAAAACGAAGGGATATATGTAACAACCTTATATTTATCTATTATTTCTAATTTGTTTTATCACACTTAATAGAAAAGCTGTATTAAAGAAAAGAAAAAAAAAGTGTTTGACAATGTTAAACAATATTTCGACAGAATATGATCCTTCCTCAGGTTATATTTAATTTTTTTTTCAAGTATAAAAATATATAAATCTACAGAGTGGTCCGAAAGTCTTGTCACTCAAACATAAGATAAATTTCTATTTCAATCCTTTCTGGGGGGTATTACCAAGGAGAGAGTTTCGCATGTTGGATACCAGAATATCGGTCAGTTGAAGGACGTTGTTTTGAGAACCTTTGCTACAATCAGCATAGAACAGATTCGCAAAATATCACGCAGGATATGGAGCCGCATCATTTTGTGCCACGAAAATGATTGTATTCATACAGACCTTCTCGAAGTGTGACAGCGTCAATGAAAGTAAAAAACTTAATTCAGTATATGTGCTTTGCATTACTTTATTACTTGTTCTTCCATTGTTCTCATTACTTTTTTGGTAGGGTTGGCAAGACTTTCGGATCACCCTATACCAAAATTTGTATTTTTTCCTGAAAATTTATTTCTAAACATAACTTTAAGACAATGCCGAAATTTTGTTTAGCAGTCTCAAATACTGTTTCTTCTTTTCATTCACGATCTTAAATAATGAAAAACATTCGAAGCTTTGCGACAACGATTTTGTGTGTAATTTCTATTATCGTATTTTAAATATTTCTATTTTATCCTTTGTCATACATTTGTTTTCTATCTATTTTAATAAAAATAATTTAATTTCTTCATTTCATTTTTCATTCAACTTTAATCATAAAGATTTTCCACAATTTAATACATTTTATACTTATTTGAAAGAAATATTTTCCAAAATATTTAACACTAGACTGATTTTGATTAGGTTTGAGTATATGTACACATAAAAATAACTTTAAATGTTAAACTTCATTCAAGTTTGTCTAATTACATAACAGTCCACGTATTAAATTATTTGTAAAATAAAAACTATCAACAAGTAAATTTATATTATGCTTAAATGTTTCTTTTGGCATTGTTAAATGAATAAGTAAAGAAAATAGGAAAATATGTAGATTCCGTTTACAAATATCAAAATAATTTTTTATCGTGACTGCCAATAGCAAGAAAGAAAGAATAATTCGTTTAGGCGAGTGGCATTAACTTCATAGAAAGATTTTCATGTATAATCGTTTTCAGTATTTCTGTAGTAAGCATTCTTTGTATTTGTCAAAATAATTATATAAATAATTAAATGATAGAGCCTAAGAAGTGGCTTGAGTATAAAAGTAGCATCGGGAAATATGAAAAAAATAAAGGAAAAATATGTGAATAGAGATAGAAAACTAAATAACAACGCAAATCGCCTTTGTGGTGGCAAAAAAAAAATAATGATGCACTGAATTACATCATAAGTGAATACGGCAATCTGAAAGACAAAAACAAAACCAGTGCGACCACGTAGGATCAGTTATACAAAAGGAATTGTGGAAACGACTTGTGTTCGCAGATATAAACCAGTTATGGCAGTACAGATTAGAATATATATATATATATATATATTTTTTTAGTGACAATAAAATGGAATAAATATTCCGGGAAAGAGACACTGCAAAATCAAGCGCAAAGATCTGATCTGTTTGTTGTAAACAAAGAAAAGTGGATCTGCCAGATGTGTAGATTTGGCTGTAGGAGCAGTTCACTTGGTGAAAATGAGAGATAGTGAAAAATGGTATAAATATTAACATCCCGACTGGAATTACAGACAGCAGTGTAATATGAAAGCGAACGATGTACCCATGATAATATAACATACCACATAACATATAGAGAATAAAAAAGCATCAAAATCGATGGTCGATTAATTGGGAATTAATAAAATAACTGAATTGATACTACCTGGTCATTGTGGTCTACAGGCTGCATTGATACTGACCATTGTAGTATATTTTAATTTATTCAAATTATGATACTCATGATATGTTGCTTGAAATATTTTCAGATACAAAGTTTCAACCACGTGCAATCTGGTCATCTTCAGATGTCATTTTTTTTTCCTAATATGTAATATATATTTTGTTGCAGATTATTGTTATTATTATCTATAGTATGCAGCATATTGTTTGTTCCTATAGAACCTGAGTCTTGGGACATCATTACCTGATCCTAGGAATGAGTTCTCGCCTAGTAGTTAACCTCTTCTTTTTTGTGTCATGTTCCCTTCAGAAACCTGACCTTCTCAAACTTCCTGTATTTTATCTTTCAAAAAGGTTTTTTTTTCCTCTTTGGTATCACTCCTGAACCACGTGCTGCCAACTATTTAGAAAAGCTCGTTAGGTCAGTTATTCGCGGCTTTACTCTGAATCTCTTGCTTTGTAAATGTCAGAATCGAAAAGTCATTTTTCTCATTATTTCGATGGTCTCTTTCTGATTGTAAATATACGTGTGCATTTTACTACCGTTTTCCAGAAAGACTTCCACGTTACTGCAAAGTTCCGTACGTGGAATTCTCAGTATCTTTCTGTAGAAACATATAATTGTTGCCTTAAGTCGATACTTCATCTGTAAAATACTCCTCCTTCGCTGCTATAAATGATTCTATATGCCTGTTTAGCGCTCTTTGATTCTATCAAAATTGTCCTCTTTCGAATTGCCATGTTTAGATTTTGGAAGCATAATTCGTGGTTTAATGGTAATTTTCGATTCCCATGTCATGTTTTCCATTCCCTTTCAAAACGCTATTTTGTACTTGCTTGATTTCGGTGTCTTGAATTCGTACTTCGCACGTCGAGGCGCTCATTTTGCTGACAAAGATTTTTTCTTCTTACAAATGATATGAAATCTTTTTTACCTGATTTACTTTACTGGAGTCCAAAGTATCCCTTTTCTGCAGAATTTATTTTGTTAGGATTGTCGCTACCAGAAATGTATCGTCGTAGGACTTCCTAAAGATAATTTTTAAACAATATTAATATATATGGGGCCATAATCGGAATAATTTAGTAGTGTACATTTGAAGAATGGTTTAAATCTAACGTCACATGAGTTTGACATGCACACACAAAACACACACATATTATTATTATTATTATTATTATTATTATTATTATTATTATTATTATTATTATTAATTCCTTGTGTTTCTGCTGTATACATATTTCCTTAGAAAGCTAAGGTTAGAAATGGCTACATTATATTTTCTTCTGATCATTTATGTAAAAAAACAAAACAAAAACAAACAAAACAAAACTCCTAAAATAACACATTTTACACATATCAAGGTCTTAGTAAGGTATGGGCTGCACTTATGGGGGACAATTTTTGGTATTTCTTTAAGGTATGAACTACCAGGAATCTCTTCAACGATTATCGTTTTGAAAGGCAATGGAAACCATGACATCGAAATCGCAAAGTACCATTAAAACACGAATTATGCTTCCAAAAACCAATTCGAGGGGCCTAACTACAACTGAAAATATTGATGTTCTCACGTTTTGTTTTTTAAATTTCCACCTGAAAATCCTTGTATTTTGATAGATTTTATGATGATCTTCAACGATTCGTTACAAACTGCAGCGATGCTCCTGCCAATAATAAAGCATATTCTATTCCTGTTTTCTTTGATCAAGATGTCTAAGCGTTTAACTTTGATTGTTTTGTCAATATGCATTGTAATATCCCATAAGCTTTCTACAATTTATATCTCTATAACGGGGTCTGTTTGATGTTTATACCGGTTTCTATCCCATTAAAGTTGAATATTTTCCAGTGCAGAAATTGGCCCGCTCTATCTATCTATCTATCTATCTATCTATCTATATTATTATTATTATTATTTCTTTTCTATACGCATGCATTTCCGACTCACAATGACAGACCTAAGGCAAAAATGGCATTATGTCACTTCCCACTGAATATTCTTGTAAAAAGATAAAAAAAAAAATAAAGCAACATACGATCCAACATATTTTACATAGATAAAGCACTTTGTAATGTGTGACTTATATTTTTGATAACAATTTCTTTAAGTATGACCTTCCAGGGCTTAAAGAAATACAAAATTGTTATTCTTATTATTACTAATAAATAAGGAAAAATTACAGAAAGGCTTTTTCAATATAACATATTCCAATATTTATTTTGCACCCTCTGAATTCTGGAAGGAGAATAAGGCAGAATTGTTTCTTTCTTGTAAAATTCCATATTCCTTTGTTTTTCCTGTCTGCGTACATGTCGAATATTCATCTTATGGTTTCAATATGTATTTATATATATATCTATGTGGATGTATTTATCGATTGTGTTATGTATGTGTCACATGTTTGGCGTCTGTGCGTGTGTAGTTTGATATTAGTGAAATATAAGTGTGCATTTGATTTGGGCATATTGTATTTTAACTGCATGGTAATATGACGCATAAAGAGAAGTTTTTATAATATCAATATTACTAAATCCAATGCTTAAAGAATGTAAGATTCAAATATTTGCAGACATTATAACCTAGAACAAAATATTCGCTTCCAATAATTGCCTAATGACATTATTACTTTACTATAATAAATGTATCTGCATGTAATTTCGGAGTACTTGATCTTTGCCCGTAGAATTCAGCTCTTTTTAGTTAGCGCTAATACTGACATACAATTAGTCGTGTGTTACTTATTCGATTGGCGTTCAGAAGGCCTTTACATAAGGGTTTTAATTGTTGGGAAATTCTTGCAATTCCATGACTAAGTGTGGC
Source organism: Acanthosepion lycidas (assembly GCA_963932145.1). Taxonomy (NCBI): domain Eukaryota; kingdom Metazoa; phylum Mollusca; class Cephalopoda; order Sepiida; family Sepiidae; genus Acanthosepion; species Acanthosepion lycidas. Next base: position 80,304,505 of record OZ010577.1, on the reverse strand, counting down.
CTAACATCCGGTAAGTTTTGGCAACGTTGGTTTACTTCCTTTTGAGATTCTCCCATAAAATAACTTTGCAAAAACTGCAGCTTTTCGTTGCCAGTTGGCAATATAGATCCATAGATAGAGTAGACTTTCACTTTGAATGTGGGCATGAAGCCATTCTTGCGTACTCCTTTTGTGGCGTAAAATCATGTTATTTGAAAGCAATTGTTGTATTTCCTGATGTTAGAAAGAAAATGTCTTGATTCTGGAGTTATTCCAAAGATCAATTTCTTCAAAGGCTCTGGAATTAGTGAGTTTTACGTTGGTTTTGCTGCAACACATACCTACAGCCTCACCGTTGCATTTCACAACTTTTTCTCTGTTTTTTTTTTCACATAGCGCATAGCGGGCCATAGAGAATATTTGATACGTGCTAATACAAGAAAACAGCACTAATTTTTGGATACACCGCTTAATAGCTTGCATTTTCACTTCTAATTTATTCCACTAAATTTCTACATCTGCTGTTTACTCTGTATGATTCCTATTGCGTGTGTTTTATTCATTTTCAGTCGTTGTTTTCTCTGTTGAGTGGCTTCACTTTGTTTTGATGGTTCTATATCAACTTAATGTCTTCACTTTATCTTCAGTTTCACATTTGTCTTCTTTCTTAATTAGATTTTTCTTCTATAAAGTAGTAGATATACAGGTGGCATAATGGATAGCTGTTCAAAATTAGAAATCGGATATCTGAGTTCGAATTCCAGTCGAGTTCGTCATATTTACTTTCGCGCAAATACCCCTGTAAAAGCTATAAATCCACCTCCTTCTCCTATTTATGGGTTAATCAGTAGGACATGTATTAAATAAAAATACTCTTAAAATAGTTAATGCATTATTTACTAGTGAAAATAATTATTCTTACAATAGAAATGTTTTGATAATCCCTAAAAATAAACAATCGATCTTGAAAAATAAATATTTCGAAAAACACATAAAATAAATCTACGATTAATTACTTTAGACTATAGCCTAGTGAATTAAAACGTTGTTTCTTGGATTTGGTAACAAGTGATTTTCAGTTGAATTCTCGGGGCAATGTGTACTTCGACGCAGGTGTAAACAAGGCGACCAATACATGAGTTGTACGAAATTAAGATCTTGACGGAATATCCTTAGCCATGGACAGTGGATCGACAATAATCTACCACATAGATTAAATAGTGTCTATTTCTAAATTTAATTTACGTGGTAGATTGCTTTCGATCCATTGTTCATGTATAAGAATCCCAGTAGGTTAACCAAACCGTCATAAACTTGATGAAGACACGGAGCCCAACGACCGAAAAACAAATATGAAGATTATAGTTCGCATGTAAACAATTATTACATTTTATATATTTTTTAATATGTTCTCCTTTTTCGCCAATTCGAACAATGTAACAGATATTCAAGAATCTGAAATGTTTAAATCCTTATTGCCCGGGTTGTCAAGATTTTAATCGTAACACCTAGATTGATATAAGATGATGCATGAGCGTTTTGATATGGTAATAAGAGCAAGATGAAATCGTGGATATATTGTAAAAAGATAATTTGTTGGATCATGATGTTGATGATGATATCAACAATAAAACCACTACCACCATCACCACCCAAAAGCAACAACAACAACAACTGCAACAACAACAACAACAACAGCAACAACAATAATAATAATAATAATCCAATAACATTCTTCTCCACCACGTATGTTGATCACGTCTGTCCTGAGGAACTACTGATAAACAAAATGATCCTGGAAATTTGCGCGAGACGTTGTAGAAATCTTAGCGCAGCATGGATTGATTATCGTAAAGCCTTTGATAGTGTGCCACACTGTTGGCACCTTAAGACTTTGGAAATGTACAAATTTTCCCCTGTGGTAGTAAATTTCCTTAAGTACAGCATGGGAATGTGGAACACCACACTATACCTAAATCACACCAGAGGCACTACCATCTCCAAAGACCTGAATATACGACGCGAAATCTTTCAAGGAGACTCCCTCTCACGACTTCTGCTTGTCCTTAATCCCCCTTACTCATGGGCTAAACAAAAGTAGCTATGGTTACAAACTAGACAAAGAAATATTCAATCACCTACTCTACATGGATGATTTCAAACTCTTTGCCAAAAACGACAATGAGTTGAAGGGCATCGTCAATATTGTAGAAGGTTTCAGTGACGACATAGGTATGTACTTCGGATTGGATGAATATGCAAAAGTAACATTCAAGAATGGGAGAATTATAGGAACAGTCTCAATAGATTTAGAATTTGTCACAAAGATTAGGTAACTAGAACAAGTTGAAGCCTATAAGTACCTAGGAATTAGTGAAGAAGATGTTATACAACATCTACAAATGAAGGAGAATGTAAGAACGGAGTACTATGTGCGTGACAGTCTGTTGCTAAATACGGAGCTGAACTCAAAAAACTGAATATCAGCCATAAACACCTTGGCTATCCTTGTAGTGCAATACAGCTTTAAAATCATTATTTAGACCATAGCTGACATTAATCGAATGGACGCCAAAACAAGAAAGGTTCTCAATTGCTACCGCATGCATCATCCCAAAGCTGATGTTCATCGTCTGTATATGTCCGGAACCGAAGGAGGCAGAAGATTAGTTCAACTAGAACTGTCCTACAAAACTGTCCTCCAAAGATACTTGAAAAACACAGAAGACTGGATGATGATGTGTGTCAAAGAACATGAAAGTAGCAAGCGACTTTATTCCGTAATAAAAGAAGCCAACAATTTCAAAATGGAATTTCAAATGGATGCAGAAATACAAGTAAAGCAAAATACACCGATTGAAGCTGCAAAATTACATAAAAAGAAAGCAAAAACAAATGCAACCTAACAGATACAGAAACGATGGCAAGATAAACCGCTTCATGGCCAATACTCTGCCCGTACTAAAAAAATTGATGTAGAGAAGCTCCGTACCCATCGGTGGCTACGTAGTGCAGGCGTAAAAGCTGAAAGGTTTTATCCTTGCTGCACAGGATAACTAGAAATTATCAAGCACGCATACTAAAATATAGTGTTATCCCAAAATGCCGATTCTGTGATTATTACACAGAAAAAATTGATCATCTTGTATCAGGTTGCACGGTATTGAAACCCACTGAATATAAAACCCGGCATGACAGATTTGCCCAATATTTGCGCTGGGAAATCTGCAACTTCTACGGAAAGAAAACTGAAAGAAATTGGTATAAACACCACCCACACACGGTTACGGAGATAGGACCTGTTACAATTTTATGGGACTACACAGTATACAGAGAACAAGCAAAGCTAAACGCCCAGACATTGTTATTAGAGATCGCACACAAATAAGTGTCTCCTTATTGATAGCGCGGTACCTGTAGACTGTAATGTATCTTTCAAAATCTTCAAACAGCTTTCAAAATACAAGGAACTTGAAATCGAAATCACAAAAATGTGGCACATGGGAACATCAACAATCACTGTTGTAGTTGGAGCCCTCGGATTGGTTGGAAAAGATTCCAGTAGACTAATTGAAGGGAATCCTGGAAGCCCATGCCTTAAAGAAATACAGAAAAATTGTTCTCATGAGTACAGCCCACACCTTATGAAGAGCTTTGTCTATGTAATTTTTGTTTTCAGTGGAAAATGTCAGGATTCCATTTCTAATCTTAGGTCCCTTTGGCGGGACGCGGTAAGAAATGAGTACACATCAGAAATCAAGGGAAAGAAAATAATAATAATAATAATAATAATAATAATAATAATAATAATAAGAAGAAGAAGAAGAAGAAGAAGAAGAAGAAGAAAAAGAAGAAGAAGAAGAAGAAGAAGAAGAAGAAGAAGAAGAAGAAGAAGAAGAAGAAAAAGAAGTAGAAGAAGAAGAGTAAATCTAAAATGTGTAGCACATCAATAACTCCAGTTGTGTTTGAAGCCTACAGATTGATTGGAATTGAATATACACTTCATTGAGTCTATCGAAAACTTAAACTCATACATTATGAACGGCTTTATCTGGGTTAAATGTGTGTGATCTTACGTTACATTAATTTTATTTTGTCACAAAAATGTCCAGTAAAATAAATCAGGATGCCATTTCTGACCTTAGGTAACATGTTGGGGTACGGAAAGAGATATGTTTACAACAGGAAATAATAATAATAATAATAATAATAATAATAATAATAATAATGTTCTTTTTACAGATATGGCATTTCATGCAGATTTATGTATCTTTGAAAAGCCTCAAAAAAATAACAAAATACAAGGGTCTTGAAGTGGAAATCTTGTAAATGTGACACAGGAAGACATCGATAATTTCAGTTGTGTTTGAGACACTGAGTTTTATTGGAAAAACGTTCTGATATACTCATTGAAAGGATACTTGATACCCCCTGACTTAAAAAATCTGTGTCATAACCATAGGAAGGGCTTTATTTATGTTAAATTTTGTGTGATCTTAAGTTGCTTCATTTTTATTCATTAACAAAAATGTTCAGCGGAAAATGTCAAAATTCCATTGCTCATCTTAGATCCCTGGTTGGGACCTGAATGGAAATGAGTATACAACAGATATCAAATAAATAATAATTATTATTATTATTACAATAATCCCTTGTGCACGTATTTCTATGAAAATTTAGAACGACAATAACTCATTAAAACAACTATAGGAATTATATTGCTTATTATTTTATATTAGATATCAAGGTTCTCTCTTTTCTCTCTCTCACTTTCTATTTTTCTCTCTCTCTCTTTATATATATATATATATATATATATATATATATATATATATATATATATGTATGTATGTGTATATATATATATGTATATATATATGTGTGTGTGTGTGTAAACATAGATATGCATGTGTAAAATTAGAGATATATCTCATATATATCTGTAAAAAGGAAATATGTATATATTGTTAGTATATATATATATATATATATATATATATATATATATATATATATATATATATATATATATATATATATATATATTAAAGTAGAAAAAATATTTTTTCCATTAAAAAAATTTATGTTCAAAAAGCGGATAAATATTGTTTGTCGAGCAAGTATTTCATTTTTAAATGAAATAACGTAACCAAATATTTAAACAAAAGGTATTCTATTATTTTCATGAAGATAACATAAAGGCATATTTCACTAGCGAAAATGTAGCTTTGTAATATTTACAAAATTATATATATATATATATATATATATATATATATATATATATATATATATATATATATAGAGAGAGAGAGAGAGAGAGAGAGAGATATGTATCAAATGTACTTACTTTGCCTTATATATTATTTTCTTTCGTATAAAGAAAACAGAATTAAACATATTTCTTAACACGTAAAATATTTTTCTTACCATGTCCATTTATATATAGAAAATATATTTTGTGAGTGCAAAATTCTGAAAGCCTTCTTTCCAGGTTAGGTGTTATATTTCGAATTTAAGTGTCATTTTTATTTTCATTCTCCTTAAAGCTTCGTCGTTCTTTCCAACATGGAGAAACATATTTTAGGTATCAACTCCATCTCTGAAGAAGTTGTCTAGCATATAAGAAGATGAATATTACATAACATTTTTGTCTTTAATTACAACAAGATTTATTTCTTAATATGTTTAGCACTTTTAACGTATGTTTCGTTATTCCTATGCACCTTCAGATACACATGCGAATAGGAGACTGTTATAAATGTCAGATATATTATTGTTATACAGGAATAAAGTGTCGCTGCCAACACAGTAGTTTGAACAGAAATCACCAGAGAGCAAAGACGGGTGATCCCATTTTGAATTAAGTAGATCACGTGATCACTATTTTTACTCTAACCTCTATTACTATAGGGATCACTCTTCTCTAGTCTATTCTATTCACTAAACTATTTTTCTATACGGATCACTACACGGATCACTTTTCGGTGGTTACTTTTGGAGCGAATATTATCGAGCAAGTACTATTAGTGTGAGTGATATTAGAAGACATTTGACGCTAGTATTGTTCAACGGCGTTACTATAGTTCTATCTGCGATTACAAAGTCTCTACTACAACTAACATTATGGAAGTAACAACGAGTATTCGTTGTCATCACATAAGTGGCAACGAGTGTTCATTGAAATCACAATAATTATTAAATAGTATGTATTTTGGATATAATACAAATATACAATTCATTCGAATAGATAAATGTTTCATTACAATAAATTTTGGAATTTAAATAAATAATCTACTCCCAAACACAAACCTAATTGATTTGGTTAAAAAAATCCTTCAGCAAAACAATCAGTTATTTAAATAAAAAATAGATGGAAAATAATTATCTAAACAAAGGTAATCTTTCAAATTTATTTTCAAAATAAAAATATCCAAATTGGTTATATCCTTTGTGCTAAAACTCTTAATTTTTGAAAATATCAAGGTATTCTTGTTGATAAAACTGATGAAAGAGCAATTATTTCATGTCACAGTTTTCATTCATTTTTAAGGTCTCGAGCAGACACACGCAAGCGGTGAGTACTATATACTGAGTACGAACATTGTCTGACCTTCCGGCAGTTTGACACCTGGAAGTAAGTTAAAAATTTGAACTTTAGGTGCAGAATTAATGATCTTATTTATTGCCTGCACCCAGTAGGAAACTATAATGGTATAGGAAGAATTAATTTGTACTGAAGGTTAATGGGACACTTGTGGTAATCTATCTATCTATGTCCCGCCACAAACATATATAGCATTCTGGCCATATCACATTGAAACACCGATGCTCGTAAGATCATCAACGTTAAGCAATGTCGTACCTTGTCTGTACCTAGACGGGTGACTGCTTTGGAATACCGGGTGCTGTAAGTGTGGATCCGGGATGGTGGCATTGATAATGGCTCAGAAGTATTGATTGGAGAGCCGAGTTCCAATTCCAGTCGGGTTCGTTATATTCATTTATACGCAAATACCTTTGGAAAAATTAAGAATCCACATCTTTTCATCGCTATAGGTTAATTGGTAGGACATTTATCAGTAAAAATCTTTATTATGGATCCAAAGTCCTTGCATTCTAAAAATGATTTTGGCATTAAATATCTTGCAAATGTTTGATAAAACCAATTAATTTCAAACACACACATGCATACACGCACGCAGACAAATACGTGCGACGATTGGAAATCACCCGAAAATCATAACACAGTTCGATCCAAGTCTTTTGGGTGTGATTGGGTAGACGCTAACGTTCGGAAGCTGTTTGTTGTTTTACGAATTCATCGTGCCCGAAGATACAGGTGTCGTTCAAAATGGTGATCATGAGAGCTTACTAAAAACTGTAACTAAGTTCCGCTCGGCATAGTTGCAGTATAAACAATATGTGCATTTGTTGGTGTTAAAGTAGAAGTATGTGATTGATAAGGGTACCTGTGTCAGGGATTGGCAAGTCGGCCTACAACAAAAGTATGCTCGAAAAACGAGAGTAAACAGCCATCATATATTATATATATATATATATATATATATATATATATATATATATATATATATATATATATATATATATAAATACAGTGAGAGAGGAGAGATTGGAATTCGCATAGGATAAACACTGCATACTGAACTTTTATTAATCATCAAACCATGTCAGAATATCGATTGAGGCGTAACGCTGACGGTCACAATGTAGTTTGGATTCTTATGTTGACATTCACTAAGATATTCCAGTATTGATCTTGATTATATCATTATTTTCTCGTCTTCTTATATGTGCAATGCATTTTAGTTGTTGCTTTTCCTGTAATTCCAGAATGACCTGTTTTATTTTATTTGCTCCAGTTCTCTGTAATCCCTGTGAACGATCCTCTAAGTCCGGTTTTCGCTAAGGCATACAGCGTTCATTCGATCAAACCATTTTAACCCAACAATATGGCGCTATACAAGAGGCAGATAATTCTGAACGAGTTTAGGCGCCATGCATATCATCTATATGGAAGTCTCAGCCTAATGAGGCTATTTAGGAACATTACTTAAATTCATTGGTTAGTATTTTGGTTTTGCAGCATTTTTCGTTGTTGCACAAAGCTACATCTACCGTAGTCTATTGCATGTTCAATCTTATATATTAAATTTGTTATAATTGATCAATACTCTGAGTCATTTGACGTGTTTAGTATTTATTACTTACAAATCCTGAAAATTTCAGAATAGATACGCTCACTCTTTTCATTAAAAATCTAGATCATAGTTTCTGTTTGAAAACATTTACATTTAGTCTAACTTCCTGGAACATTGATGGAGGGTGTTGAATTTTTTAAATTCTTATCGCAAATAATATACATAAACAAGCAAAAAATGTTGAAACGGAGATAAATATATGAGTAAACCCAAGATGATTATTGAATATTTTAGTTCTCAATAGAAAAGAGAAAACTGCCAAAACAGATAAGATAATGCAAGAAGAAAGACATTCCGATCTCTGGGGAATATGGATTGGGAAAAGTAACAATTAAAAAATAAAAAATCTTAAACTTCTGTAAATTATTTAAACTGTCATCATCTTAGTGAACCAAGTGATATATCTGAAATCAAAGATATTTGTTGAAACGTTTGATGCTAAATAAAAAATTGAGCTTGTTAGAAAATTATGCGGGAACGTTATTTAAAAAAAAAAAATAACCTAAATAAAAGAGAAAATATCAACAAAAAAAAAAAACTATATTAAAAAGTTGAAATTCCAACCACTTGAATATCTCTTGAAGTAGAAAACGTCACTAAAACAACCTGAAGATAAAATGAAAATATACATTGAAAATATAACTAAAGAAAATAGGACGAACAATATCTGTATTATAAATTGTAAGCTTAACAGATAACGTTACAGAATACAGTAACATAGACAAAAAAGAACGCTTGAAAGCAATGAAAGCAAGTTCTGAAAACAAGGAAATTGATGAGAAAAGGAAAAAAAAAACAAAAAAAAAACATCCCGATGCGATTAATGCCAATTATTTTAGAGTAGTCGAGTGATGCTAAAATGAAGTAAATAAAAATACGTATTGGGCAACCTGGAAAGCAAATTGCAGAGATCGAATCCAGGTAGAAAAGGAAAATAAAATTAATCTTAGCTAAAGTGAACACTATCTGTTTCTTAGGTTTTGGTTAAAAAATTACAATCTACATTTTCGATTATGTGCAGTTTCCCTTTAAGATATAGGCGATTTTGACTTTCCACAATGCCCAGTATGTCGTATCTCTAAACAATGTATACTTACTATACCTCTCCCCAGTTCTACCATCCGTTTACATAAGATTATTAGCTATGTTACTTGTTGCTTTCCTCTATTTCTCTTGTCTTCATTATGTCCTGTGAGTGTCAAATTCTCCAAGTCCTCTTTCCTCATTATGTGTCCCAGACATTTCACCTGTATTTTTCTGATTCGAGATACACTTGTTCTGTTTTTTTTAAATTTTCCATAAAATTTTTTAGTTAGTCATATGACCCATGCATTGTATTCTCTGCATCCTTTCGCAGATATATATATATTTCTCATGTCTCATGCCTCCTTTTCATATGTGAGTGTACATAAAAGATAAACTTTCAAATTACCCAAAGGTAGGATGGCGGGGTAAACCTCTAAATATTTCCACGAATGGAATACCGGCTCAAATCCAAGAAGATCCAAATTCAAATCGAATGACGGCTATGGTCCAAAACGATCCAAAAAGAAGACGAAAATAGAATATAATCAATGTTGTTTATTAAAGTACACTAATTTTTGCGTAGTAGCCCCAACGTGCCAGTCAATATTCATGATTGTTGCGCCAAAAAAAAAAAAAAAAGGATTAAATAAAGATCATCTTCCTCATCAAAATATAGCTGTGTTAAACTGAGTCTTTTCTTCGTTGGGGGATTTTTTCTAGTCGTTAACTAGAACATAACAGACACACACACACACACACGTGCGTGCGACACGCACACCTTTTCTTCATTTTCATCTTAGCATATTCAAATAGTCTTTCTAGAGTCATCTATTGTTATTATACATGCACGTGTTGACATGCATTCCTTTTCGAATAGATTGACTTAAATTTCTTCGAAAGACGTCGACCTCAACCTTATCAAGTATAAATTTTAGTTCCACACCGCCACAATATTGCCTACTTATGAAATGGAAAATTAACATGCAACGTCCTGCCGAAATAAAAAAAAAATACTGCATATACTAGCATTGCAGACGCAACTTCAATATATATTTGGCCATTGTCATACAGATATCGCTGCTGTGGGTCTGCTACTAAGCAGTTCTTTTTATGAGATGAAGTTGTTAGTCCCAAATCTAAACAATTTCAATTTGGGTACACTTCTATTGAACAATTTGGCAACTAAAATTAGCTTATTGTAGTAGGAACGGTTTCTAATCGATCATATACTTTCTGGAAATAGCAAAGAAAATGTAATCGCAAAATCTATGTTGATGAGTAATAATTTGTCATGAATTAAAGAATGATGGAAAGATAACGGAATTACTTTTGGTTTCGTTTATTCAACGAAATATCATCACCTTATGGATCATTTAATATGGAAATTTTACTTTTTTTGAGCTTCCGTAATTTTTTTCAAAATTGTATTGCTAGTATTTTTTTTTACTATGAAAATGTATTGCTGATAATTTTTTTTCCAATGTATATTTATATATATATTTTTGTTTGAACACCAGTTTCGGTGTTAATCATTTGTCCATAGCTGGAAATCTAACAGGATATACCACCATGGGCAACCACGGACCTGGAAACGACATCAGTTAAAAGATTGTTCCACACTCCTCAAAACCTTCCGATCAGAGCCCTATCGTCATACCCTGGACAATAAAATTATGTATTAAGTAAATTATAAGCGTGCAGAAACGGGAAGGAAATTAGTTTGCATTATAGGAAAATTATTTGATCAACAGAACGAGATGATGAAAAAAAATAGAAAAAATTGTTTTAAACAGAGTTCCTTTTATATTAGTAGTAAAAAAATCTCATACGAGAGCATGCTTGGTTCAGGCTATTTGTAAAATAAATGGAGTGAAATATATTAGATTAACAAAAGTTTTCTATTTGTTCTTTATCTTATTACTATTTATAATAAATTTAACTTGTTGGTCATCTTCACGTATAAAAAAAACTCGTTCAAAACAAGGGAAGTTTACAGTGTATCGTGTTTTGCTTGAATACTAAATATAACATATACACTATTTATAGTCGGACAAATCTCCTCATCTATGTTGTTTTTTATCATGTATATCGATCTGGATAACCTACAGGGAATTTTGAACTAGACAGTTGTAGAGTGTTCTCATACCCATACTCATGTATAAGAATATCTAGTTCTTATTTTAGTTCTGTTCTCTTATAGCTCCCCCATTTCCATTGAAGGGAGTGAACTCAAATTCACTTTGTCACCAAATTCACAAACCGATGCTTTTATCTATTACGCCATTTTGTTACGGGAAATTTACATTCACATTCCAACGCTTTTATTCATTAGATCAGCGTTTCTCAACCGGTGTGTCCGTGGGCACTACTAAGCCATGAAAGATAGCCACGTGCGCTCCGAGTTGACAATAAAAAATTATGAATTATATCCTTATTTTTCTAGAGACACCAAACACTAAGTCAAATCTTTGTCACTTAATAATTTTAAACTGGATGCTAAATTCCTTAAACTTTAGGGAGTGGATAATCCTTTCTCTTTTGTCTTGCTGGAGGGATTTAAGCCATTCATAATCGACTTCACTAACAATACAATCAACAAAAGCAGCTTTTCATAAATCCCTTTGAATCCAAACTTTACAGCTAATATTTTTTGGAGATACTAAAACAAATTTTCATATTTGTAAATTTCGTAAGTTTCTTTATAAAATAATTATAGTGCACCTTAAACTTTTAGTTATTCTACAAGTGCTCCCTGAAGTAGAGAAGGCGGACAAACCCTACTCTAGACCATTGCCATACGGATGAAACATCGTGATAACATCAACAAAGATGGGGACAATAGTCCGAATATAAAGAGTGTAAATAATTTTAAATCCTTGTCTCAAACAATTAAAGAAAATTCATTGAATTTGTTTAGAAAATAATTTTCTTGGTTACAGTGGAGTTTATATTCGAGCATAATTTTACCCAGCACAAAGAATAAATTCAGCTCTATGATAAAAAAAAAAGTATTATTAATGCATGAAATGTTAATACTTGATGCTGATAAGATTAATAAGTTTATTCCTTTCGACCCATTAAATTGCAGTTTGAATAAACAAACATTAAATCATTTAGCGATAAGGGAGACGGACATTTTTTTCTTCATGATCTCGAAATGCATTTAAAAATGAAATATTTATAAATAAATATTGTTCAATACGTTTATCCTTTGAATTATCTGTTTCATGAAATAAATGTTAGTTATCTGTTTTCAGAAATAACACAAGCTGTTTTAATAATCATTAAACATTTAAATGCAGATAATAACATTTTTTGTTTCTGCATTAAATATTGAATAAAATTTGCATATCAGTTTCCCAATGAATTTTTGCGGCATTATTATTTTTATTGTAATCCCCTATTTATATTCAGTTTTAGACGGCAGTAAGAGAGTTCAGTTTCATGTGGACATATATATTGTTGTTAAGTTTTTTTTTTTATATTTGTGCTTTTTCATTTCTTTTTTTAAATTTTCTCTCGATTGTACACATGTTCTCAGTGACTCTCTATCAACGCTTTGAGCGCCTACACTGTGTCGCAATGCCCACAGAAAGGGAGGATTGACAAAGTGATGTTGAAATGCTTGGTCGAAACTGATCACCTTTATTTGAGAGGAAAAAGTTGATCTTGCTAGCTACCTTTTCGCATGAGAGTAAACCGCTCATCAAATGGAAAGATTACTTTTTTTTATATTAGTAAACACTTGTAAATTTTTTCATTTTGGGTTGTTAGAATACCAAAAAATAGTGCCTCCTTTTGGTGAAGATAAGTGACGTGGGTCGCTTAGTGCCATCACTCCATACAGTGACAAAAGTGGCGTTAAAATTCAGTCGGGAACCTTACTGGTGTGAAGACCCGTGTTTATTTGTCCAGTCCAGGTTTCTGCTCAGGAAATCCAGCTGACAAATGCTTCAACTTACAAGTTCATGATGTCTTTTCCATTTGGAATTATATATTTCCCTGATATAGAAAGAAACTCCACTCGCAGTCTTCAATTTGGGAAAGCCTAAGACTAGCTCGTTCCCGTTCGTGGAATACATCCTCGCCTGGGACATAGATGAATCCGACTCATTTTAATTTAATGTCCTAAACCGGGCTTCTGCAGACACACTAGTCTTTCTATATTATATGTAAGACCCTTCGCTTTTATTCCTGATTAAACTCTGCTTTGCTGTGTAGATGAATGTGATATATTATTCTCCGCGTGGAATATAGTTTTGTGTATGTTTTAGTAAATAAATAAAACTCTCTCTGCAAACAAATCATGTTTGTGATTGCTTTATCTCCCAGACATTCGGTTCTGTCCGTAAAACGGATATAATAATGCTTATAATGGGGGAAATGAGAATGAGAGAATAAAACCTTTTCCTATAGCGCTCTCCCACTACATGACAAATAAAGGATCACAAAGGAATGTATTTTTTCTTAGTTATGGCAGAGGTGAAGATATTGGCACTATTATATCATAGATTACTACCACATGATAGGATAGATTTCATAATTTAAGAATTCGTTTAAATAATTCATTTTCTCAGTTTACAGAACAAACCTCTTCCGCGAACCACGATATTTAGACAGTTATAAGGGAGTGAATGATTTCTGATTTAGACCACTTACTGTAAAAAGTAATTATTTATTATTCTTTTCCACCAGAATTGCGCCGTATCCTCTTGTTCTATAACTGTTCTATCAACATGACAACTAACTTATCATCAATGATTAATGACACACATATGAACTTTCGAATTTGCTTTCCTATTCGCCTGTCGATGGACACATTTCCTGTGTTTTCAAAACTTTATTGTACCAAGAATTCTTGTGAAAACTCCATTCAGGTGTCATATTCATCAATTTATTATTAATGTTCGCTTAAAATCCTGTCTTCACAAACAAATATCTTTAGCCCAGTAATTTAGACGAGGTTACACTTAACTAAAACCAATTAAAACACTCGTCACACCTTTTTAGAAGAACATGGATGAAAACATTAACACACAGATAACCTCTCTCCGATTTTCGCTTTCTCATGATAGCTGCTATTATCAGTGTTGATTTAAATTTTAAAAATTGATTTAAAAAAGATTGCGTGTTGTTTAAGTCTTACACTAAATACGTTAGACAATAATCATCATTTTCGTTACATTTCTATTAAATTCATATAGATAAAAATACAGTTCAAGTCCAAAGTAATAGGTTTCCCGTCACATCACTTTTAAAAACCATACGATCAACGAAGTTAAGCAATATCAGTAACTAGATGGGTGAGCGTTTGGGAATACCAAGTGATGTAAGTTTGTATTTGTGGAAGATGCAATGGATAATGACACCGAATCGTTAATGGGAGAATCGATTTCCAATAATATGTGGATTCCTCAAATTTACTTACGCACAAGTACGCTTCCGAAACGTATGAATCTACCTCCTCTCTCACCTAATAAAACTTGCATCACTGACCATTTTTATCTCTCAAAATAAAATTAAAAAATTATTTAGATTTCGGCATTAACCCTTTGAGCTCTGACCACCGCTTTATCGGTGGTAGAGAAAAATGACGTGATGCTCAGCCACCGGTTGAACGGTGGTAAAGAAAATGACGTAATGCCCAGCCACCGGTTGAACAGTGGTAAAGAAAATGACATAATGCCCAGCCACCAGTTGAACAGTGGTAAAGAAATGACGTAATGCTCAGCCACCGGTTGAACGGTGGTAAAGAAAATGACGTAATGGCCAGCCACCGGTTGAACAGTGGTAAAGAAAATGACATAATGCCCAACTACCGGTTGAATTGTTTGTAGATATTTGTAAGTATTTTTACATCTACCGTGAAATATTACATACCAATTATTTGCAAATTTTGATTCAGGAGTTTAGGCAGAAGTGTTGAAATTTTTCTGGAACGCAGGGTTCTAACGGTAGAGGTAGATATGCCACTAACAAGAAACAAAAATACCTACCAACCAACCAACCAATTTACCAAACAATCTAAACAGTGGTACTTGTTAATTGAGAATATACTAAATGTTTGATCATATCGTATGTCACAGTCTCAGTTTCTTTCGAATGATCCTAGGACCATTCAATTTGCACAAATGTTAATCAATTAAATAACAGCGTTGAAAATGTCCGATATTTTCTCATCATTAAATAGTTACCAAAACCTTTTTTTCTGTTCATTGCCTGCCAAAACGGCCACAACCACTAGTTAAAAAACAATGCTTCCATTACGATTAATATTGAATGTGATTCTTCATATTCTCAAGGTCAATGTCAGATATTTTGTTGCTAATAATTATAATAAAGCGTTATTGTAAAAAGAAAGATCAGATTTCAGAAATTTAATAAAAATAAATACTAAGAGACAAAAACGGATTCACCTCATTACTAGATAGGAAGGAAAGTTCAAATTTATTAACATTTCGTTTCAGTCTCCTTTAGATGATTCCTTGTTTCTATTACATTTTCGAAAAACCCTCTTTCTTTCTGAATAACTGTACTTTGCATGGCTGAATCTGTGTGTTGGAAAACAAGAAAGAAAATCAGGGATAGACGTGCTAACTTTATAATTAATTTTATATATTATCAAATTAAAGCTCAAATAATTGAAGATAGGCTAATAAAACATAGTTTTAAAATGGAGTAGTAAAATATGTGTTGGATGCGCGTGTATCGTAAACGTTACACGGACGGAACATGGGATAAGTAAGCCGAGTTCAAATCCACGCGTAGTCTTCTGTGTTTTTCCGCGCAATAATTCATTTTGGAAAGACATGAAACAGTCACAGCTGCCTCAAATTATAGATTAAATATCACTGCAGACTCAATTCTGTGGACCTGCATCGGATGTAGACAGGCATGACCATTATTTCGAATTTATTAGGGAAGGTAATTCACTATATTTCGTAAAGAAGATAACAAAATTATAGAGAAATTAAATATGTGGAGAAAAGTGATAAATTACTTCCGGAATAGACATGGCATAGAAAATGAAATAATGTTACCTATATAAGATTTAGTGGAAATTATTATTATTATTATTATTACTATCATTATTATTATTATTATTATTAGGTTGGTGCAAAAATAATGTCGTTTTCTCACATATGTTACTATGTGAGAGAACGACATTATTTTGCACCAACCTATTATTATTATTATTATTATTATTATTATTATTATTATTATTATTATTAATAATATTATTTGTGTATTTTGTGTTTCCTGCTTTGTATCCTGTAGAGCCGGGTCCAAAATATAGTCCTTAGGCATTATAGGGGAATTGTTTTTTAAATGATAGCACATTGTTTTCGTATATATATCCTCCCACTCTTTCTGTCACCTTATATCAACTTAAAACTACTCGTCAAAAACATGTATAAAAAATATGTAAATTCGTAAAGCATTTTCTTTTACGATTGGACATGTGATCTGAAGAACCAGGAAAATATACCTTTCCTGTGGAAATATAATATAATCGATGGACCCTTAGGGTTGACTGTTTTTTAATTAAATTAAAACCCCTATTGAGCTTTCCGGATTACATTCTCCTTCGGATTATCAATACAGATTAACAAACATTAACTAACTAACTAACTAAATCTAAATCTATCTATCTATCTATCTATCTATCTATCTATATATATATATATATATATATATATATATATATATATATATATATATATTTGGGGTTTTATATGTAGTTAATTCTAACTATTATTTTGGCGGGAGCAGTTTTTAATTTGTTTATTCCTTCATTTATTTATTTGGATTGATTATCTTGTTTTTCGGTTTTCGATTTTTAAATAACGTAGTATTCTTTTATCGTTATATAACAGTTATAGCTATATTTTTCGTCCGATTTTTGGTTTGATTTTTATAGTCTTTTATAGTCTATAGGTTGCGGCTAAGCATGGAAGCGGCTGTCGTAGATGGTAATAGACTTCAATGTACACTTTTATATTTACACACTATTCCTGACATTGAACACTTTTTCTGATAAATACAGCATACCAGAAAACTACATTTTCATCATATATATATATATATATATATATATATATATATATATATATATATATATATATATATATATATATATATATATATATCAGCTAGTGTTAACGACATAGTGAGCGTCGATGATTGCTCGAGATCTATGTTTTCGATATATACAATATAGACATTCATTTGAACCAAAAACAGTTTTATTTTACTTTAGAAGATGTGTTAACATAAGGTTTGTATTGGTATTGTTAGCGGGCGTCTTTCCGAAAATTGATAACTTATATATAAGGGATTAAAATTCTGTTCTTTCTAAGATACAAATATCTCTAATTTCTCCTCCTACAGCCGCCAGCACATATCTAAGACGCCCCAAATGATTCTTCTCCGATCATTACAATATTAACGTCTTCATTTTTATCTGGCCTCCATAACCTCATCATCTGCACGTCTTACTTATTCTTTCTACAATAAATTCATTAAATAACGCTCTACATTGACTGACTCTTATGCCTTGTATGGATTGAACATTATTATAAAAAGTCGTAATCTGCCAGTATCTGGAAACTGGGGAGTTTAATAGGGTTTTTAGGAAATCAATTTTGCAGACGCCTGCACTTATATATTTATGCGTCTTTTAAACTCATACTGGAAAAATTTGATTTATACTGCAATTATTCTGAGTGAAACATATTAAGATTTTTGGGGCGAACAAAGCCATTATGCCAGACCTTCGATCACGAAGAACTCGGTTTAAACAAGCCCCCCCCCCCCAAATCGACGGCTTTCGGAAAATTTCCTCAAAGCAAATTCAGTCAAAAGAGTTGCATGAGCTCGTTATCTAATTTTTAAGCACATCTCAACGGGATAGCTCGCTAGAATCCCATTCTTTTTCTCAATATTTTTTTTCTTGACAAATGGGTGAACACAGATCTCATTGCCAACGCTGAGGTTCTAAACATGCGAACCGGTGCCGTCATGAATAAGTCCTGATTAATGACTAAGTCATTAATGGCTATATTTATTGAACCTGTAGTTTAGCTGAACTCGAATAAACACTACTTATCACAAATCCATTGTAAATAACAATACAAACAGAATATGTTGTACATATTTCTACACCTGTACTCTTAAACTAATATTCACTTCCAGTTAAAATATTCACTGTTGGGATGTGGGGTCTGGCATGACACAACACTTCATTCGATTCAGTTGTGATAGTAGTATTCAATACTCAGCTAGACAAGTTATTGCAATACTATTTCGTCTTTCTTTTCGAGACAATTACCCGGGACTATTTCTCATGAATGATTCAGTCCATTCATGAGAGTAAGGAAGGTAACTTGCTCTTACCACAAGTTTTAATCATAAAATGAGTTTTCTGAAGTTGCCCAACTTTTTATGAGGATTTTTTTTTTTTTTTTTTTTACATTTTTACTTAGTTTTTAGTTCATCTATTGTTGATATTATTGCAACTGCCTGGTAGGTTTTGCGTTTATTTTTACTACAGAGAATTAAACAAAGATGACAAAATTAGGATAAACTAAAATAATCAAACTTTAATAATAAAAAAAAAACAACTTTTCCAGTGATATTCAAAATAATTGATATACGTTTATCTCTTGAAACTTTTCTACCGGATTAACCTTTTCAGATTAAAAGATTAGAAGAAGTTGATAATGACGGTATTTGAGAAACTATTTAATAAATTGAACTTTAAAATTAAGAAAAACAACAATGTAAAATATCTTCTTTATTTGTACCAAATTCTCTGTGTATTCTTTTCGATTTTCATTTTTTACATTCTAAGCATAAAATGCATTTTGAATATTTGTATTAATTCATGTCTGAATTTCATTGTCGTTAAATGTGAGATATTGACAGTTTATAATTTTAAAGGTCACGTATTCTAAAAAAACAAAACCGTTTTACTTTTTTTCTTTTCGCTGTTTGAAGAGAATGCAGCTTAATGGCTTATAAAGTAATTTATAGCACGAACTATCATTAATTTATTTAAATGTATTGACCTCAAAAATTGTTTAATTCTATTTGTATTGTCAAGGATTATATAATCAAAACAGCTATAATATAAATAAATAAATTAATATTTACCAGTATACAAAAACGAATAAGTATAAAAATGGAACTTCATATTAATAATGTATATATTATTCGCTCGGGTATCGTGACAGAAACAAAATAAAATTGCTGTAAATTCTCAAATAACAAATGATTTTTTACAAATTCATTTTAATGGAGAAAAATAAAATTGCAAATGTAAAATCAATAGCACACTGAGTTTTGGGAAATCTTTCTTCGCGTACAGAGTGCAATTAAAAAAATCATTAAAGGCTATATTTTTTGAACCCGTAGTTTAGCTGAACTCAAATAAATACAACTTATCACAAATCCATTGTAAATAACAATACAAATAGAATATATTGTACATATTTCTACACCTGTACTCTTAAATTAATATTCACTTCCAGTTAAAATATACACTTCCAGTTAAAATATATAAAAGTTTAAGGCAGTATAACTCTTCTACAAACACGATGTGATATTTGTATCCTTAGCCATGTACGATATATATATATATTTGCTTACACACACACACACACACACATATATATATATATAAATTTGCTTACACACACACACACACATACATATATATATATATATATATATATATATATATATATATATATATATATATATATATATATATATATATGACACTGCCAAAAAGATTGTTAAATGATTTTGGGTAAAGCATAAAGACAAGCTAAAATGTAAACCAGTGTTCATATTGCAATTTTTGCTGTTATCATTTCATTTTTTGCCAGAGCTCATATTGCAATTTTTATTGTTATAGTCGCTTTTCTCTGTCACTCCTTATTACTGGTCCCCATATTCTATTCATTTCTATGCTTGGTCTGCTCAGGATATTTTTGTTGCCTAGCATATGTGCTGATTCCATAAGTTTTCAAATTTTCCAAATGTTTTCTTTGTCTATGATCTCAAACAGATCCCACAGAGGGCGGTGATCTCCCTTTTCTCTCCATATATTGTCAGCCACGCCTGATTTTCCCACTTCCCCTCGTGTTACAGCTTGTTGGTGTTCTTGAAGCCTTACTTTAATGGGACGGCCTGTCTCCCCCGTATATTTTCTTTCTGCAGTTGCACGCGATAGCCTACACAAAGTCTTTAGTCATTTTCTCCTCTGTGGTGGTGGGGGGTCTTACTCGGGAGAGATATCTGCAAAGTATAGATTTAACATTCATTCCCTTTCACAATCCGACTTAATGATCTATGGGTTATTTTCAGTCCTTTTGCCACATTTTTGATGTTTCTTCGTCGATTTGTCTTCACAGACTTCTTCACGGCTTCACTGAACCGTATTCTTCCTCGAACTGGATTTGGCAAGATTGCTTTCGCCTTATTAACCCCTTTCCTGCCAATTATTTTTGGAAAAAAAAGGTTTCATTTTCGGACGATGTTTTTATTTATTTTTAATACAGTCACTAAGAAGCCGAGGCACCCTGAAGTCCCCCAGCAGTGGCTAATATCTTTACCAGGCGTATTAATTCACAACTGAACTCATTTCAAGCTCAGAATGGCATAAAAAAATCAAGATGGACGTATAAACACGTGTGTTGCTGGTTTTGAAAATGTTTGAACAGCGATAGCAACTCATGGGCGGGTACTTCCAAAAAATAATGTTTATTGTAATAAAAATAATGTCGGACAAAAAATACTTTTAGAAATTAGACAAATATATGCAAAAATACACTTCTACAAATCTGAAATGCATAGCTAATAACTAACTTATCTTCCTCAGAGTGTCTTCAGAGATATTTGTCAAAAATAGATACATCGTGGGAAACCTGACTTAAATGTCAGTACTCACAGTGTAAAATATTGATCTTGAAGTACTATCATTGATTCTTCTTCACTTACTTATCGGTTAAACATTAGGGCAGACTAAACTCTCTAGTCGCCGATGACAACCAGACTAGGAGAAGGACATCTCGGAAGTGCAAAGTCGGCCAACTGAAGCTGTTCGATCAGGATTAGACATGAATAGTAGGATCCTATGTCGCTAAAACAAAACAAAAAATGGCATATTTAAACAGCTAAATAAAGGAACGATGTTGTCAAAACGATTGTAACCCCAGGGGAGATCTGTCACAAATACGTTTAGCCGGACAGGTAGATACACAGAAATGAGATGGGTCGATTCACTTTCCTACGGCTTATCAAACATTTGAAGGTTATTTAAAGCCAGAAAATATTTTAAGATTGTAAGCATTAGGGAGAGTAAGGGAGGTTTAGTGATACAAGTCTGAATTATTAATTCATAACCTGGGAGAGAAAATGTGGATTCATAGCTTTCTGTGTAGAAAAAATACCCTTATCTTCAAAAAGGCTGAGCACGTGCGACTGCCGCGGTCATTGGGTGCATGATTTAAGCAAAAACCGTTGTAGGCTTAATCCTGCGTTTATAACATAAGTCGGTTGACGGTATCACCCGGGTGTGCTAACTACAGGTTGGAGAGAAGAACCCGGAAGTGCTGGCTGCAGGTTAGTGTGCCTAACTTCGAACACAATTGAAGTCAGTAGCATTGGACACGATAAAAAAAGCTGATAAGGTGGAAGAAAGTATTTCCTGCTATAACGAACTTCCGGTCATGTGAATTTGTGAAAGTTTGCTAAACATCGCGAAAGGTATTTGCGCGTAATTGAATACAACAACCTCAACCGGAATTAGATATCTACTCTTCAATTCGTAATTCCGAGCCATTATCCATTCCCCACACATCCCAGTTTAGAGCACCTGGTATTTCTAAGTGGTCACCCATCAAGTCTCGACGTTGCTTAATTTTTGTGGTCGTAGGGGAACCGATGTTTTAACGTGATCTGGCTGTAAGCCCCGCAAGGCAATTATTAACTTTCTCAAAGAAAATAAAATTAAAGTTATCTTCACTCGATATATAGAGATCTATGAAATGTCCATAGAAACAGTCGCAAATTTTTTAAATGAGCATATTGTACAAATTGTTTAAATTTCCTAAAATCTTGAGAACCATTTCATGCGTGGCCAAACGTAATTGGTGAGACCTGCCATAAAATTTATCATTAGTTTCAGCAAAGTTATGTCAGCTTGTACAAATAAAGTTTGCGTCGATCGTAAATATTCAACTGCATCTGGTATCAAGCAATTCTAATTTTCTCGCTTACATATTATTTCTTTTTGATACATTATTCCCAGGTTAGCAATAGTTTTCATCATACGTGATAACCAGGCTTTATTTTATTTCTCTAATGAGAAAATGTAATCCACTCAATAATGGCTGTTTAAGAAGTCATAAATTTAGAAATCTTTTCTCTTATCTCTTTATAATTCCTTTCTTAGACCGAGGAAATAATTCAAGATAAAACAATGTTTCACGAGACCAGAAACCAGTCATCTCAAGGAATATTCAATGCTGACAATGTATGACAAAATATCAGAAATGCTTAGAAAATTTGATAATGCAAAATAATACGTAATAATAAGTTACCGTTACTCCAGTATACTCCTCGGTTAGTTTCATATTAATGTAAGAAATAGAAATCCAGGTGACTCCGAGGAGGAAATTATCATATCCTTTTAAATAGATACATTCAGTAACAAGTTCGAAGGTAATATTATTGCCCAGACTATCCAAATAGAAGAATATATATTTCATTTTTTCAAGAATATAATTCCTGTCAAAATGATGAAATTATTTATGTAGGAATCGGTACATTAATCACTTAACAATTGAATAAAACATTATTCGCAATACCTAGTTTGACGTCTTTAATAAAACTTGTCCAACTATAGAGTAATATATATATATATATATATATATATATATATATATATATATATATATATATATATATATATATGTATGTATAATATATTACAGGCATTACGTCTGCTAATTTTAACACAATCCGTTTATATTCACGAATAACCTTCCGTGTATTGATGTTAAACGATGATAGAAATGTGCTATAGCTGTTTAATTTTTTTTTTATTTCCATTCCCCAAGTACTGTCTTTATTGCTTGAATCCCTGAAGATGATCTTGTAAAAAATCGAAAGTACTTGGGAAATGAAAATAAAATAAATTTAAACAACTGTAGCACATTTCTCTCTTCATTTAACTTCAATACACGGAAGGTTATTCGCGGATATGAACGGATTTTGTTAAAAATTAGCAGACATAATTTCTGTAATTTATTCAACCTGATATGCCTAAAAGAGAATTTGCTGCCAAAACACACACACACAAAAACACACACGTGTGTGTGGGGGTATGAATAGATTTGGATAAATCAAACGACCTGATATAAGCAACCATATACGCGCGTGCATAGATAGGCTTGCAAATAAAGAATCATCAAATTTATTCTTGAAGTGTAAAAATAACAATGCTCAATGTGGGTAGACATAGCAAAAATATATATTAATAAATATACATATATAAATACATAAATTGAGGTGTGCGACATACTTTTAGTTGGTTTCCCAGCTCATCGGTCACAAAATATATCTTACAAGCGAAACGTAAGTCACACACATAAACATAGTTATTTGTATATGAATATTTATTAATACATACATATATATATATATATATATATATATATATATATATATATATATATATATATATATATATATATATGTAAAGAGATTGAGAGATTAAAGATCAAGAATTACACTATTATATCCTCAATGATTTGTGGCAGAATTCTTTGAATGAAAGTGTCGATTGCAGGTATTTCAATTCCCATCTAGTTTTCCGTCGGGTGTGTTGCTGTGATAATTTTAGGTAAGTCTTCAAAATACCAACATGAAACAACAACTTTTTCATGGCTTCAAGTATTTGCCAGTTTTCCTTGTAACCTTGCGGGCTTATTTTGGTGTACTTACAACGAATAAATAAATAAAAAATACAGCCTCTGTTTACCGTTGCAAAAGCCGTTGTCGCAGCGTTATACTGTTAGTTGTTAAGTCGGGCCATCTAATGGCATAAAGGCAGCGCAGGTTTAACCCAGTAGTTTTGCTTAATTGACTAACTTGTGAAACATTATTTTGTGGCCAGAAATCTTGCTTATATGTATACTCGTCTGTCACTTAGTATTATATCTATACTTTAAATTATTTGCTAAAAGCACACAGGAGAATTTAAAACTTTGCAATGGCTTTCTCTATTTTTAAAATTGCAATCACTGCAAATCTAAAAGGTCATCACCATTCCACCTGGCCGGGTCACCAGTCGCAATATACCGCGCAGACAATCATGTCGACTGATTTAGTTTTTCTAATTGGTCTGATTGGTATATAATCGGATTTTCTCAGATTCAAACAAATATTTCTTTTAATACTAGGACTGAAATCATTTACTAATACCATGTCGGCCATATTTATGGTAGATTGGTAGTGATTAACTTTAACTCTGTATGGTACCAGGCCAGATTCATTGAGGTATTTATACATAATTTTATAGTGTTTTCTTGCGTTCAAATTTAAATGTCTATTAGTTGCATGAAGGCTAAATTAATATAACCGTTTCTGGGCTCTCGCTTTCTGAAAATTCTGTTCATCTGAAAGTCAGGTGTATGAATGATCTGAGGATGGATTATGTCACTCGTAGAAAATAATGACATATTCAAGATGTTGAAATATTATTTTAAAAGTTAGAATGGAAACCTCCATCAATACTGGAGAAAGAGAGAGAAAGAAAGAGAGGGAAAGAGAGAGATAAAACTTGAGAAACGTCTTTTCCTGAATAATTGTTTTAAGAGAAAGACTATAAATTTTCACTGACAGCCATACTGGCTGCTTCGTCAAGGAATGTCAAACTATATGTTTTGATGAAGGTTATCTTTCGAATTAAAAACTATTAGGTTGGTGCAAAAATAATGACGTAATAATGTCGTTTTTTGACGCTACGTCAAAAAACGACATTATTACGTCATTATTTTTGCACCAACCTAATATTTATTCTTCTCAAGCCTCTTTAGGGAAACAAATAATGTTACTATTATCATTACCAAGAAATTAACTGAGTGGAAGTCGTTGTGAGTGAAAAATAGTACAGTGTTAAAATTCAAGGAAACATGATTTTTAGTACCGTATCAAACATATTGGAATATTTTTATGTGAAAGAAATTGAAATCAGCCTACGATGTGAAAGGTTTATTACAAGCCTTTTTATATAAAGAATAATGATAATATTATTGCTGAAAATAGTCTTTTCCATACACGTAAAATCGGTATTCATTGCCAGGACAGCTTTGTAGAAGGTTAGAATTTATAAAACTTTTTACTTAAAACAAATTCTCAGAAAATTACACTTCCACAACAAGTCCACTAATTGTTATCACACTTTCTAGTATTGCGTTTCATTTTTTACTATTATTTTTTTTTTTTGATATTATGAAAAGTTAAGATCTTGATAACAGCATTGTTTTCTTCGTCATACATGTGCAAGGAGACATAGTGGAATAATAGATAGCGTACTCGGATTCCAGTCGAATTCATTACATTCACTTACGTGCTAATACCATTGATAAAGGTAAGAATCCTCTTTAGCAGGGCAGACCGTGTCCTACCGCTAAAAAATCTATCTCGTCAGTCATGTATGGACTAAGCTTGTATCACGCATGGCTGATGAGGTACTTATAACTGACTGATATGCTACTTTTTCTGGGCTTGGGGGGGTGCGAGTAGTATAATGGTTAACGGCTCAGAAAGAGAAATCGGACGGCCAAATTCAAATTCCATTCCGTTTCTTTGTATTCACCTAACAAAAAGGGAAACAATCAATCCCCACTCCAAACTATGGATTAAATAGGAGGATGTTTACAGTGCAAAATGTATTATTCTTCAGTAACTGTCTACATTTTCAAGATGAGGTACTATGTACACTATTTAAACTATTCGTACTATTTTTCTCATCTTTGTTTTCAGATGTATCAAAGCGTTTCGGCCGTTGTACGCACCGGCCTTCTTCAGGTGGTTGGAATTTTTGAACTGAACCATTTATTTCGCCCGCTAGAATAGACTGTTGTAGTTCTACTCGCCATGTCTAATGGATGTCAGTTATCAGGTATCTCCTTAAGGACGCATGTCACAGTGTATAAAGGCGTTGGTTAGATCCAGTGGCAGTGTGAGTTCAATACCTGTGTAGGGCATTTGAGAAATTGGAGAGGTGAATTAAGAGGATATATATATATATATATATATATATAGTTTATGAAAAACTTGGTAATACGTATGGGTAAACCTAAGGAGGATAAAATCCAGAGAGCTCAATGTAAATCCAGAGCAAATAATTTAAATAAAAACAGACCACTTTAAGGTTCCATGTAATAAATTATTTCACCACAGCCCTTTCAAAAGCACTACTGACACGTATATATATAAATAGCTGAGAAAAATAACAGCACTCGTGGCCTGACGATTGCATCTAGTATGAAACAGACTGTCGCCTCTAAGTGTTGACTTCTATGTTCACATATATATATATATATATATATATATATATATATATATATATATATGTGTGTGTGTGTGTGTGTGTGTGTGTTTGTACGCGCGTGAGTGTGTATTTAGGCAGCAATCCTCCATTTATGCATATTTCATTAAAAACGACAGACAAATGACTACAAATAAGATTTTTGTTTGAAGACCTCTAGAACTTAATAAAAACTCAACGATTCGAATTTTGTGTAAAACGTTTACAAAGGAAAACAATTCTAATTCTCTCAAAAGTCAGGCAACAATTCCGTTATCAGAAATGTAAACAGGAGATTGTGAGAGAGAAAATGTAAATATGTAAAATTATGTACACTCTATATATAGTGTTACATGGAAAGGTGAACGCGCCCATTATAAAATGGCTCAATGGAAACAGGTTAAATGATATGCATGAAACGACTGGAAGATGTAGAAACTCACCGGAGATTTACATGTGATGCAGACTACGACATTTGCTAAGTCGCTAAGAATATAAAGAAGCATTGTTTTAGTCCGAGTAAAATGGATGCCAAAATGGACCCTTGTGATATCCATCGAGAATGAGCCTGTTTTACCAAACAGAAAGAAATAACAGTGTGCGAGAGATTACTTGAATGCAGAAAGAAGATGAATTTTTAATAACAAAATTGTTAATATCGATATAATATTATTAAATCAGACAAGATGTGCAACATTCCATTTATTATTTGGGCGGAAGATTACCTCAGAGGTAAGACACCACTCTTGTTTAAAATTGTGTACATTTGATTTTTAAAAAAATCAGATATTAAATAAAGACGGTTTATTATTATTATTATTATTATTATTATTATTATTATTATTTCTCTGTTCTTAACAAATTTTCGTTTGATGAAGGTCTTTTGTATGTTCGGTTAACTTACCCGAATAACTTCTATTAAACAAGTGAAAATAGTTGCATCCAGAAAGAAGCTTGGTTTATTTTCGAAAACTGATAACAAAATCTAAACGTGCATACACATATGAAAACGTATATAAAATGTACTATATAATTATTCATAGTAATGGATACATATTCTTTTCAGGATATAGGCATCAAAGTTCTCTATAGAGTATTTCTCCGTATTACCATGACTTCCTGACGAAGATAGTGGAGAGATTGCCACTTCCTACAACGCGGTGTATAATTTAGAACAGGAGCAATTGAATGTGGTGTAAACTTGTCTTGTCATATAACATTAGTACTGAGTATTGAGTTCGATCATCACTCCATACTTTTGGCTCCATACTTTTGGCTCCATACATCCGGCTTTCTGCCACATCTAAGCTTTACTTACTAAATCATTATGTGGGTCTCGCTAGTAATGAGTTAAAGTCTTCCTGGTTGCTCTGTAGATTTCAGCCCTGTGCCGCATTTAGCTGTACTTGGAAAGGTCACTATAAATCAGAGGAACGGTGAACAGTCTAGAAAGTAAAATTGAAGAGCCGATTTCAAACTCTCGAGTGGTATGTTGAATACACTTTCGCCCAATTTTTCCTGATGAAGTCATGAATCCACCACTTTTCCTAGTCAGTTATAGATTAAATAGAAGAATATATTAGTATGTGAATTAAATCCCATGGCAATTTGACAATTCAGGACTTTATTTACCGTAAATCGTAGCAGCTTACAGATTCAAAAGATATTATCTGGTGAACATATCAAAACCTATGTCCTTAATGAACAAGACATTAAATAAAATGTCACCATCCACATGTAATAGCTGTTTCCCAAAGTTAGGTAGACTAGCCTACCTTTTTATTTAAACCATAAAATATTTTATTTCTGTAAGTACATTTGAAATTAATTGGGAAGTTTCTATTAGGTTGGTGCAAAAATAATGACGTAATAATGCCGTTTTTTGACGTATTTTTTAACGTCAAAAAACTACATTATTACGTCATTATTTTTGCACCAACCTAATATATTAATGTGATCGGGCAATAGTCCCCAATTATTTTATCAAACGTTATCATTAAATAGTGATACTATGCATTGACTGTGATTTTTCACTGGAGAAAGATCGGTGGTAATATTTTTAACCAATTCTGCATCTATCAAGATTAAGGTTGTTATGTAACTCTGGACAGTATTTTTTAGGGAGGGAAACTTATTTGTTGTTGCACAAGTAAAAAGAAAAGCATCGACCGGAGTAATTGAATTGTTTGTGCTACTTTTATTTTCGAACCACACAAGCTGACATAACACTTGTCAGTTATTTTTCTTGTTTTTACATCATGTGTTTATTTACTTGTGTATGTTAACTGTCCTCACTTAGTGTTTTCATCCATTTCGCCATTACTTGTATTATCGTGTATTTCCTTTTGTTGCTTGATTGAACTGTTCTGATGAACCTTCCTACATTAAAGATATATTTTTCTATTATTTCTGTCATATATATATATATATATATATATATATATATATATGTGTGTGTGTATGTATGTATGTGTGTGTGCGTAAATTTAGGCAGGAAATTCCGTTTTAGTCATGTCTGATTGAATAAATTACAGACATTATGTCTGCTTATTTTTATCATAATCCTTTAATAATCACGGATATTTTTCTGGATATTACAATCATATAAGGAACGAACTGTACTGTAATCACTTTTATGTCCCAAGTACATTCCCTTTCTGAGATTGCAACTGGTAAGGCATAAACTATGTGTAGCTATCCATTACTGATTTTCTTTGGTGTTTAAATGCAACGGCTGACCGTTATATTTAGCGTTCAGTAGAACGTGAAAAGTTATCCATTATAGAATTTTTGCATTTATGTTGGAATATCATGGTCAAGCGCACATTAGAACGTGAAAACTGTTCTTTTTATAGGCATTTTAGAACATTATTAAAGTATTCGTAGCTGATTCTATTCACTGTTGACTTCAATTTTTTAATATGTATTGTTTCGAGGATCTGTAGTTTTAATTTGTTGTTTTCCTAGTGTAGGTTAATTCTTTTATAAATCAGTATTTTTCTATATTATGAATGTGGACAGGAATGTTGGTGTAAATGTCTCGCAATGGACGAATGGCCAGGCATCAGAAGAGTAAGACGCCTTGATAATGTAGTTATTGTCTATCCAACATATATACTTGTCTTTCTGTCGGAGATACATTCGCCGAAGGGACATTTGAATTAATATATAATGTTGGTTTTACGTAATATAACAGTTAGTGGAGAGGAGATATTGTGAATAATTAAATTGGTTGCATTGTATTTTGTATAATATAAGATTAATTTTATTTTTTATTGGGGTGCATGGGAGATATATTGGTACGAATGAGGTTTTATATTTAAATATAAGGTATTTTTTCAGGATACATTTATAGTTTTATCTATACACATAAACCAAACTTTCCACTTCGACATATTTATCCCATATTCCCATTCATGTCAACCAATTAACTGAAACGGTTAACCAATTAATTACACCATACATACCTAACAAATAGATCATTAAAGCAACCCTTGGACTTATATGAAAAACCGAAAAAAACTAATAAGGAAACCATAGCATCACTTGACGTTTAAAATCGATTCACTAACTTTCCAGTTAGAGAAAACCAGTGACGTTATTATTAAAAATATATAAACAATTCATCTCTCTCCAAATTAATACTAAACCTAAAATACTAAGAAAATTCTTTTAACCTGTTCCACGGAAGTCCCATTCTAAGATCACAGAAATAACATATATGTAACGAAGCTGCGTCTCTCTGGGTTCAGTTCTGGGTCCAACGTTCAGCAGCATAAGTAACCTAGAATTTAGCACCACCAAGTAACCCACCATCTACCCAAGATGTTTAGATGATATTCATATTTTAGTTAGAAACATAGAAAAAATACACCAAAAAATTGTCAAAAAATCTCTCTCCTCAAGTCCACGTACGAAATTAAGAAAAATAACAAAATCACTTTCCTACACATTTAAATGAGCGCAAATAATAACGCATTTACTACTTCCTCGTTAAAAAAAAAAAAAAAAAAAAAAAAAAACTAGCAAAATCTCTTGCTATCTGAACAAAAAGCGTGAATGTACCAATTACTACAAAATAGCATTTATACAGAATTTAATTAACCGGGCAACATTTCATTACTCCACAATAAATGATTTTCTTCGCTGAACTAAAAAATATTAATCGGAATCTCATTAATAAGGAATCACACACCACATTGTAGATAAACAAATAAGACGATTTATCAAAAACCTCAACACGCATCAAATAGAACTTGGTACTTCCTCAAAGGACCTTAAATATATCAAACTGCTATATTGTAACGAGATGCATGCTAACTAGAAACAGGATGAGAAAATCATAAAAAAAGAAAAAAAAAACTCATTCGTACCAATATATCTCCCATGGATCCCAATAAAAATTAAAATAAGTCATATATTATACAAAATACAATACAAAAAGTTAATTATTTAAATATGCCCTCCCCCTCCAACTGATGTATTACGAAAAGCAACATTATATGTTAATTCAGATGACACTCGGAAGAATGTATCTCCGACAAAAACAAATATATATCTTAGATATACGACAACTGCATTATCAAGGCGTCTTAATCTACACATATCTGACCATTTGTCCAGTGCGAAACATTTACACCAACATTCCTGCCAACATTCACCGTATAGAAAAATACTAATTCAGAAAAAAAAAATAACCTCCACTAAGAAAATATCTAATTAAAACTACAGGTTCTCCAAACAATCTACATTAAAAACTGAAGCCTACACTGAATAGAATCAGCCAGGAATACCGTAAAAATTCTCTAAAATGTCCATAAAATGAACAGTTTTCACGCTTTAATGCGTGCTCGACCATGATATTCCAACATAAAAAAAACAATCCATAATGAATAACTTTTCATGTTCTACTGAACGCAAAAGCATAACTGTCAGCCGTTGCATTTAAATGCAAAAGATAAACAATAGAGTAATGCATAGCTACACATATTTTTTGGCATGACCAGTTGCAATAAAAAGGAAATAAAAATGATATTCAATGTTATAGTGTAGGTCTTGATAGATTTGTTTGTAATATACGGAAAGATATTCGTGAATATTAAAGGATTATGATAAAAATAAGCAGACATAATATTTTGAATTTATCCAGTCAGACATATGTGTGTGTGTGTGTGTGTGTGTGTGTGAATAAAAGTGGACACTGAAGCTAACGCCGAGAACATGTCTGAACGCAATCTTGAGGTATGTATTTATCGAATCTTGGAGATACATAGTTTAATTTTGGTAGAATCTTTCCAATGTTATAAAAAAAAAATGAGCTATCTTGGCATCCAAATTTTGTATAAACTGTTCAAAGATCACTTCCGTTCTCTTTTACTTTTTGATTTATTCATTCACTCTCAGTCATTTTCATGAACCATGTACTGTCCGTGTGGAAAGAAGTTTCTCTTTGGCCATATATTGGTTTTCTTAAGAAAGAAGTAAACATAAAATAATCTACGGAAGCGAGAAAATGAAGGGAATGTTTCAATTTGATTTAAATATATTATATGGATATCATCTATTTCATTATTTCAAATTCACTTTCTTTCTCCATTCAAGTAAGCTCTACCTTTCTTTTTTATTCTGTTTCCTGATACAGACTCGTCCTCTCTGGCCATCGCAATGTCAATTTAGCATCCATTTTTCATGATCTCAAACAATGCTTCTTGGTATTCTTATCGATTATACAACTGCTGTAGTCTGCATCACATTAAATCCCCCTCGTGATTCTAATCACAGGCGCTTTCTGCATGCAATCTTGACTGTCTGTAAAAAGTCCTTTTAGAATTGGAGCGTTCACCTTTCTATGTGACATTTATTCCGAGTTTAGGTAATTGCCTCATATTTATTAGGTTGGTGCAAATATAATTTCGTTTTCTCACATAGTAACATATGTTAGAAAACGAAATTATTTTTGCACCAACCTAATACATATACTTTCTATCTTTTTGATGTTACATTTCTAATGATGAGATGATTGCCTTTTTCTTTATAACAGATTATAATCATTTTCAGTTTTGATCAAAGTGTTTTATAAACCTCGAATTTTCGTGCTATTTTTTAATATTTAACCTTAATTTAAGTTGTTATAAACAATTTATTTTCTATTCTTTCTTTCTCTATATCTTACAAAGTCAAGCGTAATTATTATATTTTCTATAATTGCTATTTTTATGTGCATTTAATTTTGTGCGAGAAAACTCATTTGTTGTGGCTATCAAACGTTGGATGTGCGGTAGTTGTAAGTAGTTTTGGCGCGGAAAATCGAATTACAATTGTAAACCCGTAATTTGTATAGTTTTATAAAATTCTGTAGGTTTTCTTACAGTGTGTACTCTGACATGTCTTACGATTAAGAGGAGAGAAACTGAACCAAAAAAATATTCTTTTGAGGTAAAATAGTCAAATTTAATTGTTGATGGTCGAAATTATTCGAACAAATCTACAAAATAAACATAAATGTCGCACAGTTTGCACATCATTCCCATTCCAATATACAACATGATTTGAAACTAGAAAAATACAATGGAAATCACATAGACCTTGTCGATTGAATTTAATCAAAATTGTTTGTATGAATTGTGCTACTTAAACGTAAATTATCATGGCAACAGTCAATAATTTCCCCAAAGTGAAGAAATGAGTTGCTATTAAATCCAGCCACAAGCAAACACACACGCATAGATTCTTTAGCATTATTCTCACTGGATCTGAAGGCGTTGTTTTATGACCACGGTAAGATATCGAGGCTTAAATACATAAACTACACTGAGGAAGATCATTGCTTGAAGAACTTCAAGCAATGATCCTCCTCAGAACTTAAAGTAGGTAAAAGAATGCATTCCATGCCTCAAGTTTGACAAAGTGAATTATGGTAGTATTAGGTTGGTGCAAAAATAATGACGTAATAATGTCGTTTTTGACGTTAAAAAATACGTCAGAAAACGACATTATTACGTCATTATTTATGCAACAACCTAATATTTAGACAAAAAGGAAGTAGTAGTCTACATCACCGGCTATAATAGTAGTTGCGGATCTTATGCCTGTGAATTGGATCCCCGCCACCGGACACGCACAGGCACACACACACACACACATATATATGTATGTATATATATATATATATATATATATATATATATATATATATATATATATATATATATGAACAATTTAAATGTTATTTCTAGTTGATAATCATATTTAGGT
The DNA here is from genome assembly GCA_963932145.1 of Acanthosepion lycidas. NCBI lineage: Eukaryota > Metazoa > Mollusca > Cephalopoda > Sepiida > Sepiidae > Acanthosepion > Acanthosepion lycidas. The sequence continues at coordinate 80,270,419 of OZ010577.1, read as the reverse complement.
AGATTCTCCGTTTATTTATTTGTTTCTAAACATGAGCACTACAGAGAAAGCAACTTTACATTTAATTTCTCGGATATTCACACACACACACACACACACACACACATATATATATATATATATATATATGGAATATTAACTGTTGACCGTTAAGCGGAAATAGAGTTCAATCAAAGGCAAGCTAACGTTCATTTTTATACAATGTGCAATGTACTTTATACAAATCTACATTCAATTTAAATATTAAGTTTATGTGGATTTTAATAAAACTTACCATGCACATAATTTATGTTCGTAATTTTACCTTAGTACTTTTAGCAAAACTTTTGCTTGTTAAGTTTTTAATATGGTCCAGAAAAACGTACTATTTACATTGAATACAAACGCAGACACGCACATACACACATGCGCACACACATGTACACATTTATACGAGCGTTATTAAATTGAAAAAATTTGGAAAGTAACGGCATTTTTACTTTATCTTATTAATGTAGACCTACTGGACCCTATTCGTAATATACTTGTTGACAACACAAATATAATAGCATCGTCTAAATGTAAAAAGTGTAAAAATAATGGATGCCTTGTAAATAAAAACAAAACAACCAATAGTCAATAATATCAAATATGGACATGGACACGATATCTTGACGGTCTTTTGAAAATGAAAACGTTATATACATACATACATACATACAGCTATCTATTTCTTGATAACAGTTAATATATTTCAACCTTGAAAATGGTTAAATGTATAGCCGAAAGTGCTCGGAAAATGAACATTTGGGCAGTGCTGTATGATTTATCATTTAAAAGAAATAATATAATATTACATAAGAAATTGTACAAAAAGTAAATCAAAACACCTTGACAGTCATATTCAGAGAAACGTGCATGAATGAAGGATTGCTGCCCGATTACAGATATATATATATATATATATATATATATATATATATATATATATATATATATTTGGTTGGATAGATGTGAGTTTATGACTCTGGGTTTCACGCTTTAGCGATCGTCAGACAAACTGATTAATTTTTTTTTTAAATTTGGGTTTCTAATAATTACCGCGCATATAATATATAAATAATGATGCATATATATATTTATATACACACACTTTTCACACACACACACACACACATACATAAATATATATATATATATATATATATATATATATAAATGTGAAAAGTGTGTGTATATAAATATAAATATATATATATATATCAATATGAAAAGTGTGTGTATATAAATATAAATATATATATATATATATATATATATATATGTATGTGTGTGTGTATTGCACATCCAGCTATACATAAAATATTAGTGTGTGTTTGTATATATATATATATGTATATATGTGTATATACACATTATATATATATTATATATAAATATATATATAGATTATATATATATATATATATATATATATATATATATATATATATATATATGAAGAGAGAGAATTCACTTTAACTATTGTGAAAGATACGACACAAGAAAGTTGCTGATGCCCTCTTGCGGCTATTCCTGTTAATGTAAACGAAAAAAAGCGTATGGAATGAGATGTGTCACATGCCAGACTTTACCCGATCGATTTCCTCTGATCGGAGAGGTCTTTTTTTTTCATTTTTCTTTGTTTACTTGTTCTCCAGTTAAATTTATCTCATAGAATTTAGTAAGCACAACGACCGAGCTTGGTCTCCAGGATATAATATGAAAAAGACAGTAGCCGCTGCACGACAGCCGCCATCACAGCCACCCCCACTCCCTACAATTTCCATCTTACTCTTTTAACCTTTTACGTCACTCCATCACTGAAAGCGGCATCCGCCACCTCCGCCACTTTATTCAACCTTTCAACTGTTCCACCCTTTCCATATTCCCTTTCCCATCATCGTCCATCGATTTTACCAACAAACCGGAAATTAGTGCCGTAGTCAAGTCTAGGGCGGAAGTAAAGAGTAAATGACAATGGGACAATCACGTCGTGACAGTAGCTGTTCTCAGTCAATCTCTTTTTCGTATGAGATTTTAAAGGTAACAACTGTAGTAACAAGAATAAAAATATCAAGCCCAAACATAATGATAATGATCGAGAAAAAAGCGGGGTTATATTGATAAGGATAGTGTTTACAGAGAAGTATATATATATATATATATATATATATATATATATATATATATATATATATATATATATATAATATTTCTAGTGGTAGTAATACGATTTAAAAAATAGCAATGTGTTGTTAAAATTAAACACTGATGGGTAAGATAATATAATTCAAGGTACAACCACGGAAATAATAATTTCAACAGCATTCTTTCATTTGCATAATGATATATATATATATATATATATATATATATATATATATATATATATATATATATATATATATATATATAATAAACTGTTACATTGGAACAAGAAAGTTACGACGACAAAAATGCATATTTGTTTCGATGTGTAAAGAATCTCATCAGTTTTTGAACGATGGTAGTAAAAAATGAGTTTATTTAAAAATACAATTTATGAAATATCACTTCTTTTACAGTTTTGAAAATTTTCCATAGTAGGCTAAGAAACAAATATATAAAAAAGTTATTCTTTCCATAAAAGGAAAAGAAAGGGAATAAAAGCAGATTAATGCAAATAAAAAGGAAGAATATAAGAAATCAAAAAAAAAAAAAAATGAATAAGGAAATAAAAGAAAGTCATATGAAAACCTAAGAAATCATCCCTTCTACCAAGAGAAGGAAAAGAACAAATGGATAAAGAACGAGAGGAGTATACCCAAATTTTACAGATACAAAGGAAAAGGAAATATATAGATTATGGATAGTAGTCCAATAAAATGAAAGGAAAAAGAACAAGTAGCCAACAGATCTTAATATAACGTTACATTTTATTAAGTCTTTTTCAAAGATCAAGATAAAAATGATCAAAAAATAATAAAAATCAAAGATACGTATATTAATGGTATGTTATTTCTTAGACACGTGTCACCTGTAATGAATTTACTTTAATAAAGTGAAACATGTTAGATCAAGATAAGTTTCCTACTTGTTCTTTAATTGGTCAATGCTGAGAAAGAGCGTATGGAAATATAAAATCGGACATTGTTGTTAACACTCAGCGGCGATTTTCAGGCTTCAACTTTGCATTTATGTTTTAAACAGACTGTCATCGCGAGGTGTTTACATCAATGTCAACTTTACACATATATATATATATATATATATATATATTGTGTGTAGTTAGGCAGCATTTTTTCATTCATACGTTTCATTAAATAATATAGACAAGTGTTGTCTATTTAATTTTATGAAAATTCTTTTCATAACGACTGATAAGCTTAATAACATTATCATTAAACGAAGAAAGAAAATTTCACGACGCTTGACACTACATTTGAATGAAAACGCTTAGATTTTTAGCCAATTAAAACAGCATGCCTGGCCGCATACACAATTCCGTAAAATGCTTGTCGAAAACACAACTATACTTGAACATGAAAACAATAAACAAAAACTAAAAATTCTTGAAGCTATATACATAAAACAGTTTAAACCTAACCTAAACAAAATAAACTATGAAATCTTCAGAAATATCATTAAATGTCTATAATTGGTAACAGAAGCCATTGGTTTATACCAACGGCTTTCCATACTTCATACTTCTCCAATTCACTCAGGTGTGGTCATGTATGACGTCATGAACTGCGGTGCGATTTTCGCTTTCAGTGTCTTATATGCACGTGTTTATCGTTGCTTGGAAATCATCCATGTAAACAGAAACAGACTATCATCACATTCTTGTCCGTGTATTGCTTAATATATTGTACAGTAATTGTCATCTTTGATAATGGCTTATGTAAGCTAAGATTGGATTAAAAATATATGTATCAAAATTGTGATTTTCTTTCTTCGTTTAATGATAATGTTATTAAGCTTATCAGACTTATGCTTATGGGCATGTTTCAAGGAAAAATTTAGACATGTTATGTCTACTTATTTTCTCTAGGATCATTTCATATTCGCTGATAAGCTTTTTGGTGTCATTGCTGAAGGACGAGAGAACATCGCCATGTTGGTACATATTTCTCTTATTTCCGAGTACTTTCGACATAGCAATGTCATCATCAGGGTATTGTTTATTAAAAGATAAATATTGTAGTTTTCGTTATTGTCAATGATAAATTTGTTTCGTTCATCTGAATGTTAAATATCTTACAAATGGAGTGAGAGACACTGCGTCAGTGCTTGGCCGCTGAAATTGTTTTAGGGGAGGTAACTAAGTATGGTGTGGAGATTTTTTACCAAATGAATAGTAAAAAGAGAAAAGATTAGTGAAAATATTGGCATTCAAACTATCTATTATACATATTTTGAAACAATTGTGGATTATTTCATAATTAATTTTATTAAGGTTTGCTTTCAATTTTTTAATATAGATTGTTTCGATAATTTTTAGTTTATGTTTAATTTTTCGTGAAAAATAAAGAGGTATTTTCAGCAAGAATATTTCTGAATTGCGAATGTGCACAGGCATGTTGTTGGAAATATTTAGAAATGTTGAACCTTTTATTCAAATGAAAACTTAGCCGCCGACACAACGTTGCGTGTCCAACATAAGTATTATTTTTACCACGGGAGATACAATCTCCAAGAAAACATTTAAATTTTAAACAAAGTTGGTTTTCTGGAACACGTTAGAGATCGTGGAAGAATCATTACAAATTATTGTATTATACATAGTAAATTTAGTGTTGTATACAATTAATTTCATTTTCTACTAGGATCTGTGGTGGATATATGTTATGTAGAGGTTTCACAGTGGAGGCTTGTATTTGTACTAAGTCGGTTTTAAAATAGGTTCGACGTACAAAACGTTAGGAACTTGATACAATAGGTAATGAAGCAGTAATCGCGTTGGGGTGGCTGATACTTCAATATCCGACTAACGGTCGTCCGACATCGACTGACTGACCAAATCGATATTTAGTCAACCCCCAAGAGGGCATCATGTGGCACAAGGCCGGTTTAACATGGGATCTCCGAGCCCGTGGGCTCGGCCAAAAATATTCCCATTGGACCCGTATAAACGGGTTCAGGGTCGGTTTACCTCCCCGAAAGAGAATCCACCCTTCGGCGTAGTTTCTTTCGGGTTCCTCCCCGCCCGAAGGCGGAGAGTTCAACCGATTAGCCAGTCGACTGACTGACCAACTCGATATTTATTCCCCCCCCAACGAGGGCATCATGTAGCACAAGGCTGGTTTAACGTGGGATCTCCGAGCCCGTAGGATCGGCCAAAAATATGCCAAGTGAACCCGTATAAACGGGTTCAGGGTCGGTTTACCTCCCCGAAAGAGAATCCGCCATTCGGCGTAGCCTCATTCTGGTTCTTCCCCGTGCGAAGGCAGAGAATTCAACCGATCAGCCAGTCGAATGACTGACCAACTCACTGCCGACTGCTACTACTACTCCTACTTATTATAGGTGGGAGAGTCTATTAACTGTAGAATAGTTGTGTTCCACTATAACAATATATTAGTTTGTATTCATTTTTAGGACATTTTTATCTTTCTTATATTTAGAATGTCTTTGGTTACGGTATAAAAGATTGATATATTTGGGATTATTTGAAGAAGTATCATATTCTCTTTGTTTCGTATACAGATCTCTAATGGAACATCTTATTTTTCATCATCAATATAGTAAGGAAAGTTATTATTGATAAGAGTTTTTTTTATATATTTTTTTAGTTCACTCTAGAAAAATTGTTTTGTGGATTAATTAATTTTTTTTTTTATTAGGTGTTTATCATTGCTATTTTATATCAATTTTCACATTTGCTCTTATAATTAACGGTACAGTAATTTATGCAAGTAGTTTTTTTATGTGGGGAGATAGTGAACTTATTGTTATTAGTGTTTATCAGTATATGTAGAAGAGGAATTTTGTTACTAAGTTTTATATAAACTTAACGACAGAATTGTCCTGGAATTGTTTTTGAAGTTTATGTATTCCTTCCATACTCTTGAGTAATATAAAGACATCATCGATATATATGAGATTGATGGAGTTTTTTTTTTAATTTCCCATTGTGTGTGTGTGTATATATATATATATATATATATATATATATATATATATATATATATATATATATATATATATATATATATATATATATATTATTTTTGTGATTATATAATGGGACTTCCGTAGTGCAAGGTAGCAGTAGTTTCAGCAATATAGTAAGCCTTATTTTAAGTGGAGGTATAGATGAATTATTGTATGTTTCTCATGATAATATCCATAGTTTTGTAAATAGGAACATTAGTGAAAATGTTTTCCATATCAAGTGAGGCTTTAGTTTCATAGTTATGTTTTCATTTTTTAGAATTTGCATTACCTCGAGAGTTGATTTTCTGCTGTATTTGCTAGGAATATATGGAGCAATAAGTTGATTGATTTTGTTTTGTTCATTGATACACCGGAGTGGGAATTTGCGATATAATAATAGTAGGACGGTAGTTTTGTTTGCATGTTTTTAAACTGCCAAATATGTAATCGAGCTCATAATCACCAACGATTTTCGGAAATTTTAAACTGTCCTGTTCGGCATTATTTACAGTGATGAGTTTGTTAATTTTTAATTTTAGGTGGTTGGTTGGATTTCTGTTAATTTTGTTTTAATTTTGCGCGCTCATTGAGTATTTGGTCGATTTTTTCTTTCAATGATAGTTTTGTCTGCTTTTTTAACAATTATGTCTTGATTATTACGAAGTTCCTTAACGGCAATTTGTAGTTTCGTGAAGATTTTTGAAAAGTTTTTACTTCTGTCTTGTCTATGTTTAACTGCCTCAGCCTTGGGTAAGTCACTAAATTCTGGTGCGGTTCTGATTAGATGTTGTCCTGTAGTTTTTCTATGCTATGATATAACGTCGCAATCAGACTATTATACATACGATATATGTAGCAGCTAGATCCCAGTTTACGCAATTATTTTTGAGGTACAATAAGTGTGTGGTTAGAAATATTAATAGAATTATCCGTTTTGTTAGCGTATAAATGAGATTAGTTTATTTTTATCTTTAGGTGGTACTGACTTTCTGATGTATTGGTAATTTGTTCTAGTCTGTGTGTAATTGCTCGGGAGTAGTTGTATGTTTTGGTTTCTTATGTATGTCTTGTTTTTTGGTATTGAGCGTGTGAAATTTGCTATTTCCATTTTCTTTCTCACAAGGCTACATATAAAATTCCAAGTGTTGATTTCTGGTAAGATGCTGGTTAGTGTAGTTTAAAATGCACATACTTTCGGCAGCATGTTTTAATTTGAGACATGATTCATTGAATAATTTAGACATGTTTTGTCTACTTATTTTCAATAGGATTCTTTCATCTCCGCGGATAAGCTTTTTGGCGTCATTATTTAAGGACGAGAGAAAATACACACACACACGCCCGGGCGCGCACGTGTTCGTGTTTGCCTGGGTGTAGGTGTAAGTATGCGTGTATGTGATAAAATATAGTTTTGGTATATAATATAATTATGGGTAAAAGTACTCATTAGGGCGTGTATAAATGTAAATGTGGACAGACTGAGTATTTTATGCTTGGCAAAATCAGCGAGTGTCTACACAGCTCTCCCTCTCTCTCTCTCTCTCTCTCTTTATTTATATATATATATATATATATATATATATATATATATATATATATATGACGATTGCAAAAGCGTGAAACCCAGGGTCACAAACTCACATCAATCCAACCAAATATGTTAGCTCTATCTCTGATATTGAGCGTTTTCTAATAATTACCGCGCATATAATATATAAATAATTATATATATATATATTTATTTGTATTTATATACACACACTTCCCTCTCCATATATATATATATATATATATATATATATATATATATATATATATATATATATATATATATATATATATATATTTGTTTGAATAAAAACAGACCACGTTAAAGTTCCATGTAATAAATTATTTCACCATAACCCCTTTAACAGGGCTCTGGATCATCAGACTTTACTTCAATATATATATATATATATATATATATATATATATATATATATATATAGAGAGAGAGAGAGAGAGAGAGAGAGAGAGAGAGAGATTGAAAGAGAGCGAGAGAGTGAGTGAGAAAAAGAGAGACGTGAGGAAGTCTGAAAAATATTTGTCGGTCCAAAGTAGTCCTTGAAATATTCCTATTTAGGTAGGTGTGTAGGGAATATATGAAAATTATCCGTATTCTTATCTAAAGACATGTTATGCCTAAATGGGGATAACTTTTCCTTATTCTCGTGTATTTGCCGTATCTCTTTATCCATTCAGATTTTGTGTAAGGTGTTTTTTTTTTTAATTAGTGTTTTTTTTTTTCAAACTCTGGCTTCAATTTATAATCTTAAAAATATTTTCACCTGCAATGCCAAGGATACAAATATTTTTACTGTTGTTTTGTTACCTAGACACTTGGTTAATTGTGGAGAATATGTCACGTGATACGATAATACAACATGTTCTAATTTGAATATTTCCATAAAGCAAGTGGAGGTGACGGGATACCAACCGTCGCCCTTAAGAAATGTGCACTCGGGCTGGCTCCATTACTCTTCAAATTGTACAACTATTGTTTCGCTACTTTCTGCTTACCAACTTGTTGGAAGTCCTCTTTCGTAGTTCCTGTTTTTAAGAACTCTAAAGAACCGTCTGACCTCTCTAACTGCCGACCTATCTGCCTCCTATCGAATTTTGGCAAAGTAATCGAGGTTTTAATGTCTGTTGGATTGGTTAAGCATCTTACCTCTCAGGACATACTCTTTAACAGACAATAATTATTCCGTTATGCCCGGTCTAACGTCGACGTGATTGCGGCCATAACTGAATATTTATATATATATATATATATATATATATATATATATATATATATATATATATATATATATATATATATCAAGCTTTTGATAATAATGGCAAAACTGGGGCTGTGTCGCTAGATATATCCAAGAAGTTTGACTGTTTTTAGTCTCGTTTTCTATGGAAGATAGAGGGCGATTATTTGATTTAATACAATCACACTTTTCAAATCGTGAAAACAAGGTCGTTTTGAACGGGTTCATTTCAACGAACGGGGGTGTCGCCCAAGCCAATACGCTGGGTCCTACACTGATTCTGATCTTCATCAAAGATTTTCCTGCTGTCATCAGTTCCGAAGTAGACATCTACGCAGATGACACTGTCTTTCACTTCGGTCTCAATGGTAAATCCGTCAGTACTGACAAAGATAACCTTGTCACTGCTCTTGAGAAGGAACTCCGATCAGTGTTTAAATGGGGCAGCAAATGGTTTGTAAGGTATAATGCCTGCAAAGCTAAACTTCTCTCATCTAACCACCACAGAGAAACCTCCCTGTCCATCATCAGCGTGGCTGATGCTCGACTCCAGAAGAGCGTCTTATTGTGTCTTCTTGAGCTCACGTCTTCGACTGACTTGAAGTGGAACAACAACGTTGAATTAATAGCTGCATACATCGGAAGGAAAGTTCACTGTGTCGTGCCAGATGTGTTTACTCGTCAGTGTGCCTCTTACACATCTGCAAATCTATCATTCGTACGTGCATTAAATACTGTTGCCATATCTGCTCTGGTGTCTCTACTGTTAATCTCGAATTACTCGACAAAATCCAAAGAAGGATCTGCAATGGAAGTGATCCTGATTAGCATCTCGACTTCAGGTGATTTCTCACAATGGTTTCCCTCAGTCTTTTCTACAAATATTTTCATGGACACTTCTCTGACGAGGTTTTTTTTTCTGGTTTTTCGATTACGTGAAAGTAAGCGTGCTACTAGACTGGTATCTAGGCCCCACCAATTTACTGTTGTAACAGCTGAATATAAACGCAACTTCTACATTAATATTTTATTTTCTCGCACTTCCCGACAGCAGAACTTACTTCCTCTTACTTGCTTACCTAAGAATATCTTCAAAAGATTAAATGCAACGTCAGTCGCTATCTTCTCTTGTCTTGAACCACATTTATCTTTTATCCTTTACTCAATCTTTCCTACATCGGGTCTTTGCTTGGAGCTAAATGCGTATATATATATATATATATATATATATATATATATATATATATATATATATATAAATATATAAGTTGCAACATGAGAGCATACAGTGGGAAATGTTCTCCGAGGATTTCCAGTAGATTCTGTCGGTCAAAATCTTAGACATATGTAGAAATTCGTGTATGGCTGCCATTGTGGAAAAGGAAGGCTGTAAGATTTTCAATAAATAATATTTAAATAAATTTAAATTGCATTACTTTTTATACCCACTCTCAAAACCGCAATATCTTTCTGAAAAGCGTAACAAGCTTATGTGTATGGAACTGAGTGACTATATTGGTACACATGTAGAGCTGTCAGAGTATGGAAAATTAAAATGTAAACGTATCGCTATTCCATTATTCTCTATATTATCTTCATTAGTAAGTATCTTTTTTCTATATTATATGCAAGAGCTCTGTGTATATATAATATATATATATATATATATATATATATATATATATATATATATAGAGAGAGAGAGAGAGATAGATAGATAGATGTAAATATACGAGGATGGATAGATTGATATGAAAGTACGTAGCTAGCAAGATGGATAGATATGAAAATACAGGGATAGATGTGTTGATCTAGATAGATAGATAGATAGATAGATAGATAGATAGATAGATATAAACAGAATTGGATGCAGAGCCAGATAAATCACTGTACATATATATATATATATATATATATATATATATATATATATATATATATATATATATATATATATATATATATATGATTTTCTGTGTTTGCTTGTGTTTGTGAGAAAAGCAATTTTCAGTGAACTTTTTGGAAACCATTAAATATTGATATTTGTAAATTTCTGAGACAAAGTTTGTCACTGAAAAAAAAGATAAGACCCCATGAACAAAAATAAACCTGGAAAAGAAATGGTTAGATTGAAACTTTAAAATGGAATGGCTATAATTTTGTTTTATTTTCTCATTTTGATCGATGTAGACTGTAGATTTTTTGGCGAAATATGAGAATTTTTTTTTTTTCATGCTGAGTTATGAGCCACCATATTTTTAAACAGTCAATATTCACTTCATGAAGAAACGTGAAAATTATTTCTTTGTTCATATATTACAAATATCGTTTTACGGAAATGAATTTCGTGTTGTCTTCGCTTGCAAAACTAAGACTTCCATTAATAATTTAAATGAAAAGAGAAAAAAAAACATCATCTAGCCAAACACATGTATACACTAAAATTTCTTTTAGTGTTATAAGACATAATGTCCAATTAAAATACGTTAATTCATTAGTAACACAGACACACATATACAAGACAAGATATTTTTTAGGATGAAGATTTTAAGGTAAGCATTCTTTGTAAATATAGTATTTGATATCCTGAGATATAGCATTAATAGTAACAAAGAAAATTAAATAACCAATTATCCTCTCCATACCCAGATGTTCGCTGAGATAACATTCATTCGTAGCAAGACCTGATTGGAAAAATTGAATTTATTTGATGTAATCGCAATGATACCTCGAATAGCGACAGTACAACTGAACATTTAATTTTACACCTACATCCAGCATCATATATATATAAATATATATATATATATATATATATATATATATATATATATATATATATATATATATAAACACACATACACGCACACAGACAAACCGACATAAAAAAGTAAGGCCTGACGATTGCGTTTACGCAAAATAAACTGTCGCATTTGTGTGTTGAATTCAGTGTCTATTTTTATATTGACATCCATATTGTTTATTTTATTCCATACAGAAATATACCGTTAAACTATATATATATATATATATATATATATATATATATATATATATATATATATATATATATATATATTGGCAGCATGTTTTCGTTGAGACATATTTCATTGAATACTTTAGACAAATTTTGTCTACTTATTTTCAATTGGATCCTTTCATATTCACGGACAATCTGTTATCTCGCAACCAAATACCTTATAATTATGAACAAGGCCAAAATATTCTAAATATAACAAATACTATTATATCTACCACAGATCCTATAAAAAATAAAATTAATTTTAAACTACACTAAATATAATTCAATCATTCGTAACGATTCTTCCCCACCTACTAAGGCGTTGGAAAAAATCATCATTCTTTATAAATTTAAATATATTCTGGGAGGTTGTATTTCTAACAGTAAAAATAATATTTATATTGAACAGACTACGACAACATTGTCCCAGCAGCTGAGTTTTCATTTGAATGATATATCCAACATTTGTAAATATTTACAACATCATACATGTTCACATTCGCAATTCAGAAAAATTCATGTTGAAAATATATATGTACATTTTAAGAAAAATAATAAACATATACTAAAAATTCTCGAAGCTATCTATATTAAAAAATTGAAACCAAACCTTAATAAAATTAATTATGAATGATGCCCAAATATTTTAAAATGTGTATAATAGATAGTTTAAAATATTATGGGTTGCACTAATAGATTTAATACTTATTTCTTAGAACCCTTCGACAGACCATACTTAGTTACCTCACCCGCGTACTGACTCAGCTTTCTTTACTTCACAAGTAAAAAAAAAACAATCTTTCAGATGAACGCAGAAATTTTGCCATTGAAAATGACGAGCATTACAATATTTGTCTTGAAATAAGCAGCACCCTGATGGTGACATTGTGCTATGTCGAAAGTACTCAGAATAAAAATAATATGTATTAGGTTGGTGCAAAAATAATGTCGTTTTCTCACATAGTAAAATATGTGAGAAAACGACATTATTTTTGCACCGACCTAATATCAACATAGATTTTCTCTCATCCTTCAATAATGACACCGAAAATCTTGTCCGTGAATATGAAATGATCCAGCTGAAAATAAGTAGACATAACTTGTATAAAATTGAAATACTGGACTCCACAAAAAATTAATCAAAAGAGAAATTATCTGTGAAATATTATCTAATAAATACAACCGGACCATTTCTAATATATTTACGTGATACAATTACGTGGTTGAACCATAGTGATAGCAAAGTATATTCTGACATCATGTGAAATGATCCCAAATAAATTGACTTTATAATGAATATCATTCAGAGAAACCAGTTACAAAACTGACATGAGAGAATACATTCATGCTAGCCAGAGATGCATGTGCTTTCTTAAATCGATGTCAGGAGCCACCCTGAAATATGAACACGAGAATGACACAAAACAGCAGAGAATGTGCACACGTGTAAAAAAGCGATAATAGACAGATATATAAACATCTTCCCTAGAGGGGAGAGAGTCTATTACATACATTCAGGGATGGAGAATTCTAATTCGAAGAAGTTTTTAAATCTACACGCCTGACGATATTTGATGAAATGCGGAGTGAAATAAAAATAATGCTACTTTTACGTAAATTTATTTTTCTAAATAATTTTTTTATTACGATCGTTTCCTTGGCATACAAGTCAATTTAACATTCCGTTTTACTGTGTCCCAACTGTAAAAATTTACACATATACTTATGTATCATAAACATATATATATATATATATATATATATATATATATATATATATATATATATATATATATATATATATATCTGTTTGTGTATGTGTGTATATATGTTTTTGTGTGTGGATCAGCACATAGTGTCAAGATTTTTCAAAAGAAAATAAAATCAGTGAGAGGAGTCCAAAATACAGTTGATTTTGTTTCGTGCAGTTCGTGCTAATCCCGTTGAAAAATGTTTGAATCCTTCTTTTACATCGGTAGGTTGAAATATCACAGCTGACTAGTCTATGCCGTTTAAGGTATTGGCCAATATAGAAGAAATCAGTGAATTCAAAACTGTTTCAGTGCGGGTTAAGCGAGTACAAGATGAATTGCTAGACTATGCGTAGCGTTGTGATTCGATATGTTGCAGGGGAGTCTACACGTTGAATGCAACACCCACTTAACAAAAAACATATCCCACAAAATGAGAGAAGTTTAACCCGATAAAAGTTAGCAAATTTTATTAATAATTTCATCAGTATTATATGATCATTTTATTTTCCTAAATTATTTTACAGACTTATGTTGAAAATGTAAAATTATGAAAATCGAAAATTTTATGCTCTAATCAAATTAGGCCAAAATGTAGTCACATTAACAGATTTTTTTTTTTGCATTTAAATATAATAATAATTGACATTTTCAGTATTCGTCTGAATTTCATACGGTGTCAGTAATACCGTTTTTTAAAAGTATTTGTTAAGGAATCATATTTATCAGACATTAATAAATAAGCTTTATATCTGCTAAAGATAAAGTTAAAGATACGTCTCTCGATCGTTTCTTTCTTCGACTTATATGTACGTCAAGGATCTTCCCAGTATAACTTTTATTAAGCAAGCGAGAAATATTTTCTTATGTCTTTAGACAAATATTACTTCTTCCAAGTTTTCCATGACGGAAATCTTAAAAATAACAATTGACTTACGACACTTTATGAGTTCAAAACAAACTCTACATTACTAATTAAATAGTATCACTGTGCCATGTGTCCTCAAGGTTGGTTAGATCCAGAGACAGGACCCAAAGTGTGTGAGTTCAATACCCGGTGGAGAACTTTCAGAGGGAAATTAAGAGGAGATAATTGATAACTGACATCCATGGCACGTGGAATTAGAACGGCCTACCCCAGTGAGCGAAATAAAGGGTTCAGTTCGACATTCCAACCACATGAAGAAGGCCGCAGCGTACAACGGCTGAAGCGTTGTAATATGGTGACAAAGATGAGGACAATAGTCCGAATAATGTAAATAAAGTATCATACACATTATCTTAAGTGGAGGGAACGCATAATTTAATCAGTCTGGCTGACAGTGAAAGCAACAGTGATACATGTATTATTAATTGAGAAACACGGCCAAATAAATATAATTGTATTTGTTAAAACTACAACTTATTTAGATTTTATAGATTTAATTTTTTCGGTTTGTAAAAGTCATTATATAAAGTATTGTGCATAAGCTAACGCTATTTAAACTAGTTGGACTAGTTATAAGGTATAATAAATAATGACTCAAGATGAGAAATCGGAGCGTTCAATTTCCGTCGTGTTTATTATATTCACTTACACGCAAATAACCTTGAGAAGGCTACGAATCAACCTTCTCTGCTCCTATGAGTTTCATAGCAAAACAGAGTCTTTCTTATAGCTTTGGATGGCAGCCAGTCTACCGCAGAAAGAAACAAACTAATACGGGAAAATCTTTTACCTAGTCAGTCATAAATCAAAAAAGACATGATCGCCCAAACGTGTATTACATATGACAGTTAACTGACTGACTGTTCGCCATATTAATGATCCATTTAGTTGTTTACTGTATGACGTTGTTTCATGGACGATATAATCGGAGAATATGTCTGTATGTAGGATAGATAGCGGTTAACGTTAGACATGAAACGATTAATATTTTCCTATCGCGGAAGCATTCTCTTGAGTGTTTGTTACACAAATCAGTGACCCTTTGGAGAAAAAAAATCTAGCCGAATGGAACTTTCTTATTACCAATTGGAATATGAAATAAAAGAGGAGGATTCACTCCTGCGTATGTGGTAACACGGGTTTTAACTGGAAATGTAGACTGTAGACCTTAGGACGTAGGGCACCAGAAATTTGGTAACACTAGATTGGCAACACTAGATAGGCAATTAGATCTTATTGTCTTACCGTAGAAATAGTTAGATATAAACGTAAGACATATTCTAATAATTCCTTTTCCCACGCTCCACGTCTCTCTTCCGATTTATTGCTTTTCAGCCACCTACACATTTTATAAATTTATTTACATTATTTACATTATTCGGGCTGTTATCCTCATCGTTATTGCCATATTCACAACGTTTCGTCTCTTATACACCCCGGCCTTCTTCAGGTGATTGAAATTTCGAACCGAATCCTTTATTTCGTCCACCGGGGTAGATTGATCCAGTTCCACGTGCCATGGCTCTTCAGCATGTTATTTCGCTTTATCTCAAGTTTTTTTTTTTGGTTCACTACTGCTGTAGTATGGTTAGTTAGATTCAGTAATAAGACCCAAAGAGTTGTGAGTTCAATATCAGGCTACAGCAGTAGTGAACAAAAAAACTTGGAGAGTTTAGTTAAAGGGAAATAACTGAAACATCTGGAATTAGAACATTCTTCCCCGGCGGTTGAAATAAAAGTTTTGGTCCGAAATTCCAATCACCTGAAGAAGGCCGGAGCATACAACGGTCGAAACGTTGTGAATATTGCGATGGAAATGAGCATAACAAATAATGTAAATAATCATAATACCTCATATTAGAGATATAGACAGATATCTATAAATTTAAATGCATCTTTATTCGCCATTTCTGTCTTCCTGAAACTAACCTCTAACCTCTACTCGTTCTCTTCCCTCCCAGTTAACTCTTGCTTCTTAGTGCCATTATTGCTTTCCTTTGGGTGAAATGATTAAAAACATAGGGATTTGTAGCTCGTGACGTTTTCTTAACTGGAAATGGGTAGTCGGTTGCAACATAATTACTTTACCGAAGACTTTTCTTTCACGAATGGAAGCTCAGGGAACTCACAATTAATGAAACAATTCACTAAACTATTCGATTGTGTCTAGTTAACTGCTTATCTATGCATATTTTTATTCTTTCATATGATAGAAATGCAAACTTTCTTTGCGCTGAGATATAATTTATTTTCGTAACATTATCTTTTTGTTCAAATTAATAACCTTTTGAATATTTATTAATCGTAATATTGTTAATTGGTGCATCATACGTTTTGGACAGGACAGTTGAAGACACATATCTACTTGCCCGCATATTAAACAACCTAAATCAATAATGCAAAGCAATATTGACTTATAGAACATTATACGTTATATACAAAAACCTATCATATGAATAGCGAAACAAACGCAGAATCTTCTCAAATGAATTGGGATGAAACAAGTGAGTACGATATACAATACCGTTCATATGTAAACCTACCATTGCCATTTTTTTTGAAAATTTTATCTTCTTCAAGAGAAAATCATCCGCGGATTTTATTGTTTCTATTGCAACATTACACAATCCAAATATTTACTATTCGATTATTATTATTATTATTATTTTTATTATTATTATTATTATTATTATTATTATTATTATTATTATTATTATTATTATTCCGAGGTCCTCTTCCAAATGCTTGTTCTGAATACTTGTTCCTGATAATGATTCTGCAGAGTGTTTCTTTTTTCTTCTTTTTCATCGTCATCTTCAGAATGCTTTTTATTCTTCTTCTTAATACGTCTTCTTCTTCAGAATGCTTCTTCAGAATGCTTCTTCGGAATGTTTCTTCTACTTCATAATGCTTCTTGAGAATGCTTCTTCAGAATACTTCTCCTTCAAAATGCTTCTTTTTCATCTTTTGAATGATTCTTATTTTTATTCTTGGGAGTGCTTTTTCTTGAGAATGCTTATTCTCCTTCAGAATGCGAGCCCCCGCTTCAGAAACTTCTTTTTATTTTTCGGAATGCTTCTTCTTCAGAATGTTTCTCCTCCTTCAAAATGTTTCTTCTTCTCCTTCAGAATGCTTCTTCTTCACCTACAGAATGCTTCTTTTCTCCTTGAAAATGTTTCTTCTTCATAATGCTTATTTTTATTCATTATGCTTCTTCTTCAGATTGCTTCTTCTTATTATTCATTATATCACTTCTACTTCTTCTTATAATTCAGAATCCTTCTCCTTTTTCAGAATTCTTCTTCTTTTATACTATTTCATAACTCTTCTGTAATCCTGTCTTTGTTTTTAAACAAATGTTCCTGTTTCTTAATATTTTGCTTAGCATTTGGAAAGCACCTTTCGCTATCCCAATGCGGTTTTTGGGTTTCGGTGTTATACTTTACTTCGAATCTACAGTACTAATACTATGCCAAAACTTTTCATGTTTGCTACGAATTAGAAAGATAAAACATCAAGCGTTTAAATCTTAATACTGTGATCCTACGAAGCAAATAATGAGCCTGTCTCCATCTGATGGCATAAGTTGTTTTGTTGGCATCATAATGATGATGTGAAAGTCATAGCCTTGGGCTTTGAGGTTTAATTGCCCTTATGAGCTCTTAATTATCAACGGAACTGTGAAACTAATCCCAAATAGTGAAAGAAAACATAATGCCTTTCCAGAAAGGCTTGGCAAAAATAGCTTCATTTAAAATGTCAACAATCTAAAATATCTGGTTAAGAAATGGACTATAAACATAATTATATAAAAAATCCTAAGAACAACTGCTCAGAACAATAAATGTTCCACAAAATTAAACCTAATTCGTTCATACAGCCAAATACTTCTGGAGCTGGAATACATTCCAAAAGTTGGTTATTGTTACATCGTTTGGACAGTCTGAGTTCGTAAGCATCGGGTCTGGTTTGCAGCACGAAAACACAAAACCCAAAATTCCAAGGATTTATAGACCACTTTTTACGTAATTTGCTCACCGATATATACAAGACCCCATTAAGCATGGATCTGATTTGATACATCATTAGAGGATGTCGGGAATACATCCTCAAATATTGACACGGACGTCAAACCATCTGTCTTTTCTGTTAATACGTAGATACCTAAAGCTAGGATTTCCAGGCTTATCACTGAAGACAAAGATTAGTTACAGAATAGCACACAGGGGAGTGGAAATAGCATGACAGGCCTTCATGAGGGAATATATTTTCCTCAACCGATTGTGGAAATATCAGCTGGAACATGAATTGTTCTAAGAGACTCAGACATTCATTAATATAATAACGCTCGAATCGGCGAAATGCAACGAAACATGAATAAGACTTACAATCAAGAACTTCAAAGTCTCAATGCTCTCCAACTCCGTAAATACGCATGGATGAAAGAAAAGAGTTTATACAGCAACATAGCCCACCGCGTTTCGGTAAAAGCAGTAAATTTTTAAAGATTTTAAAGATTTCGAACGTTTGAAACAAGATTGTATTGTAATAAACCCGATAAAATGTGTTTTCAGTCAACCCTAGGGCGAAATATTTCAGCTGATGGTATTTGCCAATCGTTGGACAAGTTTGAAACTATTAGGTTGATGCAAAAATAATGTCGTTTTCTGACATATGTTACTATGTGAGAAAACGACATTATTTTTGCACCAACCTAATATTCAAGATTTCCCCGTTTCCACTATAATGAGACATGTACCCAATTCTTAGTGTTAGTAAACATTTATAGTAGGTTCTTCCCACACTGTGCACACTTTTACCGTTGAATAACTTTAACTAATGTAAAATGCAACAACACATTGTCAAAACATGCCTAAACAGCATTGAACTATGTGGAATTACTGTTAGCACATTCCGTCAACCCAACTGACCACTTAATGTACTTAAGGAAAATATCTAAAATAACGGCCATGTTGGATATATGGTTGAAATGAAATAATCTATAATATATGAGGGGAGACTTTCCGGTGATAGTGCGAATCTCCTTAACTCGATATAATCCCGACTACACGAAGTAGTAAAAACAATATAAATCCGCTGCACAAATAGTGGATTTAAATTGCAACCATTTTTGAGTAGCTGTATATTAATGCTTTTTTTAATCGCTTCACCCCAAAAAGGCGGCATCCGCAATGGTTTATTGAGAGCGAAAGAAAAATAGAGAACAATAAAAGAACAGGATATCCCTGTTTTTCTGAAGTCTGAGGTTTAAATACCCAATGTTTTAAGATTCTTAGATGGGTAGGTCTCTAGAACTCCGAAAGAAAGGGTTTGAATAAAAAAAAAAAATTGGGGTATGCATGTAAATCAAATAATCAGCAGTACAAAAAAAATGGACCCCTAAAAATGTCTAGTCTTTTGCAAAATGAAAAGCAAATGAATGTCCTTTATTGTTCTTTATTGTTAATCATTACACCCCAAGGAAGGCGACAGGGCTACTATGACGCGAGAGATTACAGAATCCAATAACAGTCATTATTAAGGAGAGAGCGGGGACCATAAAAGAGCAGGATACAAGGAGAGAGAAGATAACGATTGACAGTGTATTTAGATTTCTGAAAATCGTAGTCGAAAGAAAATCAAGAAACTGAAAGTAAGTTCCAAATCATAAATTGCGGGATATGAAAGCTTCAATAATCTAGTTTAGTATAAAATACCAAATATATAATTAGGTATTTCTTATACTAAACTATACATACTATACACTTTCAATGCGCAATATTTCACTAGAAATAAAAAAACAAATATACTGATGTTCTGGGTTGAAGAAAATGAATCATATATATATATAAAAAATGTTTTTTGCACTCAGTATTGCAAGCACCACGAAAGTTTAAATAAGTAAAGAGCAAGAGTGCTAGGTAATTTGATGGACGAGGGAAGGAAATAGAGATGAAAATACAAGGAAAAGCAGAAAATATTTAGGCAACAACATAAGAATTGAAGCTAATCAATAAAGCAGGGACCGAGGGCGTTATTATGTCAATCGACTAGAGTCCGATGAGTTGGGTTTACCTCACCTAGTATGAATCAGGAAAAGACACGCAGCGTGGACCCGTTGCAGCCAGAATCTATATTGGACACTTTACCGTCTAAACCGCGTTATTAAAAAAATACCTCCGTCTCACAATGAGAATAGTTCTATAAAATTTGTTTGCAGTCTAAACCAGTTACCTCTTCTTCATAAAGTATCTCTTCAGAAACTAATGAATCATGGCACTCCACAACTTCATATTCATTTTAGTACTGTTTATCATTTTACCATATTTTTGTCCTCCGTTACGACATCCATACCGATAAGCCTGTCAGTTAAATAGCCCACTGCCTCTACCTGCCTTTTTGGTCTTCTATAGTTTCTTATGAAATGTTCGAGATATTTCAACTGTTTCTGATTGTGTGTAAAAATATTTTTGTTACAATTTTCTTTCAATTCTTTTTCTCAACAGAAACTATCCTATGTATTTATACGTATACTATTCGTTCCTGCTATGAATATTGATGCCATATATGGCCAGGTGCTCCTGCTGTATATTTAGAAATCCTTGATAAACGCCAAAGAAGAATCTGCGATGTGGGTGAGAATTGTTCGGATGAACATTATTGTATAGTACATTGCCTTTATGAATTTAAGCGCTGTACAACTTTGGCGGTATTTTAAAGTTAAAATAGTTACATATAACCGTAAATTCTATGCTAACACTTTATTTTCTCGCACTTCTCGTTTGCGGAAATCGCTTTCGGCTTCTTGCTTTCCAGACAAGTTTGATCTTCAAAAATGTAAATGCAATATCAATTGTTATTTTATGTCTTCTAAATTCAGATCCTTTTATTGTACTCGCTATTTAATAGTAACTTTAATTTTCGCATATTAATTAACATTCGACTTAGGGGATTTATTACCTTCTTTGGGGTGAAATGACTTAAAGAAATGTTCTCCTTTCTTAAACCCTCCGTCTTTTGTAATCTCAACGTTCATCTGCAGAACTACAGTTCCGTTGCTTCCAGCCTTCTTTTCATATGAGGAATAGTTCAGTTCTCAAGGTGGATTAATGAATATCGGCTCTGATTGTAGAAACAGAGAGCCGAGTTTGAATTCCAGTCGTATCCATTACATTCATTTACTTCTTGGGAAAGGTATGAATCCTATTCTTCTTCCCACAGCTTAGGTTAAAGTGGAGGACAGGCTGGGTTCTGTAGCCCTAGATGGCAACTGGTCAACCGGACAAAGAAATGGCAGCTTACTGTGGGAAAAAAAAAATCTGCCTCGTCAGTCATGTATCGAAAGGTATATGATCGCCTAAGCATGTATCACGCGTGGCACATAACTGATTGACTCACTGCTGTATACTGGAATTGTTATTACATGGCAATTCTTCAATTTTTTTCTTTATTTCTAGCATTTCCTTTGTCATTGTTCCTATAGCTATCTGGCATTTTCCTCTTCTAATAGATCTTCAGATTTCCATGTTTTATTTTCCATTCACCGTTAAAATATTCACTGATATCATACTTCTGAAAGTGTCTGATGTTTAGATCTCCCAATCGAAGCTCGCATCTTGGCATGATTCTCTTTAAAAAAAAAACCCCAAAAACATACATTCTTTCTTCGTGCATTTGATGTTCATTGGTTTTCTCTCAATGTGTTACTTGATTGGACTATTTTTCATTGTCAACCATTTTTAAGCTGCATTTCAATCCCGAATACACTACTCGTTGTGGTAATTCCAGGAATATTCGATCTCAGAAATCCTGAAATCTTCCTAAAATTAGCAAAATTAGCATATGCAATAGTTATGTGTATTTGGTGCGCTTCATAAGTGAAATATAATAATCACCGATTAAAATATAAGGCGTTTAAGATTATTCGGCTCAGTTCGATTATATATAGCACCTGTCGGCTTTCTTTTGTAGCGTTTATTTATATTATTTTGTAAGTGTTTGCAAGGTTCGCAGTCGATCTAGATAGGAGCACGCGGAAAAGCGAGCGGTTTTGTTGCGTAACGAGATCAGGGGAGAACAGATCTTGTGTTTATCTCAACAGGTGTGAAATAAATGCTGGTACTATTAGGAGCTTAGATAGAATTTCCCTTTTTGAATGTCAGGAACATTCGAAGCGTAGTGTTTTTTCTTTTGTGGAGGGTGCGTGGAAAATAGGATTGGCGCTTACGTTTCGAATTCCAACACAGGGTGTTGTTCACTACCACAAAAGCCCTTGCGATAAGTAATAATTCATCTCTTCTATCCAAACTAGAGAATAATCACATGGAAATCTATTTTCTGTAGCCTTGACTTTCAACCAGTCTAGGTGAAAATCATCGAAATCAGAAATGATTGAGCATGGGACTAACCCCATAAAAATCTACTTACAACAGAAATCACAGTAATACCACCCAGTAAGTTGATGATTTCACCTTAATCACCACAGTTTCGCAGACTAGTTACAAATCAATGATAGAAATGCCATCTACTCTTTAGAGCTAACCTAGGACTAAATAAAATATTCGATTAAAAATATGGTGTAGAATGAAATAAAAAAACAAGACTCAAGTGATATTATTATGATATTGTTTTCGTTTAATCTTCGCCTTTTAAAGATATAATAGATTCATTCAAATGGCTACGATATGCAGTCAACACTGTCATTTAAATTATAGTATGGTTATATATGATTACCTCTGCCTAAGGATAATGCATAGAATAAGTAAAAATATATCAGTCAGTTATGCGCCATGCGTGATACACGCTTAGACGATCATGTGTCGATAAATGACCGAGCCAGATATTTTCCGCAGTAGTTTGCCATTACTTTCTACGGTAGACTGGTTGCAGTTCGATGCTATAGAACCCGGTCTATTCTGCTATTTACTATTTATTTATAGCTGGGGGGGAAGAAGAGTATTCATATTATTAACAAGAGTATTAGCACGTAAGTGAATGAAATTATATGTGATTATTTTTTTTTTTAATATAAAGATCAATTAATTTCATTTAGCTTCGAAACAATGTGTAATGATTTCAATATGAATATTGAATTCATATTTAATTTTCAGTGATTGTGTCCAGAAGAGAAAAGATCCAGAATGTGCGCTCAAGTTACTAATATAACATTCAGTAGAACTTTGTATTTTGATGACAGCATAAATTACTATTCATGCTTATCCTTGGACTCCGAAGAAGACGTTGTTTTGCCATTCATCAGTGGAATTGGATGCGGCATAGCAACTTCAGACTGGAAATCGGTAGTTTTTATCAATGCCAAAGTTGCACGGTGGCGCCGTTCCCTTTGTGTAGTGAGTTTTTGACGGCAGGCTCATTGAAGTTAGCAGAGTCTTGGCGGACATTAGTTTTCTATTGATTCTCAATGAAGGCCTGACCATATCATTCAAGCATGAAAACGGAAGTTTCCAAAAAGTGTTGCACTCCATGTCCAATTTTATATTTATAACGCGTTCTCCCTGATATTGAACACTTTTGCCAATAAATATAGCAAACGATAAAGTTGTTTTCATAACACACACACACACATTTATGTATATACATACATAAATACATACATACATACATACATATATATATATATATATATATATATATATATATATATATATATATATATATATATATATGAAGAAAAATATACGGAAAAGAACAAACAAAAATCCTAATATGCAATTATGCTGTTTTAATGTTAATATAATGTCAACGTCGGACACACACACACACACACACACACACATATATATATATATATATATATATATATATATATATATATATATATATATGTATATATATGTGTATGTATGTATGAATGTACGTATATGTAAATAAAAAGAAAGAACAGTAAGATATATAATCCGGTGTTCTTATAGATATTTTTATTTTTACAAAATAGTGTTCAATGTAAATATATATATATATATATATATATATATATATATATATATATATATATATATATATATATATATATGAGAGTTAACATTGAAGTTAACACTCAGTGGCGACAGGCTGCTTCATGTTATTCGCAATGGTCAAGCCGCGTAGGTGACTTTCTCTTGACTATCTATATATATGGCTCAGTGGTGCATTGTGTGTAATCCATTCTGTCGGTTTTTTTGGCGGGAGTGGCTTGTTTATTTATTTGGGTTAATTTATATTACCTGTTTTTTTTTTTTTCGGTTGTCGATATTTTATTAACGCAGTAAAAATTTGATTAGTTCCCTTATTTAATAGTTTGTTTTGATCTGGGAAGATAATTAAAGCTACCTATTTGTCAAATTATTGGATGGATTTTCGTAGTCTATTCTGTTATTATAGAAGGGGAGAGTTTTAAATTGTTTATTTATTTTCTTATTTAGAATGATTATTTGTTTTTGCTTATAAATATTTGTTTTTTTATTAGAGTTCCTACAGATATTTTTAGGGGTAGCGATTTTTTTAATTTATTCATTTATTTATTTCTGTGGATTGATTTTTATTTGTTTTTACTTATAAACTTATTTTTTATTTTGTATATTTTTATTTACATTCATCGGTTTTCAATTTTTTAGTAACGTAGTAATTATTTAATGATATTTAATATGAGAACAAATCAGTTTTTTCCCGCGTTAATTAAACATCGTAAACCGAAAATAAAAAAAAGTAATATAAATTAACCCAAATAAATAAATAAGTAAAAAAGCCACCCCCGTAAAAATAACCGCCAGAATGGATTACCCACAACGCACCACTGACCCATGTATATAAATAGTCGAGAACATTCGCGGCCTGACTATTGCGTCTAGCATTAAACAGCCTGTCGCTTCTGAGTGTTGACTTCAATGTTCACTTTTATAATTACATACACTCTATCTGTGATATTGTGCAATTTATCCCGTAAATATAAAACACATCAAAACTATATTTCTTCACACACACACACACACACACACACACACACACACACACACACACACACACACACATATATATATATATATATATATATATATATATATATATATATATATATATATATATATATTCTTCCACCGATAGACTGATTCGCTGTATCACAGCACATCAGTGTGATTAGACATATGATTGCTTGAAGCCAGGAAATCCGAACGATTTGGCATCAGTCAGAGGTGCTACCGCAGGCTATAGCTTCACAGCAGAGCGTAAGGGAAATTTTAACGTTTTTACTATACGAAAGACGTAAGTTCCAAGGAGCGATCGATTCTAGATGAAGAGCATTGCATTAGCAGCAGCAGTCACTGTCTATAAAATCTTTCCTTCCCCTCCGATGGTTCAATCGAATTATTTTGAGAGCATAAATATTCATCCACAGGCAGTTTCGTTGTATGACAGTTCATCTGTGTGCCTAGACATCCGATTGCTTATATATATATATATGTATGTGTGTGTGTGTGTGTGTGTGTGTGTACGTATGTATTCAGCATATCTTCATTCAACATATTTGCTTGAATAATCAGGACATATTATGTCTTATTATTTTAATTTTAATCTTATCGAATCCGCTGGTCAACTTCTTAATTATAATATTACGTTTAATAAGGAGACGAGCGTAGATTTTTTTTCTCATTACTTTTATATTCCACAGTACTTTAAATTTCATTCAAGATCATTTTTGGGGGATGGAAATTGCTAAGACAAAATTCTATGTAACTGATAGTTGTAATATTAGGTCGGTGCAAAAATAATGTCGTTTCCTCACATAGAAACATATGTGAGAAAACGACATTATTTTTGCAGCAACCTAATATTTTTTTTGGTAAATGCGCATTAAACGCGTTCTGATATAATAATGAAATCGTATGGATGCTCACCATTATAATTAATTTAAAAATTAAAGTTAAGTTTACTAAGGCCCCTTTATGTTTTACCTAAGGGAGATAACTTTAGTTTATATAATTGCAATATTTTTTTAGAGTTACATTTTAAGTAATTATTGCTCTATTATAGACATTTTAAAACAGTGCTCCTATACTTATCTGTTGCATGTAACTTCTTATATAGAATGTCTTAAGAATTTGAGGTTTTTGTTTTTATTTTGTTGGTGGAGTATACACAGGAATGTTCTTTAAATGTTGTGCAATGGAAGTGTAATTATCCAGTGACGCTAAATATTTATTTATTTTTTGTCAGAGACAAAATCGCCCAAAATACATGTAAATGTTGCTCCTATGGTTCCTTCCCTAATCAATTTAATATCAACATTAAGAAGTTGATTAGAGAATTCGAGAGGATTAAAACAAAATATATAGACACATGGCCAGATTATTAAACAAAAGTCTCTCTCTCTCTCACTCTCTCTCTCTCTATCTCTCTCTCTCTCTCTCACACACACACAACTTATTCACTATCGAGTGGCGACAGTGTATTTTGTTTGAATGCAATCTTTCTGGTCACCTGTAGAACTGACGATTGTGTTCAGGCATGAACAAACTGTTGCTGTTCAGTTTTGAGCTCAATGTCCACTTTTATATTTACATAAGCTCTATTTCTGATCTTGAGCACGTTTACTCATCAGTATAGCAAGCCATAAAACTATACTTTTCTCATATATATATATATATATATATATATATATATATATATATATATATATATATATATATATATATGCATTACATTAACGTTACCCCATACATCGATTGCCCTTGTACAGGTTGAAACGTACTGTAAAATTTACAACATTCAAAAAGAGAGGCTTTTTGAGTCTTGCATTGCTGTGAACTTTGTTTTAAAAAATGTTAGAGATTGGAGCTGCAAAATCACATACAAAGAACTTTACCAAATAATAAAAGAGCGTCTACGCGTCTTTGCAGATGATTTATTTTCCACTCAAATCCCGTTTACTAAAATGCGTAACGTCGCAAGCCTCTCACTAACCAGTGGCAACTTCCAATTTAAATGTTCTGAGGATCTGCATTCCTTTGTTCCCCTAGTTACAACTAAGGCCCTCTATACCAAGTACTCTTGGACCAACCATTCCTATTCCCTTCTTATTCTATGGTTATTAAGGAAGACTCACTAGGGTATCTTCTTTCCAAGAACAGATATATTGTGAAACAAACTTCGGAGAAGACGCTTCATCGAACACTAACAATCATTACCTCTTCAATTTTAGAATCAAACGTTATCTTTCCTACATAACCTCTTACTTTGAACTTCGTATTTCGCCTCTTATAACAACTTCATTCAGTAATCCTTTACTTGAGTGCTTATTGGGTCTTGTAATGCGTGAACAACAGTAGAAGAGGAAACTAACACCTAATTTTTGGACGTTACGTGTAAACGAGTCTTAAATACAATCCTTCTCTTTCGAAATATTCTGGCACATACTAATTTTCAGTTTCCTTATCAGTAGGCGTCATGAATAGTAAAGAAGAATTAAGATGAATTCCTTTATGTAAATTTGTTTTATAGCAAAAGGTAACGAAGAAATGGTAGCCATCCAAATAAGGCCTGCAAGTATGAATTTTGGGCTTGTGGGATAATTTAGAAAACTTAAAGAACTAAAAATGTAAAATAAGGAAAAAAGCTTAAGTAGTGAAAATACCCGGATATACTCATCAAAAGTTTTGAGTATAAAACAGTAAAAATCTTGAAACATTATATATATATATATATATATATATATATATATATATATATATATATATATATATATATATATATATATATATATATATGTTTAACATACACACATAGGTTGATGATTCGTATAGGCTTAAAACAGACTGTTGTCGCTGTATGTTGAATTGAATGTACACTTATATGTATACATACATACATTGATACATACATACACACACACACACACACATATTTATATATATATATATATATATATATATATATATATATATATATATATATATATATATATGCGCAATTCGCAGACAGTACTGTTTCGCTGTATTACCCCCAACCAGAAAAAATAAAAACTCTTCACCACCAGTCTAAGTGAGACATTTGTGTCACAACCACACAAAAAAGAGAATTTTTAACATCGAAAAACAAAAGGAAAATTAATTCATTTTAATAATATGTGGAAATATCCATTCTTTCCCTGCAGAAAATCGTGAGAATCGAAACCCGTTTTGCAAAATTATGGAAAATAAAACGTAACGCATATAAAAAATCCACATTACAACCAAAAACTCTTCTTTTTTTTCTCTCTCTCGCCGTCTATCACACAAAAAACACACACACATATATACATACACACACACACACACACACACACACACACACACATATATATATATATATATATATATATATGCTATATAACTTGATCAATGTTTTTATAACACCTGAGGAAAATATATATATATATATATATATACACACACACACACACACACACACATATATATATATATATATATATATATATATATATATATATATATATATATATATTTAGTATGAAATCGTCAGGTTCAAACTTAAACTTACTGACCGCTAAAGCATTACGAAAATCGCGCTCTATGGTGCTGATTAAAATTATTTTTTGTAAAAAACGCTATGTATGAAGAAGGATAATACTCTTTTTTTGCATAAAAAACGCGTTTATAATATAATATGAATGTAATTTTTTATATGATAAACTGATTATATTTTAAGACTATCTAATGCATTTGATACCTAAACACATACTTACAAAGGTGAAATTGCTTATACATACATCATAAATTAATCGATTATGATCTATTTAATGGAAATATATATGTTTATAGATATATGAAAAATGTTATTAATGATAATTCTGTGATTATTAATAGGTGTCACATATTATAGTAATGTTAATAAAACCTATTTTGAAATCTATTTTATTCAGGCCAATGTGTGTACATATATATGTGTGTGTGTTGATATATATATATATATATATATATATATATATATATATATATATATATATATATATATATATATGTGTGTGTGTGTGTGTGTGAAAAGTGTGTGTATATAAATATAAATAAATATATATATATATGTATAATTATTTATATATTATATGCGCGGTACTTATTAGAAAGCGCTCAATATCAGAGATAGAGCTAACCTATTTGGTTGGATAGATGTGAGTTTGTGACGCTGGGTTTCACGCTTTAGCGATCGTCAGACAAACTGATTAATTTTTAAAAAATTTTGGTTTTATGTAGATTGCGTGTATTGGTCTTATTGTGGAAGTGGTGGGGGAAACTTCGTCGTTTTTTCATCGTATATATGACATGTATACATTCACGAGACATTCACGAGACATTTCCGCCACACTTCCAATCTTTAAATTTCAACATACAAATGCGTATGTATAGACACAACACCACCCGTATACATACATATGTCATATCCGAAACTGCCCACATATGTTTATATATGTATGAGTCCCGACGGACGATCAGGTATGTATATGTGTCTGCATACATCGATGTTTGCGTCAGTACGATGAAAAAACGACAAAGTTTCCCCCACCACTTACACAATACCACAAATACACGCCATCTACATAAACCAACATTTTTTTAAAAATTAATCAGTTTGTCTGACGATCGCTAAAGCGTGAAACCCAGGGTCACATGCTCACATCTATCCAACCATATATATATATATATATATATATATATATATATATATATATATATATATATATATATATATATTGTTGCATGTTTCGTTAAATAATGTCAACAAGTTTTGTCTATTCATTTTATGCAAGTTTCATATCATCTGGTAAGCTTACTAACATTATTATCGAAAGACAAAAAAAATCACCATATTGATTCATGTTTTTTAATCCTATCTAAGCTTTCTGCTAAAATAAGCCATCATCAAAGGTGACAATAACATTACAATATATTAAACGATACGCGGACATGGCAATAATAATAGTCTGTTTCTGTTTGCATGGAAGATTTCAAAGAAACGAAAAACTCGTGCCTACGAGACGCTGGAAGCGAAAATTGCACCGCGGCTCATGACGTCACACATGATCATGCAAGAGACCTGTTAAGAATTGGAAGCCGTTGGTATGAACCAATGGCTTCTATTATCAATTATAGGGATTTGAGCATATTTGTGGAGTTTTCATAGATTATTTTGTTCAGGTTAGGTTTCAACTGTTTTATGTATATATCTTGAAAAATTTTTAGTTTTCATATTTAAGTATAGTTGGGTTTCCCACCAGGATTTTCTGGAATTATATATTTAATGAAACATGCATTAATGAAATCAACACACACACACACCCATATATATATATATATATATATATATATATATATATATATATATATATATATATATATATATATATGCACACACACACACGTTCGCATTTTACTCTATTCCTTCTCATTTAACCTGGATATATCTCTCGCTCATTGGTGTCTTTATTAGTACATGAAAAATTCGCTCTTCCTTGGACCTGCACCTTTGGTTTAGGGGGAAAACCTCTGAATGTTGCCGAATCAAGCTGTTTTCGATCCCGGTTTGAACCAAATGGAAGTCTAGCCACACTATGGAGCTTTGGTACAACGAAATAGCCTCTCTGTGGATGACAATATATATATATATATATATAATTATTTATTTAAAAATATGATTCCAACTCGCTACATAAGAGGTCTCATGTTTCAAAACAAGAGCCGATAACTTCAAAATAATATTTGAATTAACTTGAGTTAAAGTAGGCTCTTGTTTTGAAACATGAGACCTCTTATGTAGCGAGTTGGAATCATATTTTTAAATAAATAATTATATTTATGCTCTACTTTCGTATCGAGCACTATTTTTAAAAATAATTACAAAAATACTAAGGAACTTTGGATTATTTACCAAACCAGTTTCTTTCCTATTTTCCACAATATTTTCACACGCACACACACATACACACACACACACACACACACACACACACATATATATATATATATATATATATATATATATATATATATATATGTGTGTGTGTGTGTATGTATGTATGTATACAAACATAAATAAAGAGTTATATGAATGTTTTATTCTCCAAACACAGTCAGTACGTTGTATTCGTAGTTAATGTTAATGTCGGTTCGGACATAATTATCTCAGGATATTCAACTCTATGCTGATTTCGACTTCCAAGATGAAGCTTTTCTTTTAGCCTTACACGGACTAAACACGAAGAATGTTTGTAGAAAGCAGAAATAGTGACGCACGAAACAAACCAGATATCATTGTTATTATGTAATTTATTGATTATTTCCATTTACTTTTACGTGTAATTTATGTAAATATTACTTGATAATTTTTAAAAATCGATTAATGAAAACGTTTTTCTTGGAAACTATTAAGTTTACATTCTCTTTTCTTCCCACTTCATATTTGTATCGTTAATGTGTCTGTGGGTTGCAATTAGATGATTAACAAAATTAGAAGAGTGCCCCTGGGGCCGGTGAATTTATAAAATATTGACAACAATTTCATCTTCAGAATAATCTGCATTGCTTAAATTGGTAGAAGGAATTTTGAATAAGTTATTTAGAATTTATTTAGTTTGGTAATATGAGAAAAAATGAAGTGGTTTGCTCATTTAACAAGGATGAATAAGATATATATATATATATATATATATATATATATATATATATATATATATATATATATATGAATAAGATATAAATGAATGAGATATATATATATATATATATATATGAATAATATATATATATATATATATATATATATATATATATATGAATAAGATATATATATATATGAATAAGATATATATATATATATATATATATGAATAAGATATATATATATATATATATATATGAATAAGATATATATATATATAAATATATATATATGAATAAGATATATATATATATATATATATATGAATAAGATATATATATATATATATATATATGAATAAGATATATATATATATATATATATATATATATGAATAAGATATATATATATATATATATATATATATATATATATATATATATATATATAAAAGTGAACATAGAAGTAAACACTTAGAGGCGACAGTCTGTTTCATGCTATATGCAATCGTGGCCTGACGATATATATATATATATATATATTATTCATATATATATATATATATATATATATATATATATATATATATATATATATATGTATATATATATATATATATATATATATGTATATATATATATATATATCTTCATATATATATATATATATATATATATATATATATATATATATATATATATATATTTACACACGCTCTATCTCTGATATTGAGCACTTTATTCAATAAATATAGCACACTATATTTCTTTATATAGACTATATTTCTTTATATATATATATAAAGGAAAATAAAAATGGTTATTAAAACGGGATGATATATAAAATGTTAATAAGTGGAGAGAAGCTAATATCTAAGTCATAAATAAAGTAGATGTAAATATTTCTGACTAATATTTAAGAAAAGTTGGAATCGCATCTTTTCTAAAAATATTTGCGCGCAAGTAAACATAACGAACACGAGTAGAATTCGAACACGTCTATCAAATTACACCACTCGGACAAGCAAACTTAAAGCACCAAGTCTTCCCTAAATTTGCCGTATCCATTTACGGATAAGGCTCGACATTGTGCAAACTTTTTTGACCGGGCCTCACGTAGATAACAACCATTATATATCCTACATATCCTCATAATATGCACTTCCTTCTTTCCCTTACATCCATACAAAACCTCATTCTGTAACACTCTACCTTGATGGCTCTTTGTATTACGTAAACATTAGTAGAAATCTTTACTGTTATTTGCAATAAACACTACGCGATATTTTTTGTCGTTATCCTGGGGTTCCAATCATAAAAATCTTTGGGATGAATAATACACTTGCTACTTGGAAATGTTTACAAGTGGGCTAAGCTACAAAATTACTTCAGAAAACTGGGGCAGGAAATTCAGTCTTTATTTGCCGTCATTTGAATTCTCAATATTGGCGCTTAAATAAAAGAACGAATAGAAAGAATATATCGCGATAGATGGTTGGGACATTTGGGTACAAGACAGCCTGATTCCCTACGACTCAGCAGTTCGTATCATTTTCAGTTCAATAATTTATAGGCCAAAAGAAAGAAAAATAATGTACATGGAAAACAAAATGAAGAAAATCTGTTTCGGTGAATCTGTTATTTTAAATGAGATGAAGTCAAAGAAACAATGGAATAAATAAATAGACATTTATGCCGACAGAAAAAAATGAACCTAAGTCCGCTTCCTAAAGAAGGAAATAATATATGATCTGTGAGCTACTTATTGTTCAGTCTCCAGTAAATTAAAAAAAAAAAAAATCAAGAACTAATTTGGTTCTTGATTTTTTGATACACTAAAAAAAATGAAAGCGTTGAAAGCATTTAATCTTAATTTTTGATGATGCGGAATTATCATTATTTACATTCTTTACACACGGATTATTGTCTTAAAATCATTTCTCCTCAATCATGATATTAAATGCAGGTGGTTGACTGAGTGTGAAAGAATATGAGAAAAATAAAAAAAAAACATTAAGAAGAGAGAGAGAGAGAGAGAGAGAGGGGGGGAGAGAGAGCAATAAAAGAACAGCAGTTAAGGAAACATAAGATGACGCTTGTCATTGCATTTAAATTATTGAAGATCAAAGTTGAATAGAAAGCAAGAAACAAGAAGCCGGCAGAGATTTGCAGATGCAAGAAGTGCAAGAGAATAAACTGTTTGCATAGATCTAACGGTAAAATGTAGCAATTTCAGCTGTACTCAGTAAAATTATGAGACCTATTATTGCGCTTAAATTCGTAAAATGAATGCACCAAATAATAAAACAATTGCCATGAAAGTGATACCAAAAATCCCTAAGAGGAGAACTAAAAAATGCTTGGATACATAATAAGGAAAGTGGTCTCGGAGAATTAAACACTCACATGACATTGAATGCAAAAGAAGCAGGGAAGAGCAAATAACCTGAGTACTGTGATTGTGTAAATAAAGCTGATATGTAAAGGGTTAGAATGTTAGGTGAATCATCATAGTTAAACTTTGAAATCCGTGATCATTTACATCCTCAGATGACATGACATATACACAAAAACGAGTGGATTACTTCTTGAAATATTGTGCAATATTAGGTTTCCCTAAAGCTACTTGTATCTACTTTGAAAACCAACATTTCGTTTGGTTATTTTTTTGTTTGTTGTTTTTTTTTTTCTGAACTCGAACACTGACTTCCAGCGCCGGAATCAACCACAAATATTTCAGCGTCAAGGCCTGACAAGTTGAGAATTTAAAAAAAAAAAGTTAATTCCTCTTAACTGAGAAAGATATAAAGACAGATTGAGAAAATGGTAGTGAATTAAAATGTTGAACAGATAGATACTCGCAAGACAGCTATTAATTTGAACTGTCCAAGTATACTTTTTTTATGAATTCAACATCAGCATCATCGTGTCATCATTAATGTACTTCTACAATTTTCCTTCCGGCGAAGTCGTCTGCAGTGAAATGCCAAACATTGTTCGATTGCTAAAAATCGCCTGCAGGAAAAGTTAACTTGACTGGTTTCACGCACCAAAGCAACAAGATTCTTCTCCCCATTTTTCTCAATTTCGTTTAGCTGTTTTTAATTTAAATTTAATGAATCCTTATGGCCATCTTAACACGTACATCACGATAGAAAACAGGGAACCGAATAATATTTAAATCGAAGAAAACTTTTATTGCATATTTCTTTCTGTTCTTCGCTGATAAGAAGGGTTTCGACTATAATAGACATTGTTATAAAAATCTGGAAAATATCGATATTTCCTAACCAATAATAACAGATTAAAAAGAAAGAATGCATTCTGAATTTCTTTGTCTAGTTTTAACACTCTTTGCTAGATTTTATGCAACTCAATATATTATATATTTATAAATGTTATTTGTTTTCGGCTTTTAGGGTTTGTTTTTTTTTTATTCAAAAATGTGTTATATAATATTTCCTTATAAATAAATTCAAATGATATAGGCATTTGAAACATATTAAGATTTATCTCATATAACCGAATAAATTACTATTTATTTATCTCGATATTTCTGCGTTGAGGATTTAACATAGTTATCATTAGTTACCGACAGACTAATATCCTCATCCTTTTTAATATTACAGGGCTTCAGATGACGTGTTCTTCGGCATTTTTCAATTTCGAACTGAGCTCTTTATTCCATACCCGTTATTAGATTGGGATGAGAGATTCTGATAAGTGACGTTAGTTACTGGCAAACTAATGACCTTGTCTTTGTTGTTAAGGTCGCGATGATTTTCTCATGCTTATCAACCCTTTCGCGCGTTATTTAAAACCAGAAAATATTATCAGATTGTAAGAATTTTGTTGGGTGTGATATTAATTGCATAATGATATATTCCTTAGTAATTAACTAATAACTTATGTTGAGTCGAGGTGGATTCGTATTATTCCATATATGTCTGCACAGAAGTGAATATAACGAAATGGAATTGGAACTGGGCTCTCCGATTAAAATTTCCAATCCTTCATCCATTACCCCAAGCGCTCCTGCAAGCTTACAACATCTAGTATTCTTAAGCGGTCACTCATCAAGGTACTGATTAGGCTTGAAGATGCTTAACTTCGTTACAGGTACGGGAACAGGTGTTGTAACGTGATTTGGTCGTAAGACTATCTATTAATTTCTAAGTATTTTTGGTTGAATATTTTTGTTAATGTCCAACTCTGTAAACTAATCATCCAATGTTTTTTCATTATGAAGCATTTTTCAGTGTATATAGCACTTACAGTTTTTGTCTTATCAATTTCATATAGACGTTTTCTTACGTTAAGAATGAGTCTAAAAAGAATCTAAAATATCTAAATAAAGAGTCTAAAATGTACTTTTTCCCTTCATCTATGTATTCTGGGTTACATATTCTGAAGTATCTCAGATAGAAACTGATATGTCCGGGAAAGGGATACATTTGATCGAAGTAGCTAAGTGGTTTTAACTACTGCAACCAAGTAGTACACGGTAGCAGTAATCGACTGGTACTCGTCGTAGTCGCAAGTAATAGGTGTAGACCAATAGGATAGCCAATGGCGTAGTCCAATGGGCGTCGACATAGACTTAAACTCTATCGTACCCACACGTCCGTCTATAGTTATGAGGGATACCATTCAATCATATTCCAGTGAGAGGGAGATCAAGTGTGTGTATATTCCATTATATCAGAAACCTATAATTAAACATTATTTTATTTTATGATCGTGATGAAAATAAAGATTGAATAGGTCATTTTATTAGCTGGTAAAATTTTAAATCTAATTTGATTTTGCTTCGAATTGAGGGAATGTTAATAAAGTGTTAGGTGTTGTTGATGTCTTCCTCGTCTGTGAATTCGAAAGTTGGTTCAATGTTATTAAGTATTTTAGCCAACATCAGAAAAGTACAGAAGTTTAAATATCTGGGATGTCCTTTAAAAAGTGATGGAAAATGAGACACGGAAATCCCGAAAAATACAGCTAATATGCAACGGGAAATTTTCATCAGAAACACGGAAAAGTGTAATGCTCTCTGCTTGATATCAATCTACTTGAATGGACAATCGCACCAGAGTTAACGATGAAAATGCAAGCAACAGAAATTTCATTCTACATAAGCGTACTGACGGACTGACTAAGTAACGAGGAAGTCTTAAGGAAAATAGTAACAAAGAGAACGCTGAGAAAGAGAGTTGCAATTATTTGGATATATAATGAAGAAGGAGGGTTTGGAAAAAATTAACTCATATATTATTGCAAATATCTTTAAATCTATATAAACTTCGGGCGACTCAAATATTCGTACGCATACTAATCTTTATTTTATTGCATTTTCAAGTAACCAATAAACATACTTTTCACATAACTATTAGGTTGGTGCAAAAATAATGACGTAATAATGTCGTTTTTTGACGTTATACGTCAAAAAACGACATTATTACGTCATTATTTTTGCACCAACCTAATAAATGTACACTGATGCATAATAATTTCAAATGCATAGAAAACAGAAAAAAATGATTTAATAGAAATAACTCCCATTTTTCCATATTAATGGTTGAAAAAATATTCGTACTATAAAAAATGTATATATAATCTTCATTTAATAATTTGTAGAATAGCCATTATTCACGTCTACAGCAATGAAGATCTATCTGTAGTTCTCAAT
The DNA here is from genome assembly GCA_963932145.1 of Acanthosepion lycidas. Taxonomy (NCBI): domain Eukaryota; kingdom Metazoa; phylum Mollusca; class Cephalopoda; order Sepiida; family Sepiidae; genus Acanthosepion; species Acanthosepion lycidas. The sequence continues at coordinate 80,232,430 of OZ010577.1, read as the reverse complement.
TAATTATTTGCAAATTTTATTTCGTATTTTGTTCCATTCTTCTTTGCATATGTTCTTCAGATACAACATATTTGTTGGAGCCCTCGATTGGATTTGCATTTTAAAAATACGTCACAGATTCTCGAATGGATTTAAATCTGCGGACTGACTTCGTCATTTCAGGACATTTACATCATTTTGAAGAAGCCATTCCTTCGTAGATTCTGTACAATAATTGACGAGTAGCCATTGTATATTGTTTACGTTGACGCATTAATTTCCTCGCAGATCTTGCAGTTAATATTCCGAGAAGCACCTGTTCTTCTTTGCTTTTCAACAGTTTTGAGTTTTATACCTTGCAATGAATGTAGTAAATGGAATATCCGAGTTGTCTATGATTTTCCTGTGACTGTTACATTCTTTCTAGAGTTTAACAATCAGTTGTCTTTCGAATTTGTCAATTCTTAACCTCTTGCACTGATGAAAACCTTCTTGCACGAATATCACTTACAGAAAATTTAGAGTGCATGTTTAGGTTAAAATTAACTGCTGATAAAATTACTGAAACATTAAAATTTAATAAACTAGAGTATTAAAGCAATATAAGTGTTTTAAAATCTGAACTTTGCATTGTACGAATACTTTTTTCACAATTTAAAATGGATAAATAGCATTTATTTGTATAAACCATTTTTTTTTGTTTTCTACGCATATTTAGTTATTATGCATCTGTGTACAGTTAATTATATGAAAATTATGTTTATTCATTAGTTGGAAAGACAATAAATTAATATTTGTATGTGTACGAATATTTGTTTCCCCCCACGGTAAATACCGAACGTACATACCTAAAGGAACATACATAGAGGAAAAGTGTATGTGATGCCTATGTAAATTTTAATCAGACGCTTGTATACGTTCGTGTATATATATATATATATATATATATATATATATATATATATATATATATATATATATATATATATATATATATATATATATATTTGTATGTAGATATATATATACACACACGCACATACACACACACATATATATAAACACACACACACATATATATATATATGTATGTATATATATATATATATTGTTCACTTCAACAAACTTGAAAACAAGTTAAAAAGCAATATAGGTAATGCTTCTTTTTAGCGAATCTCTAAAAGAGCGATTTATATTTAAACAGATAAAGAATGAATTTAAATAAATATTCATGGGCTTAAACTTATCAACATAAATTTATACTCATTAGCAAGTTTCACTTGTTTTGATTAAAAAATAAAGAAATATTATATTTTTATGGAAAACCGCCGTTGAGAAATATTTCAATATCCGATGTTTAAAATGTAAATGCGATTATTTAGCAGGGAAACAAGCTTCCTTCACTTCATTCATGAAACATTCAGGAACTTATTTTGTATTTTCACTAACTTAAAGTTTCCTTCAATATTGTTCTATCTGTAGCCATTATTTTTATCATCATTATTCAGTTGTTACCTCTCTCTCTATATATCTATCTATCTATCTATCTATCTATCTATCTATCTATATATATATATATATATATATATATATATATATATATATGTGTGTGTGTGTGTGTGTGTGTGTGTGTGGGCGTTTATCATTCTCTACACCCATGTTTTTTTTTATTATCTTTCTATATATCTACCTGTCTCTCTGTCTATTTGCTTATGTATATTTATACGTATGTTTATTATGTATGTGTATGTGTATGCGTTCAGACTATCTCTTTCTTTATCTATCTATATCTCAATCTACTAATCTATCTATCGTCTGCGTATATCTATCAATCTCTGTATCTATATTTGTCTTACTGCTTTTTTATCTATCTATCTATCTATCTATCTATCTATCTATCTATCTATCTATCTAAATCTGGTTGTTTATCCGTCTACCTCTCTTTTCCATTCTATTTAAACACAGTATGTATTCGATTGTAAGAACCTGATTATATTATACGACGCATGGCAAATTGAAAGTTAACATTGAATAAACACGATTTTTGTCCTTAGGTAGTCATTTTTATTTACTTACGCATATAATGTATGAAAATGTCCTTTTCAGAAATTGCAGTTGTGAACAGGATAATGCTATTTCTGAAATCTACCTATTCTCATTGGGAAAACTGGCGAAAATAATTATGAACGCAAAATAGGAACAAAACGACATACAATTCAAAAGTACCATTTATTTATTTTAGGATTACGCAAAAGAGACCCAAAAAAATTAGAAGTGAGTACTTTTTATCGATTTACGCGTATACTGTAAATTAATATCACGAATCCTCAAATATTCTATCCAATCATATTTTCGTCATACGATCTTTGGTAGCTGCGTTCAAATTTCAATATATCTTAGAGGATGCACTTGCTTTGCTGCTCTGGGTCCGCTTCAATTTTTTCTCGAATTTATGAAGAAGATCACCAAGGATATGGATTTGAGGGTAATCCTGCATACCATTTTTCGTAGTTTTTCATCAAGATTTCAACAAGTTTCATATAGTTTTCAACCTTGTGATTGCCCTGGAATCCCCAAACTAAAGCAACAAAGCTGTTTCCCGCTGCCTTCTCCGTCCTAGCGAGCATCTTGAGAAATTCGTTGCATTCTATGATCTTTATTTGTTGTCCGACGAAGACACCGGATTTGACGTTTGACGGACTCAGTTTAGGAATGAAGACCTGAAGGTACCTGGTAGCTGCATGCTCCTTATCTAGAGCAGTGGCAAATTGTTTCAAAAGTGCAGTGGAAGAAATAATGTATTATCGTCTGAAGCTAAGGATATTAATGCAGATGTCCCCAAGTCTAACTCCCAGATCTTACACTCATTTGATTTTCATTAACTATCTAATTCGGAATACTACCGGCTCATGTGTATGTAGATGTTATTAATAGTAATGGCGGTACTTCTAAGAACCTAAAGTGATCAGTACTTTTTAGCTGACATCTCTGATTTTTCTCAAATTTTTCATTGTTATTTTTCGAGGCTTGTCTACATCAATATCTCAAAATTCAAACTGGTATATTTTCATCATCACCAAACATATAGACTGATTGATTGCTTTGTTTTTTTATGGCTTAACAATCTTTTGAAGGTTATCATAAGGCTGAATATATTTTTAAACTATAAGAAATTTTAGAAGATACTAAGGATTTACTAATACATGTCCTGTTAATTAAGCCATAGCTGTGGGAGAAGAATGGATGCGTATGTTTTAAAAGACTATTTGCGCGTAAGTGACTATAACACACCAGAACTTTATTAGCGATGAGCTCATAGATTTCCCATTCCGAGTCGTTATAGATTACACCAGCTGCATATCAAAGATCATTTGGCATTGCTAGGCGGTTATCCATCTATGTACCGACCAGGCTGGAAGATGTGTTCGTACCTGAACCGGTGTTTCAACATGATATGACCGTAAGTAGTGATTGTGTGTGTATGTGAAAAAGAGAGTGAAGAATTGTTATGGAGTGGTTTCAGAGTGGA
>OZ010577.1:80218922-80223922 GCA_963932145.1 Acanthosepion lycidas | reverse complement strand
CTCTTGTAACATAAACTACTATATATAAAAGTGAGTTTTAAAATTATTTAGAGATCCCAGTTACATTGTGATGTTTGGTATGCTATTTCATCCATCAAATATTCCAATTTAGATCAATTATGACATGGCTGAAACTATTATTCTTTAACATCAATATTCAACTGAAGATGTAATTCAGTATATTTAATAGGAAATTTTCAATAACATTTTGCATTATTATAAGTTATTAGGTTGGTTCAAAAATAATGACGTAATAATGTCGTTTTTTGACGTATTTTTGACGTCAAAAAACGACATTATTACGTCATTATTTTGCACCAACCTAATATTATATGCACCGCCTCAACCATGACTTTATTTTCCAAATTCAATTTCTAAATACTATGTGGTAAAATAACCAAGCATAACACAATTATTTTCACTGCTTAGCAAATATGTAAAAACGTCAATTAAATAATTGCATGTATGTTCAATAGCTGAACCTATTTCCTTTGCAAAATATTCATCCCTTTTTCTTTGATTTTTTTCTATTATATTTATATTTTTCCCAAAATTAGAAAGAAATATCAGTTGCTCAACATCTAAATGTGATATCCATTTTTACAATATACAATTTTTTTCCATATCACCATACAGTGCTTTGACAATAACAATATCCCAAATTACTACACTTTCAATGATATCAGTGCTGAAAAATCAATATCTTCTCTTATGGAAGTGAAAAGAAATGTTGTATATACATAGCAGGTTTCTAACAATATAATGTTAAGTTTTCTAATATAATGATTAAAAATAACATTTGGAATAATTCCAGTGAGAACATCAAAAAAAAAAAAAGAGATGAAGAGCTGATTGTTTCATTCAGAGCATGTAAAGCCATTAGGGCTGTGAAACACGGTACCCAGATCCTGGAAAGACGCATCAATGGCAGTAGTCAGACAGAAAATAAAGGCGATGACAGACATATGACATTAGATAATGGATAGGTCTGACTCTGGCGTCATGCACATATGCAGTGAGGAACAGGGCACATTAGAGAGCATAGCATTCGTGTATTTGACTATGGTCATTAACCTCAGCAAAGATGGAGATAAGATGCCAAAAAACATAGCTTTTTAATTTGACATTTGAATGTGTACTAAGATGGCGTTTGGTAGGTATGTGTCAATATTTAGATATCAGCAAGCAGTTAGAATTACTGATAATATTCATACATACATATATATATACGTATACACACACACATATTTATATATATATATATATATATATATATATATATATATATATATATATATATATATATATATATGTATGTATATATATACAAATATACATAACTAGACTCGTTTCGAGAAACCCTGGAATTTTTGATTTGCAAATGATCAAATCAATCTCGAAGAAAAAAAAAAGGTTTAAAAAAAAGAAAGAACTACAAACATGAACTACTGCCGAAAAAAATAGCACAGATGCAGGTCTGAAGACCAAAGAAAAAAAACAGATACGAGTAAACAACTAACAAAAGAGCTCAATACAACCGTTGAGCAGACCTAGATACACCTAGTGAGTCAGACAAACCTACCTAGGTTTCACATAAACGGATCGCCAGGGATCGTAAACGGATCTATATATATATATATATATATATATATATATATATATATATATATATATATATATATATATATACAATTATTAATTTAAAAATATGATTCCATCGCTACATAAGAGTACACATATATATATATATATATATATATATATATATATATATATATATATATATATATATATATATATGAGTGAACATTGAATTCAGCACGATTGCGTCTAGCATGAAACAGCCTGTGGCCGCTAAATATTGATTTGAATGTTCACTTTTATATTTACAGACGCTCTATCTCTGATATTGCGTACTTTATCCCATTAGTAGTATATTTCTTTAAATATATATATATATATATATATATATATATATATATATATATATATATATATGTGTATATATAAAGCAAATCAAACAAATCACTAGGCTTTTAGAAACTTCGGGCGGTTAAAATATAACATCTTTCTTATACTACGCAAAAGATAACTGTAATGTTGTTTTCATTTTCATCTATTGTGAATTCTACAATGGGAAACTGACTGAAAAAGAAACAAAAAAACCTCGAGATATATTTATATTATAAATGTAAATTTGGTTAACATAAATAAGAGATATGACAATTTAATTCCGATTATAACCAATATTGCTCACTGCTCATCTGTCATTTCCAAAGCGTTTAATTATGAAGCCATACATTTCGGTAGACAATGCTGCCTCTCCTGGAAACATTTTACAATTTGTTTCTCTAAATACCTTTCAATAATTTTCTGTTGCCGGTGTTCAGAGATCGAACAGAAATTGTGAGGAAAACAGCATGCTACACCTCTGATTTTAACCTAATCAACTATGTCTGCATTTCTCGATGTAGCAGATGAAAGATGTTGCCATTTTTTGTACATATCAATGAAGATTTTGTGAGGAATCTTTCTTATTCCAAAGAACCTTTTTTTTTCAGATACTTAAGACTTTTTTCTTCTACCTGTCTCGTATTTAATCTTCGTTCTTTGCGAATCAAGTTTTGTATTTTATCCATATTTATATTAATTATCGTTCTTTGGCGCTTCTCACTTTATGCCTCCCATTGCACATTTTATTATTTTTCTTTGAACTTGATCTCTTCAGGTTAAGCCATGTTAATCAGGCTAAATTTCACTAGAATATTTACCCATCGTGACTTAAAACACAAGATTAATTCACTGTTCCGAATTCCTTTCACTCATTTCTCGCCAACAGTATAACATGAATAATATACGAACCAGTCTACAGGTTAGCGATAAATGAATCTTTTCCTCTGCATCTAAAAAAAGCAAAAGATTGAATGTCATAGTGTGCTCGGTTTAAATATATATATACATCATTCATTAACCAAGCGACAAGCTGTGGGAGTTCATGGGTGTCAATTCTTACAACTCATGTATTAAATTAATCTCTAGCCAGAAAGCATGCATTCACTATTAAACAATCAATAACCGTGAAAAACTTACACTAAAAAATAAAATACGTGTTTAGAATAAGAACTGAGATTCTTTTCTAAGGTAAATGGCCGTTGATTTAATTAGAAGTAAGAACAATTTTTATCTCATTTATAGAGGTGATATTGTTTTCTCTATATTCACAGTAAGACATTCTGTTCATATTAAATTCTTTTCATAGGTGATTGTCGTAATAGAATGGTTGACACACTAGTTTCTAAGAATGTCATATACACAGTTCAAATTTTATCGAGAGTGAAAACAGACGGTCCTGGAGTTAAACTAATAAATATTTAATAAATGACAAACTCTACTTTTCCTACAAGGATTTTCTTTTTTTACCTATTTTCTTTTCATAGCCTTTTCATTTTACGTTTTCTTTCTTTCGTACACTCATTCGTACGTGGTTTTACGCTCTCGAATGATAATTAAAAAAGACAAAATAAACACTAACAAGGTGAAATGCAAGTGAGATTACATATTAATGAAGTGTTGTCTGGTTGAACTCATCGTCAAGTCGTCTCTAATCGACCAGCTTCTTATTAAGATCTTGAAAAGAATTGGATTAATTCAATTAAATTTCTCTTTCCCTTTGTGATTATTTTCATTTAATATTTGTTTTGCTCTCCACTCAGTATTATTCCTTCTCTCGTTAAAAGTTACTAAACTAAAAGCTTATGCTCTAATTGGATTTTTGCTTTGCCTAATTATAATATTTTTTACAGCAAAGAAAATCATTTTCAGTTCAATTTATTATCAAAACTGCAGTACCAATTTGTGAAAACTTTACAAAAAATGACCAATACGTTATAAACTATGAGCGGAATACACCCATTACCTAAGATCACTGGCGAAAAAGGCTTTGCAAGTGTAAAGACTGAGGGTCTTTGCAGAGATCAATCTGCATTAAACATAGTGGAATGGTGATACAGAATCACAAATAACTGTACCAAATAACAATTGTCGACTACCAACGACAGCAACAACTACAAAGTATAGTACATATAACTAAAACAGAAAATAATGATATAATCAAGATATTATCCTTCCAAACCACAGAAGGTTCAGAATGAAACCTCCATCAATACTGGAAAGAACGATAACAGTTATTGGACAAGAGAAATGTGTTTTCTTAGAAATAAAGTGTTTTAAAAGTATAATGTTATAAATTTCAAATAGTACTGGCTGCTTGGTCAATGAATGGTAAATGTTTCCGTATAGGAAAACAGCTCATTGTACCATTACCATTTTTTATCTGCTCGTGTAGAACTGAGGATATATTCTACGAAAAAAGCAATTTTGATTATTTATATGAGAGTGTTGTTTTTTAGCAATTTACATCTGTATGTGTTTTGAAAAAGTGTTACTAAAGCTAAACATATCACTAAATATAATACTAACCATAAACGTACAATATTCGGCGTCTTTAGAACGAGTACTGAACTACTATGTAATATCAAATCTCCTGTATAGCAATGAATACAGGACAATTCATTGGAGGAGAATTGAGACAACATAAATGTCGGTCTCCGGAAGTATCCTAAAGTAACTTAGATAAAGCAAACAGGCATTGAATTTTTAATGAAAAATAGAACAAAACGGATACAATTACACATAATCAAAAGGAGACAGATGGCATTTGAATACATAAAGAAAAAAATAAGGATTTACATAATTGTATACAAACAGGGCCTCATGATGTTAATAGGGACAGAGGAAAACTGAATAGTGAACCTAACATAAATTAATGTCAAAACAGGGATTGGGAGTGATAGGAAGTTGATTAAAGCGTTGGTTCTTGGATTCGGTTATATAGTAATTGTGAATTCAATCCATGGCCAGGCTGTGTGTAGTTGGAATCAGTTGGAATAAAAAGAGTAATAGCTGAGAAGTACTAAGAAATTAGAACTAGATGAGCTATT
>OZ010577.1:80178922-80213922 GCA_963932145.1 Acanthosepion lycidas | reverse complement strand
GTAATCATAGCTCTCCACATCACCCTTTCCCCCTTTAGCTGCAAGCAATACATGTCCCCGTAAACTCCCACCCGTTATATAACCCACTGAGATAATCTACTTAATTACTAGATGTTTTCCATTGTTCCACTTTCATTGAATATGTTCTATGAGCGTCAAATTTTATGAGGCTTCTTTACTCATTATATTTCACAGGAATATCAACTACCACGTTCTGATTCTAAGTAAAATGTCTTTTTTGATTTTTATTTCGCTTAAAAACGTCCTCAATGCTTATATGTTCTGGTCATGTCAGAGGCATTTTTGGAACCGTATCTCTGCTACCACGAACTTCAGTAGTCTTTCGTTTGTTTCTAAAGAAAGTGTCCTGTTTGTTAATAATTTTAGTTTGTGGAAGGATAAAATCACAATCTTGAATCTACTTTTTTATTCAATTTTCTTAAAGCATAGTCATTTATGTGCCATGCATAATGCACGCTTAGGCAATCATGTATATTTCGATACATGACTGACGTGGCAGATTTTTTTCCGCAGTAGGTTGCCTTTTCTTTCTGCAGGAGACGAGTTGCCATCGGATGCTTTAGAAGCAGGTCTGTCCTGCTATTTACCCATAAAGAAAAGGCTGATTAGCACGTAAGTGAATGTAATGGATTTGACTGGAATTCGAATTAGGATCTCCGATTGCTTAATCCGAGCCGTTATCTATTACTCCTTCGTGCCTCTTTAAATCATAACATTCTTCTAAAATACAGAGAAATGGTTTCACTGGCAAACTGCTTGTGAACCAACGGTTTATAATGTAAGGGATAGATGAAGAAAGGAAGGTGGCAGTTAAATCGAAAAAAAATATCTAGTAAAGGGAAAAGAACGAATATAAATACACAAAATAAAAGAAAGGAAATGCGAATTTCTAGAAGCTAATGAAAGAGAAAATAAAATAAAACCAACAAAGAAAGATTAATGCACCGTTAGGGAAAGTAAAGATGGATAGAAACTAAAATAAATACTGGAGAAAATTGTAAAGAAAAGACAGGGACTAAATAAAATAAGTAAAAAATATGCAAAGGTCAACAAGAATTTAAGTATAAAAAGCATTAAAAAAATCAGAAAGGATAGATAGTTTTGTTAATCGCATTGTTTGTGCAATCGTGGATGTTTAAAGCGATTTCATTAAAGAAAACTTTGTCTCATTTGTTATAGACATATATGGATATAACCAAGCAAGGTTATTTATTTTACGTTAACTATATATGAACAAACATATATCATGAACTTATATACGGAATAACTTAAATAAATATTATCTGAGTTTATTAATTCATGCCTTACATAGAAAATGTAGATATTAATGAACTTATATTGGAAATGTAGACATTGATAAGCTTATATAGGAAATGTAGATGCTAATCAGCATACATAGGAAAGTGAGATAATAAGATTACATCTGAAATATAGATATTAATAAGTTTCATAGGAAATGAAGATATTAATAACCTTATATAAAAAAAAACGTAGATATTAATGACATTACGTAGGAAATTTAGATTATAACAACATTGCATAAGAAATGAAGATATTTATATGATTCATAAAAATGTGGTTATTAAGAACTTTTGCTAACTTTTGGGAGATGGCCACAGGCATGGTTTTATCCAAAATTATTATCTTTCAACAAAATGCTCAACACAGCGATTCAAAGGGAAAATTATCACTTAAATAGGTCATCATAAAATGACACTCTGTTACATTAATTTTGACTTTTCGTCTTTGGTCAGTACGTATCATTTCCTACTTTCGTTTATTCTAAATGCAAAGAAAATATCTATTAGTCTTTGGAAACCTTTGCTTTTGCGATCTGGGCATCGATGTATTGAAACTAATCTATTTTCTCTTACATTCCAAGCAGGTTCAGCGCTCAGTCGCTGAGGGAGAATTTTCTAGAAGTTTCTAGACCTTTCGAGAAGTTTCTAAAAACGTTGAAAAGCTTCTAGAATGTCCTAATAAGATAGATGGTAGCATAAATTCAAGGAACGTATACAGATAGTTTACTTCTAGCTGTTCAAGTGCAGATGAGTTGTCTTTGATAGTAGCACTCATCACCTAAGGCTATAATGAGGTTATAATCATCCGGTAGACTCGTTTTGCTTTGTTTGTAGATAATCTATCAAGACAAGAGCGGAAAAAAAAACTACTCTGTGGCAACATCTGCTTATATGTGTTAGGCCTCCATGGTATATTCCAGCATGCCTGTCGGGGATCGAGACAAATCCTGCACGCATCGTTTCACCTGCGAACTCTGCAAAATATCTCTAGAAAGTAAGATGTAAAGTTTTACTTGTGTCGATAGTGACAATTATTAAGTGTAAAAGTTTGGATTGCTTTTCTAAAATAAATATTTTTATTTTCTACAAGCAGTCTTAAAGAAAACTGTGTATTAATTATGTTTCAAAATTGCGTATTAGTTACTACGGAATTATTAATATTTTCTAGACTAGATCACTGACAAGTGTTTAAAAATACGGAATATTAAGGAAATTCAGTATTCATAATTCTTGTGGTATTTGCTACATTAACTAGTGTTCAAAGTCAAAATTTTACATATCCAGTGTACGATTAAAAAAAACAAAAAAACAACGAATAAATTGTAATTTAATTTAGAATGCTTGTCTCCGTTAGTAGTTGCATAATTAAAAGAAAAAAACTTGTAGTCCAAACGAATGACTTATTTCATGAAAATATTTCGACTAGCTTTTGATAGCGAGATGCGTCCCTTATTCGTATCAAAGTTAGGTTGCTTGTATCCATTGGTAGTTGCATGAAAAGTCGCTTAAAAAGCGTATGCTCTTACTTTGTAAACGCCATTGACTCGTTTTTTTTTCCTTCATTTGAATTCTTAAATGTTTCTAGTTTCTTTGCACTGTTTTATTCAAATTAACGGAGTGAGCAAAACTAGCATCAGCTAGGTGAAATAATTCCATGATTAAAATCATTCGTTGGAACTACACGTTTTTCTATTAATTAAACTGTATTTTTTAGAAATTTTCGATAACTCTGGGTAAATCATATATGTATTTTTATTTTGCACTTTTGCAGGATGGTACAAAGGGGTCATACAACCATGGAATTCAAAATCCCACGAATCTAGAGGGAAACAACAGACCACTCAAAAAATTGGTTCTTCTGCATGGTGGACCCATCCAAACGTCGAGCTGGCAAGACTGCGCCCGCTATCATACCCAGACCTTCTATGATCCTACGCTCTAGGGCGATACTGCCCTGAGTTTTCCGTACTCAATCCTCCAAAAAGAAAACAGCCGTCTTCCGAAGAGAACAACACTTCAGAAGAGTATGAAGGTATTGATCCAGATTACAGAGGCGCAAATAAGGAGGGAAACCCATATTATCGAAAATAAAAGACTACAACGACCTGATAAGCGACCTTGGTTTCTCAGTTAATTGCTGAACTTTTGACGTCGAGACTAAGGCAGTGGAATTTGTTAGATCACAATACGCAAGTCACAGATCAGTGAAAGCGTTACCAATGTTTTGATTATTTTACACTCGTCAAGTTTGGCTTTACATCTGCCACAATGCAACCCGTCAGTTCGAGACAATTGAAATCGCCTGTAACCCCAGCGGTTATTAAATCTTCATAAGCAGTTTATCCAGCAGCCTCAATGCCATGCTTGCTTTATATCGAGAAGATATATCCATCTCTTCCCCTGGTTTATTTGTGCAGCACAAAGTGAAATACAACAGTGTCAAGGTCTTGCTTGATGCTTTGAAATACAAAAAGTACGGTTGGGAGGTTATCGGAGAAAAAAAATGGTGAACTTTCTGATGGGAAGTTGACCAATTTTCTTTATTATCTTTGAATTTCGAACAGCAGGTGGGTCGCAGCACAGTACCACTAGTGGGACAGTCCAGAGCGAAGCAAGTTCAGTGTAGGGAAGAACAAACTCAAAACTTGCGCTCCATCCCGGAAAGCATTGTTTCAAGACTGCACTTAAAATTGGGCCTTATGAAACAGTTTGTCATAGACCTAGTTAAGAAGTTTTAAGCCATCTACTACTTTCAAGCTTTTTTTTCTCTTAGCTGTCTGTGGCAAAACTCAAAGCCGGTGTCTTGGTCGGATCAAAAATAACGTAGATTGTAATGTAAGTAGTTCTTCAAGAATCTAGGACGGAGAAAGCAACGTGAAAAAGCTTTGTCACAGTTGTACATATATTCCTGAGGAATCATAAGTCAGAAAATTATAGGGGGCTTTTTGGGAACTTGGTAAAGAACTACGTCAAAATGGGCCGCATGATGTCCCTCAAAATCCATATCCTTCACGATCATCTTGTTAAATTCTAAAAGGAAATGTGGTCGTACTCAAAGGTGCAAGACAGGCGCTTCCGCCAGGATATAATGGTTTTTAACACCGCTTAAAGTATCGTATAAGAAAAACTTGATCGGAGACTATATTTTTTTGTGGGGTGGGGGGAAATGAGTCGTGAAGGTAATTCTTTTTTCTGGTCTCTCTTGTCTAATCCTAGAATAAATAAATGCTATGTTCGAATCATATGTCGCTTTGTTTCTACTTTGTGTGAGCAAATATATTCACTATTTACATAATTTACATCTTTCATACTGTTGTTATTGTCATGCTCACTACGTTTCGGGCGTTGTACGATATGGCCTTCTTCAGGTGACTGGAATTAATTTTATAAGTCCCAAAAATTATGAATGGGTCAGTGGATAAAAGCTTTTGTTGGATCTAGTGACTTGAACCAAAGAGTTGTTAGTTCAAAACCTACCTATGGCAGTGATGAACAAAATCTTGGAGAGTTAAAAGGAGACAACTGAGACATTCCAAAGAGGCATGTCACGTAGAAATGGCAGAATCTACCCCGGTAGATGAAATAAATGTTTCAGTTTGAAATTCCAATCACCTGGTGAAGGCCAGAGCGTACAACGAGCGAAACATCGTGAACATTACAAAAAGATCAGGACATCAGTTCGAACAATGTAGATAATGTAAAAAGTTATTTCAGAAATATAGACATAAGAATGTTCACGTTCCCCAGTTTTAACAATTGAAATAGGTATATTTTAGAAATATTATCCTGTTCAAAAAAATTAACTTTAAAGGAAATAATAGCTATTTTTTTTATAAGCAAGTAAATAATAGTTACTACCCAAGAACAAAAATCTTGTTGCATAGTGTATTATTGAAATAAGACTAACGGTGAATGAATGTTTGAAAAGAGTAATAAAATTCAATTAGGATTCTAAAGTATTTAAACTAAATTCCTAAAATTTCATTATACAACGGAATCCCTAAAATATCCCTAAACATTACTTAAATATAGGTAATCGTAAAAGGGTTAATGTACGCAGATTAAAGCGGCTTGGCACAGATTGAGCTGGAAATCAGTCTCGGCGTACACAATAAATTATAAAGTTTTCGCTTATTTCTGTTGTTAATAGCCGTACACGGATGAAAAGCGTCTAGAGTGTAGTCATCACAACACAACACAACACAACACATCACAGTGTTTCCATCATTGACCATGGCTAGGACAGCGGTGTTTGACCAATCACAATATTCTCCAGGCCGACAGCAGCCATATTTCCTAGATCTCGTACTTGAAGCTTTTTCCTCTTCAATAATCACATTCCATTTGAAAGGAACAATTTTCAAGACACCGAGGAAATCCAAGATAATGCGACGAGGCAACTACTCGCTATCACAAAAAGGGAGTTCCAGGAATACATTCATCAATGGTAACAACATTTGATAGAGTATGTGGATTCAAAAGGGGACTACTTCAAAGCCGATTACATTCCCAATTGATACGTGTTTTAGTTTTCTTTTTATATAACTAGGCGCGATACTTTTTGATCACATCTCGTACTACACCCATTCTATTACTGTTAGTCAGCCTAATAAAGTCTCAGATCAGGGAAAGGCCTACTGAGTGAAAATGTTGTAAGGGGTGAAGAAGAAGTAAGAAATGTATATTATGCGTAAAAATGTTCTGTTTTGATAAGAAACTCATATATATTTTTTATATTCTTGGCATAAGTTAATAATTTTTATATTGTTTGGATGCCGATAAAATTCATTGACTCCTTCTCCCCCTCTCTCTCTCTCTCTCTGGCTGTCTCTCTGTCTCTCTCTTTCTCTCTCTGCACGTTCGAAAATGATTTCAACATTTTTTACATTTTAGTTAATATAAATTTTTACACGCATTATTTAGTCATCCAATATTGTTATTATCATATTTATGAATAGAAATTTAATTTGTGTAATTTACTGTTACTCTTTGAACTGATGAACGGGTAGACACAACAGAATGTTGAAACGTTTAAGTAAATAAACGGTGATGACTCGAACAAAGCATGTGAAATTATGAAGATGACATATCTGCAGGTATCCTCATATTTAAAGAAATTGCCTGTACTGCCTCAGTGTTATATGCCGCGCTGGAAGGTCTTCCATATTAAAGAAACGTTTAATATTACCATTAAGACTATGTCTACAAAATAAACATCAATTGTTTTCCTTGCAAATAAAAACATTTAGAGTACAATATTAAAATCGAATTTTTTAATTGTTGTTTAGATGTGGCAAATGCCGTAAGAATGGGTCAACCATTGAGGATCGAACTTTCTCGTTAGTTGTCATGGATCTAGCGAGATAAGCCTAGTTACCATTACACCACGTTCAAGTGAAAACATCATTTTTTAAGCTTGCTTTAGATGTGACACAAGGGTAAAAAATGAGGAGAAAACAGCGAGATTCGAATACACTGCTTAGTCGTAATGGAGCTAGCTAAGCATTGCACTCAATCGAAATTCCCAAATGGTTTTTAAGTGTAGATAAGATGTGGCACGAGGCTGAAAGCGTGGAGCATCTTATAAGAGTCGAACTCACTATTCAATCGTAAAGGAGCTAGCGAGCCAAACCTGCTAACGATTACACCACATCAAAGTGACTTCAGTATAATATTACAATGAATTATGTGTTGCAAAATGAAATTCGTTAAATTTCTAGATTAAAACTCATTTATAAAATAAAACAAATTTTGAATTGTAATATTAGGTTGTTGCAAAAATAATGACGTAATAATGTCGTTTTTTGACCTATTTTTAACGTCAAAAACGACATTATTTCGTCATTATTTTTGCACCAACCTAATAATTATAGACTAGAATATCTTAATAGTAGATCCGATTGGCGTTGAGATGCTTAAAACTTCCATTTAACTTTAATTCAATTTACGTCGTTATGAATTTTTTTATCCATTTTCATCGACTTTATTAACATTGTTCGAAATTATAGCTTGGGATTGCTTCACGGATTTTACTACTTATCAACGCCTGATATGATATTAAATATCTAAATAAGCTTTTGTTTTATGCTATTTTTATGCCTGTTAGTAATTTGATGGGGAATAAATAATCACACGTTGTTTATACTTGTAACTATACGCATTTCGTTAATCCTTTATATATGCGTCTATATATATATATGGCACTTTTTCTGGGTATATGCTAATGTTGTTATTTATGAATGTATGTGTATATCTTTACTTACTTAGGAGAGAGATTAATGTTGGTCTATGATATTTGTGTTTATAAGCATTTATTTGATTCTTTAATAGCTTTTTATTGGTCATTTATATATTTGAGTATAAGCAATTAATTGATTGGTGCCCCATTGGGAGAGATTTATCGCAGTAGTGGGGATGCAGTCGGCTTTTTTTTTTATTAGAAGTCACGCCGACAAAGCATAATCCCAAATGATATTTTTATTGACAAAAGCAAATATTTAAGTTCATTTTGTGAGCCATTGTAATTTTTTAAAGCATTTTCAATATTTTGTACACTGACAATCACACGCGCGCACCCCCCACACAAACGCGCGTGCACACACACACACGCACATATATATTGTACAAACAAATATAAACACATATCTATCTATATATATTATATACAAAACTTAAATACACACACACAGATATATATATATATATATATATATATATATATATATATATATATATATATATATATATATACAAAGAAATAATCACACATAGAATCAATCAGAAATATTAATGCGATTAATGGTGACATCCGTCACTAGAGACATAATATATGCATTAAAATACTGTTAATCCATAGAGTGAAGTGATCCTCGTCGAAACCATAGATATCGGTAGTTTTCAGTTTATTTGATGTTAAAATGCTAGTACTTACGAATAGTCCTCTATTCATCATCAGGCAAGTGTTTTTTTTTTTTTGTTTTGTTTTTTCCTTATAAAATCAAAAACTTGAAGACGAAATAATTGTTTGTCGACTGAAAGATGTTTTTTGAATGTCTGCTATTAATGACGGTTAGGAACAATTTTCGGAACGTGCAAAAACGCAACGCCAATTTTTTCAAAATTTTAAGTGAGAATTTTATTTAAATATTTCTTGTGATGTGTTAAATCCACGAATTCTATTATGCAAGTGTATTCAGTTTATATGGCATGAACTAAGCATATAGTTCAATTATGTAGTGTAATGTCTTAGTAGTAGTTTTTTTTATAGGAATTTTTCTGGACTGCGGATCAATAGTTTTTTATAAACATAAAACATTAGGCAGCATATAATTTACATACAAAGAAATAATCACCCATAGAATCAATCAGAAATTGTTTCCTAACCGTCATTAATAGCAGACATTCAAAAAACATCTTTCGGTCGACAAACAAGTTTTCGTCTTCAAGTTTTTGATTTTATAAGGGAAAAAAACACATCCCTGGTGATGAATAGAGGACTATTCGTAAGTACTAGCATTTTAACATCAAATAAACTGAAAACTACCGACATCTATGGTTTCGACGAGGATCACTTCACTCTATGGATTAACAGTATTTTAATGCATATATTATGTCTCTAGTCACGGATGTCACCATTAATCGCATTAATATTTCTGATTGATTCTATGTGTGATTATTTCTTTGTATGTAAATTATATGCCTCCTAATGTTTTATGTTTATATATATATATATATATATATATATATATATATATATATATATATATATATATATATATATAAATATAAAAAGAAAGAACAGTAAGATATATAATCCGGTGTTCATATAGATATTTTTTATTTTTACAAAATAGTGCTCAATGTAAATTTACAGAGCATTAATATTATAAAGTAATTGATTTAAAATATGGTTTTTCCGCTACACAGTTCTAACCATGTTGCAAAAATAGAAGGTCCAAATTTAATTTTGTAATTAAATTAATTTCATCCTCAAGCAAATTTGGACCTTCCATTTTTGCAACATGGTTACAACTGTGTAGCGGAAAAAACATATTTTAAATCAATTAATTTATAATATATATATATATATATATATATATATATATATATATATATATATATATATTGGCTACTAATGCTTATACGACAAAACTCTTCCATGAATTGTGCCCTGCCAGTCATTGGCGTGATTTGACATCAGTAGGTTATCGTTCCCGACTTGAGGTAATCGAATCTCCAGGCAAAATTATATATATATATATATATATATATATATATATATATATATATTAGGTTGTTAGAAAAATAATGACATAATAATGTAGTTTTTTGACGTATTTTTAACGTCAAAAACGACATTATTACGTCATTATTTTTGGACCAACCTAATATATATATATATATATATATATATATATATATATATATATATATATATATATATATATATGAGATGAGTTATTTAATCATTTACATTGTTCGGACTGTTGTCGCCATCTTTGTTGGCGCATTTACAATGTTTCGGCCGCTGTATACTCCGGCCTTCTTCAGAGGTTTGGAATTTCTAACTGAACCCTTTATTTAATCCTCTCAGGTAGATTGTTCTACTTGCACGTGCCATGCATCATCCGGATATTTCAGTATTAGTTATATATTTAATCTCAACTGTCTAGTATTTTGGTTTACCTCAACTCTAGCAAGGTATTGAACTCCTTTTGGGTCAAGTCACTGGATTCACCCAACTTTTTTTTCCACTGGGCCAAATTTTAGTCAAGAAGACTAGACATACATGTAAAAAACGTAAATAGGAAGATATTCTTAGACTAAAGTATATATTTCATTACTAATATGTTTTTTACTCGGGGATCAATGCTTTTAATCTGTACCTGACAAAACAGAACATATAGCAGTCATTATAAATTAGTAAAGATAGGTAGATTTTTGTAGACGAATGTCTCGTATTTTAAACTTGAATTCTTACAGATGAAATCACTGCTTCTCTCACAATTAATCGCTTTAATATTTTTTAAATTTCAGATAGATAATGATCGTATTCTGGGAATCTATTGACCTATTAGCGCGCAGACTATTTAAAATAATAAAAATAAATTATAATACGCATGTCGCTCATAGCGTGAGGAAAACAGTCTTATGAATTTTTGCGGAAACTTCACTTTAGCAGACAGGTTATTGCATCTATCTGTATTTAGAAAACATATTTATGAAAAAAGGTATAAACATTACATAAGCGACTGTTTTAAGGTGCAATTGAAAAGAGGGACCAAGGAGACAAAATTATAAAGATAAATTTGATTTTTCCTGTATTATTTTACGGGGAAACGATTTCACGGCCACCAGAGTAACATTTCGTGCTGCATCTAGTAAAGTACCATCCACCAGGATTAGCCCTACTGTGGCAATTATGCCATAAATACTTAATCTGCTTACTGTCAGTAAACAAACCGGCCACCTCATCAAACGACTGTGTTTGAAAAACATTTTATTTCACATCTTAGTTTTCTTCAGTGAATGTAATGGAATTGTGGTGAATAAAAATATTTCTAAAATATCTTGGCATAATCTTGAATCGTTCATTTGTATTTAACCCTAATAAATATAAGTATGTATTGTTAACTTAACACCATATGAGTCATGAAATGGGGTCACCATTTTACCACGTCTAATCATTATACAACCTCATCTTCCCGTATATCGCAAACTGGTAAGGTGCATTTGACTATTAACTATCAACCACTCTTTTCATATCTTGACTAAGATTCATTTATTATAGCATTCTTCTTGAGACGTATCACAGTTCAGTAAAATAATTTCTCTCAAAATTCCTTATTAAGACCTGTTCGGGATATATGAATATTTTGACACTATCCTGTCTTGATTTACATTTGGAAAACCTCATGGAAGTAAACATTTCTCTAAATCAAACAACACTCTTTTGCAACTGATTTTACAGCTTTAAAAACATAATGTGTTTATTCATTCCAGACTTTGATATTCTGGATATTTCATACAAGTAGATGTAATTTAATTTTATATTACAAGAAAAAAATATCTGCGCAATTCGATGTTATCATGTAGATTATACAAATAATTTATTTTATGTATGATTAATACCGTGATACGTAATTGTTGTGAGACCGTAACATACCTATACATGGACTCTTCCAGGACTATACAAAGTATGCGATATAACACTCTAGGAGAAGAGGAGGAAAGAGAGAGAGAGAGAGAGAGAGAGAGAGAGAGAGAGAGAGAGAGAGAGAGAATATTCTAATACCGTAGTATCAGCCGCGTACGACTACCAATATTGGACACTAGCACATAGTAAGCTCCGCTTACGCTTACACTATCTTTGTAACCTTTTTGTTTAATATATCTTTCTTGCCTCTAATCGGTGTTCCGTGTTTTCCTTCCGTGGTCCCGACTTTGGACCCACATCAGTGGCGACGAAGAATTCGAGAAACGCATTCACGTCAAAAACTTCAATACCTTGCCAGTCCCACATCAGTGGCGACAGAAAGATACGATAATTTCCTTCTCACCATATCAATAGCGACAGAGGACTCGAAAAATACACAGAAATTCCACGCGTTCCCGCAGCAGTGTTGGACGAGAAATTAAGCTGGTATTACTACATTAGCGATTTAAACGCAACACCCAGTGTCTACATATAAAAAATAATCACCGATACCAAACAGCAGTGAGGAACTAGCGATTCGACATCTACGGAATATTAAAGTCTGTTCAAATAACATTACTGGAACGATTTCTCACCCACCCACACACAGAAAAAAAACGGTTTGTTCATAAAAAAAACTGACAGCACAAGAGCCGAAGTACTACTTACGACTCAAGTTTTCGAAAAACTATCTAAAATTTTTTTTATGTAACTGAGTTGAATCTCGTGCATAAAATTATTCTCCCCTCAAATTCACTGAGACGAGTTTTTTCTTTTTGTACCTCTATTTAAAAAAAATAATAAAAAAAATCTATCAAGATTTTTTGTGTACCTACCTTTGATACACGGGTTTCAAAGCAACAAAAAATCGCTGTCATTTTTATTTGTCTAAATATGGAAGATTTTCAAAAAGTAATCGTCCAAATGCTAAAAGTACATTTGGATCAGCAACAAAAATCAGAAGAAAGACAACTGTTTTTGGAATTACATAAACAACAAATGGAATTCCCAAAAATTACGTTTCAGAATGCTGAACTACAACAGAAACAACTTAAAGAATTACTCGTAAATGAATTAAAAGGCTTAAACTCTGAAAAAGATACAATATTCTCCCAGAGTACAATCTACAATTCAATGGAAATATTTGAATACGTATCAGAGAACGACAAAACGTTCGAGGCCTTTTTAAAGGCGCTACGAAGATATTTGAATACGCATACTGTGAACAATGGCCCAGTAAAAAAAAAGGTACGTCTATTATAGAGAAAACTGGGAACTACAGAACATAGTCGGTTCGTAGACTTCATACTACCCAAGAAAACCACTGATTTGGATTTGTCAGAGACTATTAAGCTCCTATCGGAACTATTCGGGCCTAACACAACCTTGTTACACAAACGTTGGAAATGCCTGAACACAGTCAAAGACAACTAGCAATATTTTCTAACGTTTGGAGCATCGGTAAACAAGCTCTGTCATGATTTAGCCGAACTGACTGCCGATGATTTCAAGTGCTTAATTTTCGCACAATGTCTAGTATCAGCAGAAGACGCCGAAGTCAGACGACGGGTACTGGCCAAGCTTGAGAACAAACAAGGATTGACTCTCTAAAAACTGGCAGAGGACTGTCAAAGAGTAATATCTGTAAAGTGTGACTCAAACACTATCGAGGCATCAGGTGTGGCTCAGATTAATGAAATCAGAAGCAAATCTACCTCCTATTCCCCTCAAAAAGACAAAAGACAAATCTCATATCCTAAATTCCGCAGTAACCAAAACCCAAATAGGTTAATGAAACTGTTGCGGGTCCTGAGACGATGCAGTGCCGGCCTACGAAAAGATGGCCTTGTGCCAGACACTACACACAACTACCCGACCCACAAACAAAGTAAAAAGAAGAAAAATATACAAACATATATAGCGTGATCTTTTCTTTCAAAATATCCCAATTTCCTAGGTGAGGAAAGAGGAATAAGGTCGCTTATCACGTGCACAAAAATGAGAAAAAGGGTAGACAAGAGGAATGACTGAAGCAAGTCTGATAAAACACACCAATATAAAATTTATTATTTATGTTTAACAAGTATTTAGTCTCGTGAGTGGAGACAATAGGTAGAATTACTGAAACTTGCAAAAGGAACGATAAGGCAGTGACAAATAGTTCATCAATTTTCCGCGCCTAAACGAAATTCAAGATGGCTAAGGCGGGAAAAAGTTCATCAGTAGAAAAGTTCTGGAAGGATGTCTGCTTGAATCATAATGAACGTGAATGCAACAAGGAATAAAAATACTCACTGCGAATTATTGTAATGTGAGTGTAATGTGATATTTTTAAGGTACTGGTTCATAATGGTTAGAATTCAATAAAATATGAGAAGTTCTCATTCTTCGTGGTCGCAGGTTTCAAGTTCCCTGGTTATGTACGAAGGCAGGCTCGAACAAGAGGTTCGCCTCCGGACAAGAAATTAGTCAAAGGAAAAGATGTGAGACGACCGTGTTGTAGAACTCTGGTAGTTAGTAGAGGAAAGTTCGAAAGTTGTTCGCTTCAAGACGAAAAGTTAGTCTTGGGAAAAAATGTATGATAACGACAGTGTATCTGTCTCTACATTTCGCTTCAAGGCGAAAAGTTAGTCTTGGGAAAAATGTATGATAACGACAGTGTATCTGTCTCTACATTTTCTAGCGGATATAGGAGGAAGGTTCAACATGTTCCCATTAGGTCGAGAAATTAGTCTTGGAAAAAATGTATCGCCGACAATGCTGCAGTCTCGACATTTTCGAGTAGAAAACGGAGGAAAATGTCAGACGAATAGTTTGCATCAAGACGAGATAAAAACTAATGTAAAAGTGTGCGGGGCTCAACGCTCTCTAGTTTAAAAGCGGAGGAAGGTTCGAACTGGTTCCTCGAAGAAAAGTATTGAACACACGACATGTTGAAGGTTTAAGATATTCCGGCTCGTTTATGGGTTAAGAGCACGGAATAAATGAGTTGTCCTCATAGCTTGAGAATTCGAGGAGCAACTGAAATTTCGAAACACTGGTCGTCCGTGACGTCAGAAAAACGCGCGGGAAAAAATTCAAATTCTGTTAAATATCAGCAGCAGTCACCTCGCTTACTGGCGAAAACGTTTACTGCTATTATTAGCTGAAAGTGAGAGGAAGGGATGCGCGCGTCAAAAGGAGGTGGAAATACTGTGGTATTCCACAAAACCGCCCGGACCATGTTACCATCGTGGTAAATGACATTGGATGAAATTCTGTCCAGTTAAGAACAAAAATTTTTGCAAAAATTGCAATAAAAGTGGGCATACTTAAACTCGGTGCTGGTACGCCAACAGAACGAGAAAACCCCAAAATAAAATTAGCCAAGTTCAATCTGACAATATTGTCGATAGGAATTTAAGGAAATATGTAATTGTGGATATTTTCAATAATTCCATTAAATTCCAGCTTGACTCGAGTTCCGATCTTTCAACGATTAACTGGCGTACTTGGCGAAAATTAAACAAGCCGACCTTATTAAAAACGGATAAAACAGCAAAATCCGTAACTGGCGAAAAGATTAACATTTTAGGCGTGATAATACTTACAGTAACACTAAATGGAGTTACGAAAAAGCTCAAAGCCTACGTATTGAAAACTATAGATAACTTATTTGGAACAGACTGGATAGAAAAATTCAATATTTGGGATTGCCCAATGAGTACATTTTGTCGCAAAATACAAAGTACAACGTCCAATTTGGTAAATCTAAAAACGGAACTCAAACAACAATTTCCCCACGTTTTTTTCTGGCGGCCTTGGGAAATGTACTAAAATGAAAGCTAAGTCCAAGGTGAAGGACGGTGCACAACCGATATTCAAAAAGAAACGGAATAACCTTTCGCTGTATTAGAGCAAATCAACAAAGAGTTATATAGACTCGAACAAGCAGGTATTCTATCAATAACAGATTTCAGCGAGTGGGTAGCACCTACAGTCTACGTAAAAAAGAAGTCCAATCAAATACGAGTATGCGCAGATTTTTTCACAGGGTTAAATGATGCCTTGCAAGATCACCACGATCGTCTCCCAAACCCTGAAGAAATTTTCAATAAATTCAATGGTGGAATTTTTTTTTCTAAAATCGACCTCTCGGACGCATACCTTCAGATAAAGGTGGAAGAAGAAAGTTCCAAATTGCTCTGCATAAACACCCATAGAGGGTTGTACAAATGCAATAGACTGGCTTTTGGAGTAAAGGTTGCGCCTGCAATTTTCCAGCAGGTCATGGACGCCATGCTGGGTGACCTTGACTACGCAAAAGCCTATTTGCATGATATACTGGTTACTAGTATAACTACGGCAGAGCACCGGAACCATATAATAAATGTATTCGAAAAGATACAAGAATACGGATTTAAGGTTAAGGAGGCAAAGTGTGACTTTTTCTTACCAGAGATTAAATACTTAGGTCACATCATAAATAAAGGTGGTCGTCGGCCGGATGCAGAAAGAGCCAACGCGATCAGAAACATGCCGACCCCAGATAACGTTCAAGCGTTACAAAGCTCCTCGGCCTAGCTAACTTTTACCAAGGGTTCATTAAGAACATGCAAAATTTGATAGGGCCTCTGAACCGACTCTTAAAAAAGGACAAACCATGATCATGGACACCCGAATGCCAAGACGCATTCGAGAAGATCAAGAAAACTCTTACTTCGGACCTCTCCCTCACCCACTACGACCCTAGTCTCGACATCATAGTCGCAAGTGATGCAAGCTCGTACGGCATCGGTGCTTGCATTCTGCATAAACTGCCAGATGGTTGGCGAAAAGCTGTGGCTCACGCATCAAGATC
Source organism: Acanthosepion lycidas (assembly GCA_963932145.1). Taxonomy (NCBI): domain Eukaryota; kingdom Metazoa; phylum Mollusca; class Cephalopoda; order Sepiida; family Sepiidae; genus Acanthosepion; species Acanthosepion lycidas. The sequence goes on along the minus strand of OZ010577.1, from coordinate 80,197,565 downwards.
TCTACTTCCAGCTGAGAAACAATATTCCCAAATAGAGAAAGAGGCTGTAGGGATAATATTCGCTGTGAAAAAGTTTCACAGATATCTTCATGGTAGATGGTTCATACTGCAGACGGACCATAAACCTCTAATTACAATTTTTGGCTCTAAAAAAGGTCTGCCAGTCTATACTGCAAATAGACTTCTTCGTTGGGGAACGATTCTCTTAAACTACAATTTCAAGATAGAGTTCCTAACATCCAAAAATATTTGCCATGCAGACAGTTTATCGCGACTCGTTCCAAAAAATACAGAAGTCTTTGAAGAGTCCATCATTGCTACTCTAAGGACAAATTGTGAAATCAAAAACATGATCGCGAGTCCTATAAGAGAGCTCCCAGCTACTTTGACCGACATAAATAGGGAGTCTCGATAAAAAAGCAAAATTCGCAACAAAGACCCCAATGTGCCTGAAGTTTTCTCCCTCTGCGATGATGTCCTACTATACAATGACCGCGTGGTGATTCCAAACAGCCTACAAAGAAAAATCCTCAGGGATTTTCACATGGGACATCCGGGGAAGAACCGTATGAAAATCCTCATGCGCTGCTATGTTTATTGGCCAAACATGGACAAAGACATAGCAGACATGACAGAATCATGCAAAGGATGCGCGCTTGCAGCAAAAGCTCCAACTACGACGTGCAAACCATGGCCAAACACAGATCATCCATGACAAAGAATTCATGCCGATTTTGCAGGGCCTATAGACAACATGTACTACCTCATTGTTGCAGATAGCCCCTCAAAATGGCCTGACGTCCTACAATGCAAAAGACCAACCACAAAACCACAAACTGCACGATCGGATTTCTACATGAGCTATTCGCGCGTTTTGGCGTGGTGGATTGTGTAGTTACAGATAATGGCACTCAATTCACATCAAGTGAATTTAGAGACTTCTGCAAGTCATATCAGGTAGACCACATTACAACGCCTCAGTACCACCCTAGGTCGAATGGCCAGGGCGAAAGGTTCGTGGACACTCTAAAAAGGGCTTTAAAAAAGGCACTAGGCACAACGACAGATAGAGCATTGCAACTGTTTCTGCAGGTGTATCGGATAACCCCTAATCCGAACACGCCTGTGGGAAGCTAGCCTGCAGAAACAATGTTTGCAAGGAAAATCAAGTCTGTCTTCGACAAACGTATTCCTCGGCAAGCAAAGTAAAAAAAAAACAAAACGTATCGCCTCATAAGAAATATTTCAATCCTGGCGATAAAGTCTTTTTCAAGGCTTACAAAAACAACTTAACATTCTGGGAAGTAGGTACCATAAAACAAAGAATTGGAGAACTGGTCTATATTGTCCATAGACCGAAAACACTCACAGACGCCATTGGAACCAGCTTAGAAAATGCCGTTTGAAGGAATCGGAGGAATCACTACAAAATAGCTTTGAAGAGCCGATCGACGTAATTTTCGATCACTTCGATCTCGACACGCCCGAAGTCTCTCCTGAAGTGCGACGCTCAGGAAGGAAAAGGAAATTTACTCCACGTCTCGACGTAAATCCCAAGAGAAAAAATTAACAGTTTTATGTTTTTTTTTCTCCTTTTTAAAAGAAAAAAAAAAGAAAACTCTTGGAAGTGGGGGTTGTTGTGAGACCGTAACATAACATACCTACAACATGGACTCTTCCAGGACTATATAAAGTATGCGATATAACACTCTAGGAGAAGAGGAGGGGGATAGAGAGAGAGAGAGAGGGGGTATTCTAATACCGTAGTATCAGCTGCGTACGACTACCAATATTGGGCACAAGGACATAGTAAGCTCAGCTTACACTATCTTTGTAACTTTTTTGTTTAATATATCTTTCTTACCTCTAATCTGTGTTCCGTGTTTTCCTTCCGTGGTCCCGACTTTGGGTCCACATCAGTAATGAATACAAACATTTATGTATATGTGTGTGTATCAGATATTTTATGCAATAAATTATTTAAAAATAAAATATCAGATTTGGTTATCAACTGATATTCTAATTTATCTGGATATACTTTCAATAATAAAATACACACATCAAAAATCCGTCCTGGGTATGACGATAAACTACATCCGCGTCCTGGGTAACACGATAAACTACGTCCGGCAACAACAACACTGATCGGGAGGTTTTGATGAGTGTAGAACCACCTCATAATGGCCGGTGTTCCCAGATCCACCCTGATCCAGGTTGGTAGCACCTGTTAGGTTCCCAACTATGGAAAAATATTTACCTCCTCCTAAACTGGGGCCAAATATCTATGAAAGTGTAAAATAGATTTTAATACCGAAAAACTGTGTAAAGTGTTATTAGCAGCAATACATTTTTGAAAAAAATATTACCAGTTATACATTTTTCAGAAAAAAATATTACAAGCTATACATTTTCCAAAATTAAAATGACCAGCGATACATATTTGAAGCGAAAATATTATCAGAAATAGATTGTAATATTTACATTCGTTCGTTATTGTTGGCTAAAAAATTAACAGCATAATATATGCATATGGCACATTGTTGGTGCAAAACTAATGTCGTTTTCTCACATATTAACATATGTGAGAAAACGACATTAGTTTTGCACTAACCTACTATATAAATGGAACCAGGAGAACACGTACAGTAGATAAAGGTAAGCAAGAAGGAAGGGCTAAACATCAAACGGGTGTCAGCGAAAGTAACAGTCCATCATAAGAATTACAAATTGGAGATACCAATATTTAACAAGTGTAAAAATTAAAACATCCTGCAAATGTTATAACAGAGAAAGGAAAATGCGACACCAGTGTTTCATTGTCCTTATATTTATTTTCTCTTTATTTTCTCGTCTAATTGTATGTGGTATCCAATTTATTTGTGTTGCTGACGAAAGCCTTCAAATGATATCGTTTCTCATCTCATAAAATTATTGCGATTCTGTCGCGCCAGTCTCTAAGATCTGATAAAGGATAATATTCTTTAAGGCCTACGAGATTCATTAGCACGAACCAATTTTAATCACTGATCTGTAAAAACCGATAGTTGAAATATTTCAGAGTGAGTTTCACGCCATATATTTGAATAACATCCTCTAGATCATTACTAGATTTATTTGGTTAATGTTTTTCTTGATATCCCCCTACACACATACCCAGTACAATGGCTTCTAGATGAAAGACAGTAATAGTTTTCTAATAGTAGATTAATAGCGATGTGTTATGTAATATTCAACGGATCAATGCTCGTTTTTACCATGTGCTTGTATACGCAGCGTGCCTATCCAAAGCTTTCGTTTACTCTTTCTTCTCACGATAAATCCGATTAAGAAGAAAGCATTTTTATTGAAGGAAATAATGGACTATTTGATGTCTTAAATGTTTCATAATGTTATTCTTTTCGGAAAATTATGAGTTAATGATTTTTTTAAGTATCTTGATTTCGGACCTCTCAAAATAGACGCACTTCATAGATGAAATAAATCCACTGAGGAAACGCAATATTACCTTGCACCAGACAGGGTTAATTATACAGATACGCGGCTGCGAAAAACAAAATACTGAGAAGTGCCCGATCCCGGGTAACAGCTACCCGCAGCTGTAACTTCTAATAGCATTAGATATTGGGATCTGTAATCGTAACGATGTCAGCGCAACTATCTCAACCCAAGACGAACAAAATCTGTGACGGTGTATGCCGGTGAAATGAGCAAACGTACTTACCTTAAATTGTGAAAAAAATATCCACTTCCACGACGTAGCTCTTCTGTCAGAGAACTTGCGTAGTATAACGAAAGTAACAAAAATGTAGAAAAACAAACAATTTTTTTATATGACCACTTCAGTGATCACGTGATAACAAGTCAAGAGGCCTAACTATAAAAATTGGTAAGAAGAAGGTAACAGCTTTTAGTCAACCAGAACAACAACCAGATATTAGGTTGGTGCAAAAATAATGACGTAATAATGTCGTTTTTTGACGTATTTTTAACGTCAAAAAACGATATTATTACGTCATTATTTTTTTTGCATCAACCTAATAATTATCTTACTCCTTCCACTTGAACGGTCAGTTTTGCCGCATAACCAATGACTGTGGGACCTGTGCAATGTTTGGTCCCTGTCCGGATATACAAGCTCGAGTTCCCCACATTAAACTCGACCTTGAGTCACATCACGTCTCAGTGGAGTGACGGAGTAAATATCACACTTGCTTTAACACTCTTTAGAAGTTTGTTTATCCAATGATCTTAATATTAATCTAAATACAGGATGTTTGTTATTGTAAAATTGTTTAATTATTTTATTAGCAAAATTATTTCCCAGCTAATAACGTTATACTTCTATTGTGTGCCTCGTTCTTATGTAGCTATGAGCGGAAAAGTCTCGTAGATCATTATTAATAAGTTTGATAGGAGTTGATTGGGTCACATGTGAGCTTAGTATCTGTAACTGTATATCAAAAAGAGATGTCTTATTTTATAGGAATTGTCACCTGAGAATAGCGACTATCATAGCTTTCTGCAAATGTCGCTTAGCGATCTAAACATTATATATCATCTTTTCACACCTCAGAGTCCTTGTTCTGTCACCCATTAAGCTAAGCTTTTTAGGTTAGTTACTTTGTTTCCTTCTTCGTTTTGCCTTTAATATGTCCTGTTAGCGTACATTTCTCCAAGCTTCCTTTCCTCATCAACTCTCACAGTTACTTCAACTGTCTCTTTTTTATTGTGAGTATAAGTTTCTTTTTCGCTTCCATGTTCCTTCAGATTTTCTGAATGCTCAGACATTCTGTCCATTTCATTTTAATATCACATCTCTGGCACCACATTCAAGTTTCCTTAATCGCCTCTTCGTCTATCCTACCTTATATGAGGACTGATATTAGCTGGAATTGAAGCATTCTTTTGTTGTAATGATCTGATAACTTATAACGATTAGTGTATCTCATGCATTTCAAATAGAATATCTCTTCTCTTAATACAGATAATGACTTACCATATGAAAGAAATCGAATCACTCCGAATAACCTATTATAGAACCAAAAGAATTACACCTTTAGAGTAATATACTCGTATGGAAGAATTCCATTTGCTGATGACAGAACGATCGAAGAACTTAAAAAAAAATAAGGTGAAAAAGGTTGCATATTCAAAGAATATGTAAAACGTGACCACGAAGATGAGAGTTTGTACTTGATCAATGCAAGCGGGGTTAACTGGGGTTAGCGGTTTGTCATCGAAAAATCCGAAAGTTTTAATGATTCAAGAAAAATATCAATAAGGAAGAATGTATGCTTCAAACGAAGCTTAAATAGATTTTCAAAAATAAGATAGATAACGGTGTATCGATGTTTGCCAAATCGCCACAAATCGTCTATTCTCAATTTCGCTTTCTAACAAGAACAAAAAAAAAATTATTTGTCTTTTCCTTCGTCCTTGTTCATGAACGGAAGTAGAACTAGATTCAAATCTCTTTTCTTTATTTTTGATTTGAATACGTACCCATTTTTCTCATGACGTTGCTGATATATGTATTAGCAGAGTTGCGTACTCTCATATAGACACTTAGCCCGATTGACACAAAACAACTGCTGTTCTCTAAAATAAATACACAAGCACAATCGTTAAACTCTTTCGAAGTATCAATAACAGCTGTTAGAATTTTCGAAGCCAGAAAGAAACTGCAAATATATTTTATTCTCTTTCATATTTAGATATGATTTTATCGCATCTATTAAAACATAGAATATGTTTTTCCTGTTTAAAAACTATTGCATTTTTATTTTTCCTTTCTTGAAGGAAGGAGAAAATACACCTGGTGATCTGGGAGCATTTTAAAAATGGATCTCAAATGCACTTAACAGGAGTTTTTTTTTTTTTTTCCTTACATTTATTATAATTCTCGACACATATAGACAGGTGGACTGAAATATACATTACAAAATATGTTTTTAAAAATCAGATAAGCGAAATAAACATTAAAAATGGAAAAAGCAACACAAAAACACAAACGAACATATATATATATATATATATATATATATATATATATATATATATATATATATATTAACTTCAAGGAAGGCAGTGAAGCCACTAAGACAAAAATATTACTAAGTAAGGAGAACAAATCAAAATTGCTGTAGGTAACAATTGATACTGCATTTAACTTTTAGAAGAGTAAAAATGTTGGCTGAAAAGTATGGAGCCGGAAGGGAAATTCACAGGAGAAAAATGTATGAAAAGAAGCGATTAACATAGAATTTACAGATACATCAAGCCAACTTAGTTGTAAATTTATGATATCTCGTCACCAGTTTAGAACTGTAATTAATTAAAAGCGATATTTATTCTGCTATGTACAGAAATGTGGCACAAGGCCAAAATGGGAAATGGGGAAAAAAGGACGATCTTCTTCTCTCTTAATATTAAACTTCGCTAGCCAAAAACCCTGACCTAAGCATACAACAATATTCCTTACACCAAAACAATTCATTCTTACATACTTTTCTTACTACATTCACCATATTACCACTTTGTCTCTTCGGAAAACCTATCTAATCTCCTTATGTATCATTCATTTTCTCTGAATGATACATAAGGGATTAGTTAGGACTTTCGTAGAGACAAAGAGGTAATATGGCGAATGTAGTAAGAAAAGTAGGTAAGATTGCGTTGTTTTGGTGTAAGGAATTTTGCTGTATGCTTGATTCAGTGTTTGTGGCTAGCGAATAAAACAACTAGCTCCAAAATGTATTTCCAATATGAAAACAAAATTATTTACATACCATGAGGAAGAGATCGTTCGAACAATTACGTAGAATGTATTTATAAAAAAAAAGTCATACAGAGGCAAACTTACGGTAGTGGGAAAGTGACTGAAGTCGAATTGCCAGATCAGGACTATTAATATTGCTCAGGCTTCTTTGGATTTCGTCAAGGAGTTTAACATAAATAGCAGGAGTACAGCATTGATATATATATATATATATATATACATATATATATATACACACATATATATATATATATATATATATATATATATATGTGTGTGTGTGTGTGTGTACTTGCGTGTGTGTGCGTGTGTTACTAATCAATAATATATTGCGTGTATTGTAAAGGAAAACTTAATATTTGTTATGTAAAATATTGTCTGTTCCATAATAAAGAAAAGGATTTAATAGTTATTATGGATATGTAATTTTTTCTCTCTGTGTGTCTGTCTTTCTGCTTGTTTAAGTTTGTGTCTTTGTGTATGTGTATAAATGTGAATGTGTGTGTTGGATGGTGTCACAAAGGCCGACTGCACCAGAAAAGAATATATCAAATAAAAAAGTCTTATAAAATATTAGATGCATTCTTTTTTCCGGTGCGCAATTTATGCGAAACAGTTCTAAGCGTGGGGTTACGCGCATAATTGAATTTGAATTATTGTGTTCCCAAAAATTCCAGGATGTAGGCAACAAAATCTTACCTACCATATTGACAAAACTGTAATTGAATTTAGTTCAAGGTGACGTGATGTGTTTTTGTTATTTTGTAAGCGTTATTAAAAATATCACACACTCTCCATGATACCGTCTCCTGTCGAGCAATGATTTTCTCTATCCGAGAAAATTATGAAAGTAATTTCGAACGTTCTAGACGATATTGCAAAAACATATTAATTTTCTAAAATTGATATTTTATCAGAATTGTAATTATAAAAATAAACAGGTTATTTAAATGGGTATTTAGAATGCACGGTTCTCATAAAAAATAAACCATGTTAAATTGTACTTTTTATCATTTCAAACCAAGCGAGGCAATAATGCCACTGAGACAGAAAATATCGAAAAAAAATAAAACATTATTAAGGATAGGAATAACAAAATAACAAAAGTGAAAAAAGACAGAAGATAATGATTGACGTTGCATTAAAATTTTTGAAGAGCGATGTTGACTGAAAAGCAAGAAGCCGGAAGAGAATTCCACATGCAAGAAGTGAGAAAGAAGAAACACATTGAACGTATGGTTTAATCTAGCCATTTCAACTGCAAAATGATGAGTTTCCACCCAATCTAGTCGCTCACTAAAATTCATAAATTCTAGCTACTAAAGAAGATCGTTCCTCAGAAAAAATTACATTGAAAATATTTATAGAAATGTCAGAGGTAAGCTACATTACGCCGGTGGAAAAGTGACTGAATCCTAGATGTCATGCCAGGACTAATAACCTTGTAGGTTTTCTTTTGTATCTCATCTCGAATCTCTAAATATTTAGCAGTAGCAACAGACAAGGTGTGGCAGCAATATTCAAGCAGTGGTCGGATGTTAGACTTATAAATGTGTATGATAGATTGTGTCGAGAAATATTGTTCAACATTCTTATAAACAGACCTAGTATTTGATTCGATATGATTCTTCCATTTCATATCAGGAAGGAAATATTTGAGAAAAATATCTAAGAATATGTCTGAAGTCCAAATATACAGTGTCTAAAAAAAAACCTTGTTACAAAAATCATAAAAATTCAATATTATTTAATGTCTATTTGTAACGAAATATAGACCCGGGTGATAGCTTGATGCTGGATTTCGTTTTTAAGCTCGATACAGCAAAGAAAGCCAGATACCAAAGACGATCAGTAAGAGAGTGAAGGGCATACATAATACACGCCTATCACCGGAACTAACAGATTACTTTGCAATGCCCAGTCCTTCCCTCGTCTCGATAACAAACATGGAACTTGTACCTGGATCACATGAAGAAAATGGAAGAAATTCCATATTAGAGCTCATTATTTTATATTTGATATCACATTGCAGGATATCGTTACCCAAATCGCAATTTTTGATCGTGCAGAGGCAATCGGAACTCAATCATTGCTCATCAAGGCACAAATTAGAGTTACTTGCAAGGTAATCCATGTGGAACATTATCACTTTTCTTGAGGTTTGTTGTTCGCCGATGAACTATACACTGCCGACCCCAAATCTTAATATCAATGTAAATAATAAAAAAATGTACCCACTGTATTTGTAGACATTTGTGATTAATCATTAGCACAGTAAACATATCCCGCTGGAATCTCTTGCGTAACTAACAAAAACATGGCAAATGTTAAAATTTGACGTATTCTAAACTTGGTAGATTTGTCGAGCGGCAAAAGCAAGGTCTCTTTCAACGTGACATTGCAGGTAAGATTGGATATAGTAAAAGTGTTTCAAAGACCCTGAAGGACATTGAACGAGAATTCCAAGTAGTCGGCACAAGAAAATTTAGCCGAAGTTGGGCAGAAGGAATCAATGATTTGTCGCGGAAGACACCAGCCGATCATCGAATCAGATTAAAGCCCTCAATGACGCAGAATTCAGCTCAAGAACAATACGATGGTAAGAGAAAGGTTTGAAAAAGCATATACGTCTTTAAAGTCCACACCTCTTTCCATGCCACAAATCAGCTCGGTTAAAATTTGTATGGGAGCGCCAAACATGGGACATAGAAAATTTGAAGACGGTTTTGTTCCTTGATGAGAAAAAAATCTGTATCGTCCAGATGGCTTCCAAAATTAATGGCACGATAATGATTTCCCAAGGGCGATATTTTCTACACGATATGATGGAGGATGTTCCATCATGATACTGGATGCTATAGCCTTCCAGGGAACAATGGATTTTAAGGTTATACAGGGGCGTCAAACTGCGGCTGGTTACATAGTCATGTTGGAGAGAACATCCTTATTAATTGAAGGGCCCCATTTGTGTGGAAATTACTGGATCTTCCAGCAGGAAAACGCAGCAATCCATAACGCCCACAGGACAAAGGATGTTTTCATGACGAGTAAAGTGATTATTTTGTGCCATCAAGCGAGTTCAGCCGACATGAATACCATTGAATTTTTTTATATGTGAATTGCAAGGGAACTCTGTAGAAATGACCGTCAGTTCTAAACAGTGCATAATCTTCGTGACTCCATCTTCACTACGTGGAAGAAAATTCTAGACATTCATCCACAGACGCTTATATCGACCATGCCAAACGAATTTTTGAAGTTATACACAACGACAGCCGTGCAACTCATTACTTAGACGGCTTGTTGTGCATTTTCCTAATCTGTTTAGGATTTCTTTTAGGCATGATGTAAAATATTTGAAGACCTTATATTTTGCATAATTTCCCAGTATTCACATTTTTCCCATTAAATGATATTTTTTCCTTTCCTTATTTTGGTTTTTGGAAGCTCTACTCAATAAGTAGTTGTGTCTATCTATATTTCGGAGATGAGATATTATGTACACTATTTACATTATTCGGACTATTGTTCTAATCTGTGTTGCCATATTTATCATAACGTTACGGACGTTGAACTTATGGAAGGTAAAAAAGAGTTTTCATTAGATTTTGTTTCTCAGGATTCACTATCGTGAATAATAATAAAAAAAATCCATTAACGAAAGAACAACATAAATCAGAAAAGAAGAGCGTAAAGACGAAGATGTTTTGATGAGGTCTTCTGGGGAGCGGGAGATTTTTTTACGAAAGAATTTCTGTCAAGATTTCTGAGATGAAGTATTAGGTACACTATTTACATTATTCAGACTATTGTCCACATCTTTGTTAGCATATTTCTCACAGCGTTTCGGCCGGTGTACGCACAGCCTTTTTTCAGATGAACTGAACTGTCGACATTCCAACCACCTGAAGTAGGCCGGAGCGTTCAACGGCTGAAACGTTGTGATGAATATCGCAACAAAGATAAGGGAAATAGTCCTAATAATTGTAAATAGTGCACTTGTGTCTAACAAAACAAAATATATATTTGTTCATTTACATTGGCCTTAAGATTCTGACCACAAGTATTTGTCAAAAGACACAAATGACCATAATAACGGCATATAGGTTAAATCGAAGTAAATCTTCATTGGAGAAAGACAAGACTATAGGAGCTAGAGATAGAGTTGAACTTCCTTATTCCATGCGGAATACGAATCAAATGAAATGAATTCAACACTCAATATGAGGCAGATCGGTATCCAGATGCAAATGTCTAAGACTTTGAAACTAAGCAATATATTTCGTTTGAAACTTAGACTTGGAAGTGTTGATAATCTTGCGAGTATTCGCCTGAGTGAAATAAGTTGGAGGGTAGAAAAATTATTAATCGTACTTAAGTCTGCGTAAACGCTTTTGATTTTTTTGTCATGGTTGGAAAGAGAGGATTGGGTAGCTCCTCCCCCAATATGACAGCAAGCACTTTCTGCATCGTCACAAATAACTGACCATGTTCCCAGGATCTTTAGCTATGAAGTATTTATACGAGTTTCCCTTGGCGACTGGAATTAACTTAAATCCAAGTAAGCGTTCACGGGTAAGAGCCTGATTTGAATTACAACAACTGATGATGACCGGTGGAAATTCAGGGTATATTACAAGCCAGGCTTTTTCCATTGATCTATTAGGGATGGATCAAAGGAGGGATCAGCTACTGACTTTGATCATCTAGGTATTTGGAGATGCATTCCTAAATCGATGCATCACCGCTACAGATATATACTTGGGCAGATCGTTAATATACAGCACAAAAAGAATAGGACAGAATGGAATGCTTTGTGTACGCCTGAATCGATTAGACAGGCTTCAAAAACTGTTAATGGAATTAATACGAAATATCCAATGTTCGCCTATCCGGAATGATAACACAGACAGCGATAGGGAGATAATATTTGAATAAGCAGAAATTAGTAATGAATTTTGATGAGAAAGTTACGTATTATGATTAAATATGATAAATTTTGAAAAGACGAAGTGAAAATGGAGACTGAAAATAATTATATAGAAGATGTTTATCGAGCAAAAAGAATAAAAACAAAAAGAAATAAAATTTCAGAATTATGAATGTCAATGCACGAGATGTTGAACAAATAAAAAAATAATGACAGAACAAATAAAAAAAAAAGAATCGGAGAAAAACTAAGCAAGAAGAGACAGTCATGACATCGAAATATCTGCACTGAAGTGAACTCCTGATGTTGATTGAAAACAGGTTTGGCTTTATTTTAGACACAACACGTATAAAATTAGATTCCTAACTCAAATGGAAATGACAGATAAATAGAAAACCCCACATGAGGATAACAATCTCGACCAATAAAAAAGTAATATGCGGGTGGTGTTATAGATAATGACTCGGGAAGAAGATTTCGAAGAGCAGTCGGGATATTTACATTAACATACGAGCAAATACCCAATATCAAATATGAATTCTTTTTATCCCCGCAGCTATAGGTTAAATATCAGGACTTGTATCTAGAAATATAGTGAAATGAAACACACACATGTATTTGTTTGTGTGTTTTTCCACGTTATTATTTCTTCGTCCTGGGTATGATGATAAACTACATCCAGCTGCAAGATATATGATCTGCAGGTTGTGCAGAGCGTGGGACCAGCTGTTAATTGTTGTTGCTCCAAGGTTTATCCAGAACCGGGATTACGGTCCCAATTATAGGAAAATAGGTAAGCACTAAACTGGGGTGAAAACAATATAATAAGTATAAAAATAGACTTTTATATTAAAAATACCAGCAATGCATTTTTTGAAAAAAATTTTCCCCGCAATACCCTAAAATAAAGGCATCTTTTTTAAAAATAACTCAATGAGATCTGATATACAAACTGATTTCTTATGAAAAATACATATTCTATTGATACGAACCTATCCTAACAATCTTGTCAGCATCAAATAACCCATTGAAATTGATATGCAGTAAAACAAAATAAACCAAAGTCATTCTTTCTATATTTGCAAACACGGGGTTTGATGTTATTTAGCGGCATATAAATCTCTAATTTCACCAATACAGCTACAGAAGATGTAGTGACCGTTTTACTGTAAAATGTCTTGTTGTTAATTCTATCATAAAGTGCATTGCTGATTATATATATATATATATATATATATATATATATATATATATATATATATAGTTTATGCAAACTTAAGTAATCCGTATGGGTAGACCCGAGGAGGATGATATCCGGAGAGCTCAATGTAAAATTCAGAGCAGATATATATATATATATATATATATATATATATATATATATATATATATATATATATATATTTAAACCAAGAGAGCCAGACAAACCTACCATGGTTTCAACTAAGCGGATCGTCAGAGAAGGCTGACAAGCTAGCCTTCCCTGCTGATCTGCTTAGGTGAAACCTTCGTAGGTGTGTCTGGCTCTCCAGGTTTAACTAATTCTGCTCTACTCATTGTATTGAGAAATTTATTTAGTTATTTTGCGTTCTCGCATAGGGGTTTTTTTCTTTGGGCCTTGAACTCGTATGCTGGACGATTATTTTCAGCTAACGTACAAGTTCTTGGTTCTTTCTTTTTTTATACCTTTTTTCCCTTTGGTATTGGCTTGTTTATTTACCAATCAAGACACCGATATATATATATATATATATATATATATATATATATGTGTGTGTGTGTGTGTGTGTGTATATATATTCATGGTACTTTTTTACGATTAAACTTTTTTCTTGTACTTCCATAGTGTTTTGTTTGAAGACTCACAATTGACTTGTGACAAGGATTTTAACAGACGCTACTACCCAATATCATGTTGGACCTGCGAACATCAAGTAAGAGAAGGTTCCAGGAACGGCAAAACCACCTACCACTCGATCATCGGTCTTGCTGCCGAATATAGTTTATCATCAGTCGCGTGTAGCTTATATTTTGAATAGGATAGATGCGCGTATAATAGGGGATGATAAAATACTTTTCTAAAAGCAATGATGGATTCGATATTAGAAAGACTCTTCAATATCTCTGCCTATTTCAGTCTCTTTATTATCTATCTATCTATCTATCTATCTATCTATCTATCTATGTTCACTCAATACTGCAGATATTTATTTCCGATATAAAAACATACACATATTATTTTCATTGTCAGGCAGAAACTTTTCAGAAACATTTCTCTTTCAAAATACTTTATAAGCAGTATGAATTCTAACACGAATTTGTGCCAAAAATATTTAGTTATTTCTTTTGAATGAAAACACTTTCTCAATACTGTTAGGTTCATCTCTTCATTGTGAAGGTACTTATTACATAATAGATTTTCGCATTCTAATATTTGTTTGACAATAAATATTTTATGACGATTTTCAAACATAAGTAAATGGTGACATTATACAGAGATCAGTGCTAAGCTCTTGTAAATGCCTCTTATGCACTACATATATACAAAGATTTCTACTCAACATAATTATAAAGTTTATATTGTTTATATTTCAAAGAAATAATATGGGGTTGTAAGTAAATATTCTTAGAAATTATATTGTTTCATTTTAGGTAAGAAAATAAAGTTATTTCGATTTTCAGAAGTGTCTTCAATGTCTATCTAATTTTTAAAAAATAAAAGGAAAATATTAATTGAACCTTGTATTTGCTTGATATTTTTTTGTTGCTGGAATAACTAAAGAACACCTGGCTTGTAGGGGGTTTCGTCAAGGGGGAATAGGTTCGATCCTTGTCGTAGAGCTTATTCTCTTTATTAAGGGTTTGGATTATTCAGGCAAGCAACTGTTAATTACAATGTCAAAAACATAGCAAAGAAAAAAGGGGGTGTCGAATTGCATTTGTATCCAGTAAATATTTTTTTTATAAAAATACCTATTTTGTATAAATCACAAGATTATCATCGATTCAGTGGAATTATTTTAAATGTTTAGAATACACACATTTATTTCTAATAGTTCTGAGTTCTATATAGATTGAAACCGTCCATTTCTAAGTTACATGGCATAGTCTATTCGGATTTCTAGTTATATATATATATATATATATATATATATATATATATATATATATATATATATATATATATATATATATAAGCTTACTAATTCCATTACTGTAAGATTCTTTTGGCTTTGATTCAAAGAACTAACAAATGTCAGTTTTAACCTCTTCCTGTGTTACAAAAACTGTTTCTTCCAAATGATTCTGTAAGCTACGAAACAAAGGGGAGTCTTAAGGATCAAGATCGGGAGAATAAGGTGGATGAGGAATTTTCTCCCAACCAAGTTCATCGATCTTTTGCGACGTGATTCTTGCTGTATCGGGTCGCGCATTGTCCTGAGGAAACATCACCACTTTTCGATTCAATAGAGCAGGTATTTTTTTCCTCAAAGCTTAGTTCAAACGCTTTAATTGCTGACAGTATATTTGGGCATTAATTGTAGCATTAGGTGGTAAGAATTCAAAGTGGATTATTCCTTGGCGATCCCACCAGATTGAAAGAAGAACGTTTTGCCCATTAAGTTCCCTTCACGGCTGTGGCTGGTGTCCTTCCCCTTTAACAAGCCACTGCCTGCGACGCTTAACATTTCGATAAAAGATCCATTTTTCGTCGCCAGTCACAAGTCTATCCAAAAAAGGTGAAACAAGTTGGCGAGAATGGAGAGAAGAGCAGATGTCAACTCGGGATTTGAGGTTGTTTTCAGACAATTCATGAAGCATCCATTTTCCAAGTTTAGGAACTTTTCCAAGTTGTTGAAGATGACGATGAATAGTTGTATGGTTTGAACTGAGAACCACTGCCAATTCCTCAACTGATAAAGCAGGATTTTCTTCAAGGGCTGCCTCAAGAAGCTTTTCATCAAACTCAACTGGACGTCCCGTTTGATCTTCATTTTCAAAGGTGAAATCTCCACCTCTGAATTTTGCAAACTATCTTCCGCAAGTTCTTTCATTCACACATTCCTCTCCATAAACTGAATGAATGTTTCTAGCCGCTTCGGCTGCTGAGTTTCCTTTCTTGAACTCATAAAGTATTATGTGCCTCAAATGATTCTTGGGTACTTCCATGTTAGCAGGGTTTTAATCAAATTTTATTTTATTTTATTTTTCTCTGAAATAAAATTTGATCAGTCTAAAGTCATCTAACCCAAAAAATAATGATCAGATCCATTAGACATTATAGTATACTCTTTAAATTTCGTTAATTTTAACAAAAAGTTAAAATTCGGACAGAACTTATGTGACGACCTGATATATATTATTAATAATTTTCCTATAAAGAGTGACTCCTTACTATTTCTTCTGCTAACATTTTCTGTTGACGTAAAGAGGGAAGATTATATGTAATAAATAGTTCTCATGCTATAAAAGTTGGTTCACTTTGTCCTGCTAGATAATTTACTTCTCGATAGTGTCTATCTTACACAGTTTTATGTCGCCCATTCTTTATGCATTGCATATTGATGTTACATCTGATCTGGTATTATGTTATCATATGTATATACAGATTGTTCATAATATATTAGGTTGGTGCAAAAATAATGACGTAATAATGTCGTTTTTTGACGTATTTTTTAACGTCAAAAAACGACATTATTACGTCATTATTTTTGCACCAACCTAATACAAATAATTATCTGCAATTTTTTTTTTTAATAATGATATAGTATTTCGGCTTCATTCACTTTCACACCGCAGTAACGTAGTCTCCGCATGCCTTTTCTTTTCATGACGAAAAATGAACGGCTTACAATCAAGACACCATCGATCTTACGTAATAAGTAAAAACAAATATCTTTGCTTGATTATCAATTTATACAGCAGGATAAAAATAATTTCAAGAGCATCCCGATGATGCAAATCTAAGAGCCAAGAACATCTATCTGATATAAAGAAAAATCAGTCTGTTGCTTCCACTAAACTTCGATCTTTCTGCAAGGCTGAAAATCTTAGATATTAACAGCGGAATACCAGCGATGAATCCAAATATCAGAAGTGATACAGTACAGAAGCAGACTACGTACACTGCATCAAAAAGGACGTTGTGGAAGACATTAACAAACAAGAGATAGACCTGGTGGAAGTCCTTATATCCACTGCTAACAAGACTAAATTAAAATTACACCCGGGCGTGATTAAGAACCAACATTCTTTAATCTGCCATTCTACAAATTTCCAGAAAAAAGGCAGAAGAGACAAACAGAAGAAAATGAGCGGACAACATTGATGAGTCGACAAGAAGAACCGTCACAGAAACCCAGACTTTGGCACTCAACCTAGGTATACGTAGAAGGCTGCTCAGGCGCTCAACTGCACAACGATTTTACGAAAAACTTGCTGATATGGTTGATGCTGATGATCGTGTTGATGATATCGGGTTTTTTTTATTATCAAACCTGAAAAAGTTAGTAAAGCCTCACTAGGTTATCCAAAGATTTATAGACAAATGAGATAAATTCTGGAAAAGGAAAATGTTAACTGGTCCATAGTTGGTTTTATTATGTCAAAGAACTTACATGCTTCGAATAGCATAGTTTTAACTTCCCTATGATACAACAGTAGGTGTCGTATTTGATTAAAACCGATAGAAAATATTGGAAAATCTATTATGATGAAAGACGTACGGGCGAATATACAGACGCGTATATGCACCGGTATTATATGTATTTTATAAGTCGTATATATTCTGACGGAAAAGAATTTTCGAGAGACTGTGATTGATTTGCTGTTTCATCGAGGTAAAATTCATGTGCTAATAGAAAACCTCAATATTTGGCCTCGTCATTTGTCATCGATAAGATCGGAAAAAGGGAAACCAGGTGAAATGGATAGTCAGTGAGAATGTAGAGATATAGGGAGAGAGTATATGAGGATAACAAGAGGCAGGAGATTTTACATTAAACGCAGTAAATCTTTTAGGAATTATTAAACACATAGCTATATCCAAGATTTCATATAATTCAACTATATATATATATATATATATATATATATATATATATATATATATATATGTGTGTGTGTGTGTGTGTGTGAATGCGTGTATTCAGCTGCTACACAAATCTATTCATATAAACATGTATCAGTGAGTGCAAAGAAACGACACTCACACACACATATATATACATACACACACGCACACACACATATATATATATATATATATATATATATATATATATATATGTATGTATGTATGTATGTATGAAAATTTCTCAGAGTTAACCTGTAGAAAAGACAATATTTATAAATATAAATGACACTAGGATAACTGTCGTTATTGCTGACGCGTTTCGTCCAATGTGGACTTTCTCAAAGCAAAAAAAAACGAAATGAATTTAATTAAAGAAAGTAATTAATAATAACAAAAAACAGAAAGTTCTTAGCAACTGGAGGAATGTAGAGAACGCTATTTTCATGTCGTTAACTGAAAAAAACGTCAGTTTTTTTTTCTTATTTCCTCTTTCTTAACAAAATTACTCCTCTCCCAAACAATCGTACACAACAATATCGTAAAATCAAAAGAAAATGGTTGTATCCGACAACACAGATATAATGACAATTTTCTCCACACGTGACAATAACTGACGTTATATCATAAAAAACGTAATAAAAAAAAAATATTCGTATAATATTTCTGACGTTTTTTTAGTTGAGATGCTTGAGCAAATTAAAGTTTTCGAATTTTACAAACATTTCGGCTTCTTTAAACGCCGTTAATTATTAGTTATTAGTTTGTTATTGAACTTGCGATTTTGAACTGAGATAAAATTCAAATACAGTGGGCGTTAATTGATTTGGTTTGAGAATCCCAAACCCTTTGATAACGACAT
>OZ010577.1:80166422-80173922 GCA_963932145.1 Acanthosepion lycidas | reverse complement strand
AAAAGATATTTCCAGAAATAGATTTTGGAAAAAAAAATATTACCAACAATAAAAATTTTGTCGGCATTAAATGACCCATTGAGGTTGATATGCTGTAAAACAAAACAAACCAAACCAAAGCCAAGCCTAACATCTGCAATACGACAGACCCCTGAAGATTGGAGACGTCCAAAAACAAAGTTATAAATGAAGTTAACTTAAACGAGACAACAAAACCAACGTCGAACATGCTGATAAAAATACAATTGACGCATGAAACAATTATCTCTTTATTAACTTATAGGTTGAAACACCGGAATTAGCGTGATCCATCTTTCAAAGTTTGTGGCCGGGCGAAGAGAGAAATACATAAATGTTACACTCTACGAAAGAACAGAAACTACATCAGCTGAGTACGTTCAATAGCAGCATAAAAACTATATAGACTATATATAAACTAGTTAGATACTAGAAGTGAAGGCATTGATATAATTAAAATGTTGGCTTTCCATACTAATACAAACAAAATTTTAGGGGCGATATTCATATTAGTCCTGGAAAGAGCGATAAAAGGTATTGGACTTAAAATGCATACTGTCCGGAAAAAAAAAACAAACAAAAAAAAACTTGTTTTAAGAGAAAGATTTTATATGTTTCAAACGAAGGTAGTATCGGATGGTCGGTCAATGAACACCAAATGTTTTCTGATGAGGAAACAGCTATTATTATCATTTCCATTCCTATATACAGTCACAGAAACATGGGAGAAAAGTCGCTCGCTAAACAATAAAATAAATTTGTCTTCGTTAACGTCTAGTTTGAAAAATCGGAAATTCTTCTGTTAATTTACACCGAGGAATGTTTTATATATATATATATATATATATATATATATATATATATATATATATATATATATATATATATATATATATATATATATTAGCACATAAGGAAACTTTTGATATTAATAGACCTAGCAGACGATGTGGTTTCCGGTCAAATTTTATAAATTGTTTTTATTAAGATAGTTTTTCAGGAAGTAGCTTTCCCGTGTGCGGTAACTGTTATTGCCATTTTCATTAACAAAGGGAGGGGACTCCTTTCATACACTTTTGTTTGAAACAGTGTTTAAAGCTGCATTCTGATTATGTCATTATTTTCTTTTCGACTTACATCATTTTAAGCCCATGCTGCTGTTGATATTACTAAAGAAATATTGTTTTAGCTATTTGGTACCCTTCTCCGATAAGGATTCTATAGCGCCAGTCAAGAAGGTTCGAATAAGTATAGGCTTCTTGTAAACATATTGGTTTTATTCGTTCGAAGATATTTTTATACATTAATATGAGAAAACTGTTGCATATAGATTACGTTTTAGATATTTCTAAAATGGTTTGGTGCTATGATTGACATCAATATGTAAATGTCTAGATGACGAGGATATGGAAGAATAAGCGTCGGAGTTTTAGTCTAATGTTTCGGCATTGAAGCTGTTGCTGTGTTTTGCGAAATTACACACAGCGCTGCCTATTCTATGGTCAATCTGCTTATATCCTAATCTCCCTCTCTGGCGTAAAAGCATAAAAATTAAAATATACATACACAACCAGAAATATATTAAAAGTGATGTTGGGAATTATAGCGAGAAAATAATAATAATTATAGACAAATTAATATACTTACTCTACTTCAAACACTGTCCGTTCACGACATACGAAATCATACCTATCCGCAAATGTCAGTTATCTATTTTTCACAAATTTGAATGCAAATGACTCCTTCTTTTAAACTGTGCCGTCTAACGTTGAAAGGGAGAGTTTATCTTGTTATTTAATCCATAGTGTCGATTAAACCCACCTTTCTAGGTTTGTTTGAGAAGAAGAGATAAATTGATGTCTTCGTTGATCGTTGACCTCGGTTCGCCTTTTCCGATTTCCCTGCCTATAACGCTACGACGTACATACATTCTATATACACATTTATACTACGGATAGAAACGATACAGATTTCTATGTTATTAGTTATCTATTCAGATATTTACAGATGAAGAAGGATATTCTGAAAGGTTTATTTCTATTTCCTATTTCCCAGTTTTACAAGTCGGTCAAATTTCAAGAATATAATAACTTTTATAAAAAAAGAAATCGTGTTGCAATAAACCCAACCAATTCTCCACTGGAAACCCGTGACAGAATAACTTATGGTTAGTATATAACTAATTATATATACAGAAATACACAATAATATATATTATATGAAATAAATGATTGATATGTGTGTCAGCCTAAAAAGAAATGAAGAAAATATTATTAGCCAATAACAATCATTGTCGTTAAGAAAGGACAGAAGCTTTGAAAAATATGACAAGAATTGAATTGATATATATGAGAAAGAAACAAAACAAATTAAGTGAAATTTAAAATAAAAAATAAATATATATATATATATATATATATATATATATATATATATATATGACAAACAGAGACGTAATGAAATATTAATGGAAGAGAACAGACGGAAATGAAAGATTTCGCCAAAGAAAATGAAAATATATAAACATTCTTAATTAATGTTGAAATATAATGGCAAATATATAAAAATGAATCAATTATACAAAAATAAGAAAAAGTAAGTACAAATACAATAATTGCCAAGAAAATTGTAACGATGAGTTATCTTCCCAAACAAAGAGCCGCTTGATATCAGATTTTAACAATGAGCGAAGGAAGGAAAACAAAAGGGCAGGAAGTAATACGACAATAGTTTCTCAGTTATCTAAATAACGGATTGTTATTCAGATGACTGAGAGTCGTACTAATGTCATCACCTTTGTCGTTAAAATGACGATGGTTCGCTAAGACATGGAAGAGTTCACCGAATAATGAAAAAGGTTGTCTGGAGTTAAGATGCATGTCGTGACAATGAGAAGACACAAATATAGATAGTCGATCCATGCAACTTTAAGACATCTCGTGATGTTATTGAACATATCATGCATGCAGTCTTCTTGACAACTACAATCCTTAGAATTGATGTAGTTCCCACCTTTGTGTGTTAAAATCTCCGCAAAATCTATCATCATCATGCTTTCTGGAAAATTAAGATCTCTCTCTTCATTTTTTTTTTGTAGATTCACATACTTCGTTAGCAGCAATTCATTGAAGTTCATATTTTCTTTAAACCCTCCTCATTAATCACATATTTAAACTATTGTATTCTTAGCATTCTTCAATCGACTCATCTCAGTCGCAACATATACCTTGAATTCACTTCTCCCCCGCAAGCTCTGGGTAAATTATAGGACAGACCGGGTTCAATAGTCTTGGAACTGGTCTACCGCAGAAAGAAATGGCAACCGACTACGGGAAAAAAATCTGCATAGTCAGTCATGTACCGAAAAATACATTATCGCCTAAGCTTGTATTCAACTGATTGAATATGGCTTAATTCCCCAACTGAATATTATAATTCAGGGTAAATATTTACGAGATACCCTTAAGTACGGTTTGGTTAACCATTTTAACGAGCTTAAAATGTGAAATAAAATTTCGTTTGCTTTTAAATAGCTTAGTTAACACTAAAATCTACAACTTCAAAACTTTAAATTCCGGTCAAGGTAAATATATTCGCGATACTGGAATTTCACGAAATAGGAATTTGATTGTCGTTAGAAAATGTTTTCTCTGCCTTCAATTGTCTTTAATAAAATGTTGGCCATTAGGAAAAATATCTATTTCCTTATCAATCAAACATTACTAAATAATGATTTCCCCGTGGTCTTGAAAATTAATATAAAATCCACTAAACAAAGCCATTCATACACATAATAACAGTCAAGTAAAGATCAGACTTCAGTCGCAGAACTTCTAACCGTCAAAAACACAGAAGGGAACACAGAATTGGTTCATTTCATTACAGAAAGAACAACTATGTCATTAAATTAAATTGATATGGGGAAATATCTTACAGTAAATGATATTACATTATATTGAAACGAGTTATTACTTTCGAAGTCACCAGTCCAGACAATTACAGCAAAGCCCCCCCCCCCATGCTAACTCTCCCGATTCTATTCACTTTCGTTAGCTCCGTATTCAAGTAGTAAGGAGTACATTCAATTTCAGACATCTTCATTCCAAAGTAGTGCTTCCTTTTTTTAAGCATTTCACCCCAAACAAAGCCTAGAGAGCCACTAGCCTGTGAGGGGTTACAGAGAATGGAAGCAAGAGTAAAAATACATGATAGAAGACAGGATGAGGAATTAGATTAAGGCATCTGAAGATGAAGTTTGAAATTGCATTTGAATTTTTTTTTCTTTTTTTAATCTTTAAATTTTATTTTTCGTTTCGAAAGAAAATTCAGAAAAAAAGGGAAAATCGAATGTCTTTAGCTAGAAGCGAATGTGTCTCGTCAGTATTTTCATGATTTAGTGGCCGACTATTCTTACTTGATAAATTTTCTGAACTGTTTTCGCCGTTCTTTCTCCTGTTATTCTTAATTTTTTATTGAAAGCATGCCTCCCAAGCCCACTATTTGGTGAGGGCGGTGGATTGGCCGTTGACCCCCCCCCCCACCGGGTCGATGCTTGGACTTAAGGTAAGCTGCACATTCACTTGTTATCATAAGGAAGAAAGGTGACTAACACTCGCTGCCACGTATATCGAGGCATTTATAACATACCAATAATTCCAGATATCCTTATTTTCTTCAATTTCTTTTTAGATTAGTCAATAGGATTTATACTAAGTTAAAACTTAATGTTGCGAAAGGGTAAATCCAAGTGTCAGCCAGGACTCTTTGCAAACTATCTCCCCCTCTCATCTTTCCCTCTGTTTTTGTTGTTGTTCTGTGTGTTATATGTAATAGGAGTAGGTAGGCTTTCCTACCGCCCGGTCAACACTCCTCCCCTTCTCTTGGACATGAGTAGAGGCTTACGCCTTGTTTCTTGTTTAGGAAGGGGTTCCCGGTACTCTCTCTCTCTCTCTATCTATCTGGCCTCTGTATCTCCTGTTGCCTTTATCTAACCACTACCCTTCTCCTCATCCTTTCTTCTGTCACTCCTATCTGATCTTGCTCCAAAATTTTCTGTAACCCCTTGCGTCCTAGTGGCTTCCCGCCTTGCTTGGGTGAAACGCTTAAAAAAAAGTAGATTATATCTCTCAAGGAAGCAAATAAGAGGAAGGTAGTTTCACAGACGGCTAAATTTCAACAGTGAAAGGGTGGGACTGAAATACCAACCTAGTAGCACGCTTAAATTCATGTAATTCGGGAATCAGCGAAAACAGTTTGTGCGAGCAATTGCCGTGAAAGTATTTGTAGAAAAGACAGAGGGAAGCGAAGGCACGTCTGTGAGAAAGTGACTGTAGATTAGCACGCGGGAATGAATCCACAGACTCAAAAAATTAGAACCTGCTCAATTAATAGATCAATCGTTATTAATACGCCGTATTTTCATTTTTTGTTACTCACTTTGACCTCTTAAATACATATAAAACACCTTAAATACATATAACCCACCTGCACAAGCGGCTTTAGAGTGATGTATTGCGAGAACGTACGTTAAATATATAATATTTAAACTTGTATCCGAAATAACGTCTGTGGCAACCACCTTACATCCCATGATCTGCTCTCAGACATGGTTTCCGCTTTGGCCGATCTACAGCTGATGTGCTTACGGCCATCACTTAAATTGTCTACAAAGCTCTTCAGAATAATGGAGAAGCACGTGCCGTGGCCGTTTGATAGGGTTTGACAGGCCGGCCTTCTTCACAAGCTTCAGGGTTGTGGTATTACAGGTCGATTGTTTGACTTAATACAATCATTTCTGTCAAACCGTGAATTGAAGATCGTTCTCAACGGATTCTCCTCCAGCTACTATCCCACGAACGCAGGTGTTCCCCAAGGCTCCATCCTAGGCCCTACTCTGTTCGTTATCTTTATCAACAATCTTCCTGACGCCATTGATTCCCAGGTGGGCATCTACGAGGACGACACTACAATTTACTCCTGCCTCAAAAACAAATCTAGTGTCATTGACAAAACTAACCTGGCCGTTCGTCTCGAAAAGGACATCCAATCGGTTGTGAACTGGGGCCGGAATTGGTTGGTTAACTTTAACGCCACCAAAACAAAACTGCTCTCCTGCCCCACCCCCCATTAGAATGTCTGAGGTTCAACTTCCCGAAAGCGCCTCTCTGCGGCTGCTTGGTCTCAAGTTGTCTACTACCTGAGATGGAACAAATACATTGAATCAGTTGCTTCGTCCACCGCAAGGAAAGTTGGCTCCCTGTTCCGCGCAAGGAAATTTTTCTCTTCGGAATCGATCCTTCAAATCTACAAATCAACCATTCGCCTTTGCATGGAATATTGCTGCCATATATTGTCTGGAGCCACTACTGTTTGCCTCGGTATTTTTGAAAAGATCCAGAGACGGATATGCAATATAATTGGCCCCGATCTGGCATCTCGTCTGCTATCACTCTCTCTTTTTTACAGATACTTTCATGGTAATTGCTCCGATGAGATGCTTTCACTGGTTCCCAGTCTTCGCGAATTCAAGCGTCCTACGAGGATGGCATCCGACTCTCACCCTTTCACTGTTGAGACTGTTAAATGTAGCCGCCTCTTTTACTCCAACAGCTTCATGTCTTGCACCTCTCTCCTGTGGAACTCCCTTCCCTACTACCGTTTCCCTGATAACTTTAATCTCCAACTATTCAAAAATAATGTCAATCGACATCTTCAGTTGCCTTGATCTATCCACTATCCTTCTTCTCATCCTTTCGTCTATCATTCTTATCTGCTCTCGCCTCAAATCCTCTGCAACCCCTTGCGTGCTAGTGGCTTCCCGCCTTGCTAGAGGTGAAATGCTTTACAAAAAAAAAAGAAATCATTGTTCAGTAATTGACAAACACACTCGAATTTGAAAATTCGCTGAGAGTCAGATAAAAAATATTTTTGCAGTTACTATTGGAGGTATTAATGAAAAGGTGACGTTGTTCAGTTAATAAATAGTTTTAACTAAATAAACATCCTTGCTCTTGAATATAAACACTTGCAGTAAAAAAAAAATACTTACATTTACCTTAATAAAGTCCCTCAAAAAGAGGAAACGCATCCGCTAATAATTTTTCCACTTGTCTTTTTTATTCATTTCAAGGTTTGTAAATATTAGGTTGGTGCAAAAATAATTTCGTTTTCTCACATAGTAACATATGTTAGAAAAGGAAATTATTTTTGCACCAACCTAATATTTACTTGATTAGTTTAATTTAAAACAAATCATATTGATCATAATCCGCAGAAACACGTGAAATCTGCTTTTAATGTATTAGGTTGGTGCAAAAATAATTTCGTTTTCTCAAATAGTAACATATGTTAGAAAACGAAATTATTTTTGAACCAACCTAATAGTATGGATGTTGTTTTAATCAGTTGAAAAAACAGGATTATCCAAAAATAACATGAGGCTGCAACGGAATATCTCACCGCACTCCACTTTATGAATTATGA
>OZ010577.1:80118922-80158922 GCA_963932145.1 Acanthosepion lycidas | reverse complement strand
TGATAAGCGAAAAATTGATAATATATTTTTATTTTCATATTTTTTTATTCGTGTAATGTTTTTCGTGTTGCTCCAAAACGTTATACAAACAGGGATAATTTGAAAATAATGGTTACTTAACTGTGTCGTTCTATAGTTATATAGATATGCATGTATAGCAGACTGTTTAATTACATATCTGGTGAGTGTAAAAAATAATCTGTTCACTTTGCCTTTTTTTTAATTTCAATATTTTGTATACATCAAAGTATTGACCAGGTAATGTCAGTAAGGTTTCAAAATTGATGGCTGCCCAGTTTCTTCTTTCAGAGTATTGCAAATTTATAAAATGTTAATAGATAGGTTATCTGCCCACTTAAAAAAGTCAACATTTGAGGCTAATGTAATCTTTAGCTGTCTGTAAATCTACAATCCCGTTGGAACAAGGATGGTGAGTAGTAGTTCGGATAAGTTTAACTCCGTGTAGGTTGGCAAATTTTGGAAGAATTTAGATAGAAATTGTGATCCTGTTTCAGCACAATGAGATATGTCACCCCATGTGCACTGAGTCATTTATCTAGTGTAACCTTTTCCGATAGTTTCAATGAAAGTATTAAGAATAGCAAAGTAAACAAGCCATCGACTAAGACAATCCACAGTAGTAAGGATATAAATGAAACCATTTGTGTTGGAGAGTAACCCAGCAAGATTGATATGCAAATGGGTGAATCTGCCATCAGGTCTCTACAATTTATCAATATGTGAATTTCTATGTTTCCTTGTGCTGTGTCTGACACTGAATGCATTCCACCGACAAGCTTTGTTTCTTTTATTACAGTGGACATGTTTGGTCATACAAAGCAATTTGTTATGTCTTTTGTGGCTGCCCGTCAGCCACGATACGATAATTCTTGAAGGTGGCTGAAGATTTTCTTATATAACGATGTGAATATATAAGGTCGAGTAAAAGTTATTTTCTTGTCAGATAATGAAGTTGATGTCTGCTAACGTAAATGATGAACTTCTCCACACTTTATCTCGCATATTTCGAAAAGACTGGGTTGCTTTTCTAAAACCAAATTGCATTCTATTGAATTAGACAAAAACGAAAAGAGTATTGATAGCAGTGTTGGGTATATCGCATTCCTGGACAGGGATTTGCTAGTGTGCCTTGAATAAATCAATCTGATAAACATGGGTACGGCATGTAATCCAACAGTGAAATACTATTTATGAAGAATTGGGCAATAATGTTGAACTGTTGAAATATTTTGTCCTCCAAAATTGGCACATGGGTGCCAAGCAGAAGCATTTGCATTCGGCACCATATGCAACGGTGAATACCACTAGTATTTGGAAGGTCGAATTATTACTAACGGTAACGTTTGTTGAATTTCTTTCTTTTGAAGTTTTGCATTTCCATGTTCAGTCTCCGCTGAGTAGAATGAGTCAGTTGATTGTCGTTTGACTGTGGTGTTTGGCGTTGTATAATACTAGCTCTATGTGATTGAATGGAATTGGTACACCAGGGAATTTGTGATAAATCTCACAAAAATCTTGTGGTTCGTAAGTGCTGAATATTTGACCCGTAAACAATATTTTGTCGCACTTTTTTCAATGAAAAACAATTAAAAATGTATTAAGAAAACATGTTGCAGAAGGGTAAAGAAACAAAATAAGTTGGTGTCATGAACAGTTCAATACAATCTTCAGTCTGTATCACTGATGTAATTATATGTCTTGTGTCTATCGGAGCTAGAAGAAATACGTGATTTAACTCGAAATCATCAAAGGAAAACCAACATTTCACATATCGCGCTGCCTGTGCATATCGTTAAGGGGCTGTAATCTAACTATTGTAATTGATCACCTTATAGGTTTCTCACTATTTCAGACCAGATTTGTTTCCTCGGCATTGATTTGCTATATTTTGATGTGTAACCTGTTCGTTTTTACTTCCAGCCATGGCCTCGACATCATCAGCAACGCAGAGATTTGTAATCATTTCTACTCTAATACTAACTTTGCCGATATGGTTTTCAAAGACACCCGGCGTTATTTTTTGCAGGAATATATTTTTTTAAAAAGTATATGGGTACAATAGAAATCCATGTTGTATGCGGACTGATGTGCGAAACTAGCCCCGCTCTCTTCCGTGTGAAAAAATTTTCAACCTCCGAATCTCTATACTCTGGATTAATTCATCCTATGCTGAAAATATTCCTTGTGCTCTTGCATTTTTTTCGCTCTTTATTTTATTTTTATTCCATCAGAAAATAAACACCGTTCTTCAAAACAAGTCTTATTTCAGCTTTAAAAAACTGTATGGCTTTCTCCTTTTCAATTCTCGTATCTTCTTGCTTCATGTAATGTAAGCAGAATACTTTGTCCATCCATCTCGCTGTAAAATTCACTTCCATTATTAACTTTGTGTAAAACATTAGAAAGGTTTGTTGTCACACGTTCATTATATTAACAAACACGTACGAAACGTTGAACATTTTTTTTTATTTTTACGATTCTAACCACTGATATTTACATTTTTATTAACTTGTTATTTCCCAGAGTTAGATTCTACTATTGTATTATTTACATTTCCGTACGTTTTTTTTTCTCTTAGTTATTTTCTTGCATTTCTCTCCTCTTGCCTCCATTCTCTTTTCATCTTTCTATCTTTTTATTCATCTTTTCAAAAAACATGCTTTTTTAATTGATTCGTCGAGGTCACGCCTACTCTTTTATTTTTAGTCGTTCGCTCTTCTTTCCTGTTGCTTCATTTTTTAAAATATTTCCTTTTCATGTCTTGTATATACCTTTCTTGCTTGTCGGCGTTGTAGAGTTCGTTTGGTGTTGCACTGATGCAGGTTTTTTTTACACGCTTTCATCTTTTTTTATTTGTTTCTTCTTAAAGTTACTATGACATTTTTCTGTTCTTTTACAGGTCTCTTCCTAAATATTTCTTTGACATTCTTTTGTTTTTTTGTTTTTTTTTATCTAAGTTACAAATCGTTCGCAACATTATTTCTTGTTTCTTTTCCATTAATTCCTATTTACTACTGATATTGCCATGTTCTGGTGTCGTAACGTATAGCGGCTCGTATTGAGGAATCGGAGAGCCGAGCTCGAATTCCAGTCGAATTCATTATATTCACTTCCGTGCTAACACCCTTGGGGGATCCTCTTCTCCCAGGACAGACCAGATTATATAGCCTTGGATGGCAGCAACCTACTGCGAGAAAAAAAATCTGCCTCGTCAGTCATGTATCGAAAGATACACGATCGCCTAAGCGTGTATCACGCATGGTACATAACTGACTGACTGAAACGAGTTCAGATTCATGCCTAACTCGTTGCTTTCAATTTCCCAGAAATTTCCATGACGAATGCAAATGTCTCTCGCTTGTTAGGTAACAGAGCAGCATGCACTATGGCGTCTAAATGACAAAGCCAGGAGAAGGCAAAGAAAAAACACTCGCTTATGTTAACCAAGAACCAATTGATATCCCATAAACAAAAATATGTGTCATGATCTCCCACGTCCTGAAAAAAAAAAAGACAAAAGAAACATGGCGTTAAAAAATATTCTATTTTTTTCTTATTGTATATTGCCTCCTTAGTAAATATCTTTTTTCTTGATTTCTATCATTCATATATAGACAGTGATTTTTAATTATCAATTCCAAAACATTTACGCATGTTTGTCCCCGCCAAACTTTCGCGATTTCAGTTCAGATCTTCACCTTTATTGTTTGTATTTCAGTAAATCCGTGTTTAATTTATTTAAACCTCTACGAGAAATAAATTAGGAATTAGGATTAAAAATATACTTACTATATAGAATGTAAGAAACTTGTTTCGCAGCCTTATACATATTTCTTCACGCACATGTTAATTGAAAAGTGGCTCCCTATTTTGAAATAATTATAATTTATTTATTAACTATAATTTTTACAAAAAAATGCATAGAAGAGGAAAGCATTTAGCATGAGGTCTTATTTAAAATTCAATATGGGCACGAGATTTCGCTACCAACTTCTCGAGCCTCTCCGGAATCGCATCATCTGATTTCACCAGAAACTCTTGTATTCGTTCTTCCGACGTTTTTTTTTTTTTGGCGCAGTAGACTTGCTCCTTTAACCAACCCCCAAACAGAAATGTCACGGGGTATTAAGTCAGGACTACTGGCTGGCCACTCATACATAAAAGAGGGAGTTAATTTTCAATCACCACGTATATCTATATATTCATATCCTGGAGTAGAGAAATTCGATGTAGATATTGGTTTTCAAGCAAGACGATAAAGCCTATAAGACGCAACTGTTTACTGAGAGAAAAAGAAACGGAGAAATATTTACTGAGGAGAAAAGAGAAAAAGCAAATGATACAAAAAGACAGAAGATGACGTTCAAATAATGTATGTTTTGATTTTCCGATATAAAGAATAACATCTTGTACTGTTTGGTTTAGGAGGTAATTAAATTCGAATTAGTGCATACATAATAAACAATTAGTGTCGTAAAACATTCTTCAGTTTAACGATAGTAATTGAACACTGATTTTTTTAATTGTTATCGATGTACACCGGTATCGAAATAATACACTAGTGAATTAAATAACATTCCTCTAATAATATACACCTTTAAAAATGAGAAATATAAACTGTGTAGGTGTTCCCTTATAAAGCATTATTCAGCCAAACGATGGATAATCCAAAAGAGATAGTTCTAAAGATGGTAGTAATCATTTCCGTTTTGACTGTTTTTTTTATTTTCCCTCCAAAAAATCCTAGAATTTTTTTTATTTACTATATGAGGAAAAATACCGTGTGGGGTTACTGTTACATGAACTTCAATTACAGAGGAGAGTGATCACACACATACAAGTCTTAAAACCTGTGTTCATAATAGCATGGAACAATATCTCACTTGAAGTTATCAAAAGGGCGACTAGAAATTGGCTAGACTGTCTACGTCGTTGTGTAGCTGCCCAAGGAAAGAATTTTGAACAACATATCTATCATTTGTGTTTTCGTTCTGTTTTAATCTACCACATTTCTATCCTTTGCTTTTGGTTTAAATAACTGTAACAAAAATTCCAGCAAGTAAATAATCTTTACCAATTTTCTTATTTTTACTATTTTGTAGGGCACAGTGTAGAATCAAAGAAAATTAGTTTATAAAAGAAACATAGCCGAAAATAAAAACCGAAATGTGTATGCCAAGTTACTGTTACATGTAAGGCGTTACCATTTTGTTACCTGTTTCGATGACATCAAATTTACTTTTTGCATTAAACTGTATATATATATATGTTAATAAGAATTAAGATATTTTCTTCCCAGAGGAATCCACTTTTTGGCTATCCTTATTTTCAAATTGTTGATTTTCACCCTTCAGATCCTTCAGATTCTTCGGCTTAATAGCCAATCCCCTGTGACACCCCAGAAAGTACCCGATTCTTCCTGTCATATTCTCTCTTTACAACAACCAGATTAGACTTAAAACTTAAAATATCGCTGCAATATGTGGGCTGTTCAACGCTATCTTTTCAGCTGAGTTCAAACGCATTTATATGGCTTTATTTCCAACCCTAAATCTTGATTCCCCTCATAGGAAGCGTCTCTTTCGTTATTAAATGTTCAGACGCGCTACATACCTTAGATCCCCCAGTTCGCCCATTTGTAGCTCGGACCCGACAGGCCATGGAGACCTGTTCGAATCATTGTCAATCCCATCGTATACCACTGGTGAGAAGGAAATTTTGTTCCGAAAAGTTCTTGCCGAGAATCAATACATCGTGTAGACGATTCCAGAGAGGATTCTACCCCTATTGACTACAGTTATAACCCCTTTAAGTCAGGTCAACTGACATTTATCCTGCATAACCGAATAACCAGTAACTTCATCCTCCTCTTATATTCAACAAGCTTATCCCGGAAATCTTTTTAACATCCCTGGCTCTTGGGTTGTCTATTAGGTGAATATGTAGTAAACCAAAAAACAAAAGAACTTCAGGATACAATGTATACGAAATCGACATTCTTACAATGATTGAATAAATATTAAAGATTCGGTTTTGCCATAAGAAGGATGCAAGTATGTTAACAAACTTGCCAAACACTTTCCAATGTTTTTTCTTTAAATTGTTCCCTTTTATTGTCCGTCAGGAATACGTAATCCTTTTCCTGAATTTGAACCTTCCTGTTATTAAATTTCTCTCTTATTTTTCTTGCATGTACGTATTTATTGAAAGCATTTATAAAAATGGTTACTTGTTGCTTTTATTCAAGTATTGACTTTTTATTCTTCTCTTTGTTTGATGTTTGGTTTTCTGCGAGCCGCTCGACGTGCCAGCGTTTGTTGAAAACTGTTCTAGCATGATCGATGGAATAGTTGTTGTTAATAAAGTTAATGTTATTTTTGTTGACGTTGTTGTTGTGATAACTGCTGCCACTTGTATTTTGTTTTTAAATGCTATCATCGCTTCCATCAGATTGCATGATTTTTATGCGTTTTTCTTCTAAATTTGACTTGTCGTTATTTCTCTGAAATATTTCGATCAGCGTTTCTTTCTTTGACTTTACAGTTCCCTTCGTTATCGTCATGGGTTAACATTTTTCCACTAATTTTTTTCTTTCCTTTCTTTTTCATTTCTTTCATTTTTTTGCTGCATGCTTTCCAACTATTGGAGCACTGAGACCTTTCGCTTATTTTTCAATTGATTACATCTTTTTTTCCCTCATTTACACAATTTTTTGTTATAGTCATGATTTCATTCATTACTCCCCTTATGGCAATATATGTACTCATTTGATTATTGCTTTCGCTCTCTCTTTTTCTCTCTATCTTTCCTTCTTTCTTTCTGTACATTTTTATATCTCTTTCCATTGTAGTTCTTTTTCATTCTCTTTCCCTTTGCTTGTTTGTTCTTTTCTTCCTTTATTTATTTTTAATTTCCTTTCTTTTTATCTTTCAGTCCTTCTTTCAATCCAGCTTTCATTTTTAATTCTTCATAGATTTTATGCATTAAAATTTTCATTCTCTCTTAAAATGTCTGTCTTTCCATCTTAACCAGCAATTCTTGTTCTGTTTTCATTACCTTTTTTCTTTTTTATCCTTTATGCTTTACATTTCTCTCTTTTTCTTTCTTTCTTTCTTTCTTTCTTTCTTTCTTTCTTTCTTTTATCTCTTAAGATTTCTTTCTTCCTTTTCCTTTCTGACTTAAAATTTTGTTCTTTCTTTCGTTTCATTCACACCTTAAAATTTATTTCATCCCTTCTTTCTTTCTTTTTTCTTTCTTTCTTTCTTTCTTTCTTTCTTTCTTTTTTCTTTCTTTCTTTCTTTCTTTCTTTCTTTCTTTCTTATTTTTATGTTTTAATACTTCTTTCTTTCTTTGCCTTTATGTCTTAATATTTGTTTCTTCTTAATCTTTCTATATTTCCTTTATTTTTATCCTTTTTTCCTTAACATTTCTTTCTTCTTTCCTTTCTTTCTCCTGGTTTTTCTCATAAACTCATAATTGTTTCTGTTTAGTATTATGTGTAGCTTTCATTACATGTCTTAATTCATACTTCTTTTATAGAATCATAGGCCCTAATTTTATTTCTGTTTTTTTTTTCTTTATTATTTGCTCTTCTTTTTATATCATGTCGGTTTTTAGATGTAATTCATTTTCTAATTACTTTCACTTCTTTTCTTTCGTTTCGTCATTATATTCCATGTTTCGCCCTTGTTTCTACGTTTTTCAATTTTCTAAATAATTCTTTCTATTTCCCACTTTGTATGTTTGTTGTTACGACATGCATTACAAGTTTTATGGTTGTTTTATTTATAATTACTTGTTGTTGCTTTCATTATATTCAAGTGAAGTTTCACTATTTGCCGGGCCCCTAAATCTTATTTTAAAAGAGATTCCGATTTTATTTTTCAGTATTTTATATTTATTTTGTAAAGTCAGAATGATTACATCAGAGAAGCAATTCTAGATGGTCTTCATATAATGTTTGCCTGTTTTTTATTACTGTTATTTTTTAAAAAATCCTTTTGCGTTGAATTTGATTTCTTTTACGTTTTCACCATTCCTATCTGCATTGAAGTTTCTTTTTCATTCCTTCCTTTCTATTTGATTTCAAATACAATTATAATGCTTTGTGGTTATATTTTCTGTCTATATTCATACTTACGCTTGATGTATTTTTTATTTATCTTTTCAACACATTTTTTTTTCATTCGAAAATTTCTCTAACTCTAATAAATTATTATTTCCTTTTTTCACTTCTTAATATATATATATATATATATATATATATATATATATATATATATATATATATATATATATATATATATATTACATTTTGCATTCGTATACTATGTTATCTTACACTTTTTTTGTTATTTTTTCCATTTATATATTTTTTTTTACTCCGTTCTTTTTCAATATGTTCTTTTTTAAAAATTCTTATCGTCTGTCTAATTTCTCTATTTTTCTTTTTCTTAATTTGTTTTTCATTCCATAATTCACCTTTCTTCTTTTTATATCATTCCCGATTACTTTATTTTATTCTTTTCTCATATACTTCCAAATCTGATTAAGTTTTTTTTTTTTTTTTTTCATTTAAATCATTTTTAAAGCTACAATGTTTTGATTCGGTCCTTCTTTTCTTTCTTCTGCAATTCAACCGACTTTATTTGCCAATTTTGTTTATTTTCATTTTAGAATACATCTTATCAGGTTGGTGCGAAAATAATGTCGTTTTCTCATATATGTTACTATGTAAGAAAACGACATTATTTTTGCACCAACCTAATACATTCACCAGCCACGAACCCTTTCTCGGTTTCTATATTCAACCAAGCCTTACTCTCGTCAAATTCACCTTACTCTAATTTATGCTCACATTAACAGAGTCTCTCTCTTCAGTTTATATGAAATTCGTTTATCGACTGCTTCACTTCCAGCAGAGTGCCTCTCTCAATTTTGATTCCTTATCCCTTTTGCATTTTCTGTTTTTCTCTTAATTTCGGTCGCTTTCTTCTTTCGTTCTTTGAACCTTTTACACATTCCATCCAATTTTCTTTATCCTCTCGATTTTATTTTCCTATGTTGCCCCTTTCTTTATTTTTCTTCTTTTTGCTCCGATCACTCTTTTTCTCTCTCGATCATTTTTGAAAAACGTGTTTTCTAGTAAAAATATATAAATGAATAAATAAACGACCAGTAAAGGAAACAAAAAGCGCTTGTGATTGATCATCTTGCTAATAACAAACGACGTCAATGTAAAATATTTAAGAAGCTGTGACTAAAAAAAAAAAAAAAAAAATCTCTAGCACTCTTTCCACGGCAAATTGGGCGCATTTTATTTTATATTATGCATTCTTTTCTTTTTTCGAATACATCTATGTGTGAATATATGTCTTTTCTATATTATATCTTATATGTAAACCAATACAGGAAGGATTTCCGCCATTGTGTACATATAAGAAAGCCCTGAACATGTATGTGGAGATGCGACAAAGCCTATATGCATGTTTCTTCTAAGGCCTTTCTTTTATTCAAATGCATATAATTGTTTCTATATGGTAGATGTCATTACGAGTGGTGTTGGTCTAATAAAAGATACATACATACATACATATATATATATATATATATATATATATATATATATATATATATATAGGATGTGCACATTCCGTCTTTGAGAGCCGGGTTCAAATATCATTATGGCTGATTTGTCAGGAAAGTGACATCTTCAGATTATCGGTCTGGAGAAGCGATGCCATCATTTGGCACAATTTGGAAGTGCCTGAAATCCACAATACGAGTTGGATCAAGATTTCTGAGTAAATATGGACGTCAGTGGTTATGCAAGCCTGTAAGCACCTGTCATCCGGAATTAGGGCTTCTGTATACTGATACTTTTCAAATCGGTTGGTCATGCCATATCATGCGCTCTCTCCCACAAACTATTGTCCGTTAAGCATAGTCGAAGAATAAACCGCAGGTAGGATTTGTGGGTGTGTAACAAAAAAAAATAAATCTGACGGAGCATGCGTCTGCAACAGGAATTCACTGGCATGATGCTTTACTCTGAAAACGAATTGCAGGTAATTATATATATATATATATATATATATATATATATATATATATATATATATATATATATATATATATATATATATATATATATATATATATATATATACACTATTTTAATATATTAAATAATATTATTTTTAATAATTTTTATCTTTGTATATTTACTCGCTTAAGTTTTATTTCAATAGTTTCTTAGCATTCGTGTAATGATACTTTTCGTCTTAAATATCTATCGGTTGTGGTATCCGATTGTCTGGGTCAACGTCTGTGGATGTGTGTCCATGTATTTATAGGTATCTATGTGTATGGAAAGTGCATTCTCTTTTAATTGTGTATGTATGTACGTGTGTGTTGGTTTCCCTTCCCCCACTTCCCCCTTTTTTTTTCATGACAGACCGTGAAGATGTTCTCTGTCTCGTCTCTTTTTATGTGTGTATATATATATATATATATATATATATATATATATATATATATATATATATATATATATATATATATAATATGTCTTGGTGCTTATACATTAGAATCTGATTGCGTTTGTTTTACGCGTGAGTTTAGGACCCTATTCACACACTCTTAGGATTAAAAATTATACATTGTCAAAGGACCGGATATTAAATTAGCTAAAGTAACTTCAATGAAGAAATAAATTGAATAACATATATATTTCTTCTTTTCTCCTCAGTAATTTTATAGTTGTAAACTTAATAGCGATTAAATTTTAAATTTTGATTTTGTAATTAGCAGTTTTAAATTTTAATATTAAATTTTATCATATAATTTAGTAATTATTGGTTGGAATAAATTCTTTTTTAATACTACCCATATTTTAAACATCTGAATAGATATTATAACATGACTTCGTTGTCAAGCTTTTTGAATTTTCCTATACTTGTGTTTTGATTGGTCCATCTAGCCTTTGTAACAACGTTTTTCCCTTGCGAAGGATTGTTAATTAATTTGAAATATTTAAAACCATTTATTTTACATTCAACATCATCACTTGATAAGACACCGAGGGTGTTGAAACAAAATGGCTATTTTTGTAGTGATTTTATAACATATTTATGTTATAATTTTTTTTTTAAATAAATAATTATATATATATATATATATATATATATATATATATATATATATATATTTAGTTTATGCAAAACTAGGTAATCCGTATGGGGAGACCCAAGGAGGTTGATATCCGGAGAGCTCAATGTAAATTCAGAGCAAATATGTTTTAATAAAAACAGACCACTTTAAGGTGCCATGTAATAAATTATTTCACCACAGCTCTTTTAAAGGGCTCTGGATCATCAAACTTTACTTCCAAAGGTTTCATTTTTCATTTCAACCTTTGGAATTAAAGTCAGATGATCCAGGACCCCATAAAAGGGCTGTGAAGAAATAATTTATTACATGGAACCTTAAAGTGATCTGTTTTTATTAAAACAAACACACAGACACAGACACATACATACATATATACATATATATATATATATATATATATATATATATATATATATATATATATATATAAGGGAGGATCGTTAAATCCGTAACCTAAGTTATGTCAGATGATCCAGGACCCCATAAACTGGCTGTGAAAAAATAATTTATTACATGGAACCTCAAAGTGGTCTTTTTTTTATTAAAACACCCCCCCATATATATATATATATATATATATATATATATATATATATATATATATATATATATATATATATATATATATATATATATATATATAAGGGAGGATCATTAATTCCGTAACCTACACCTAGTTAAACTGAAATTTGTATGAAATTTTCATTATAATATTATACTGCATCATATTCCCTGTATTAAATTAGTAGATGATGGGACGCTCTCAAACTGATATCATATTGGTGTTTCTGTCAAATAACGCTCTGGTTTAATAATTTGATATCACAATATTTCTTTGGACAAACCAAAGAAAACTATTTCTTGCAATGCCAGGATTTACGCGCCCTGTCATGAATTATAAAAATATTGATCTTAAATTTCGTTAAAGGATTTTTTTTATTTAATTTAAATTTTATATTTGTTATGAATACACTGTTAATTTGGACACACGACACTTCTTGATGCAGAAAATGCGAGATATAGTTATAAACTGTTATGATTATACTATTAATATTAATATTATATTCGTTATGAGTTGACCGTATTGCATTTTGTTCATTTAAGGGATAAGGTAATCTTCGAGAGAGTTTTGTTTTAATATAAACCAACATAAATCTAATTTTCGTTGGAAATGAAATCTATTTTTGAAAGACCATTTACCATATTGTGTTGATATTTTTTTAGCAGTGGTGTTAATTGTGACGATGAGATTGGCTTTTTAAGTCTATATCGTATATAATTGATCGGAATTTATTTTAAAATTGACGTTTTTCTATATGATATTCATAATTTCTAGTAATCTCGTTTTATTTATAATAAACTTGCATCTGAAGACAATAAAACAAAATTATTATATTAAACTTTTGTACAGATAATTGTGTTGATTCTGATTAATTTTATTCACTGTATTTTTTTGGATTTCTTTGTAATCATTACAATTGGGGAATACGTTGCTAAGAAGAATTTGCTGTTTTTTATCTAATTAGTTTGGAAATAATATGTGGGATACTCCGATCTGTCACATTTTTTCTATAAAGTCATTTTATCAGTTGCAAAAGATACTGTTGCAATTAGGGAGACAGGAGATTGTTTTTTTATTCTAGGGATTTAAGTTTATATATAATTTCCGGTTTTGTTTATAAACTTTAAAGTAAAGTAAAGAAGAATTATACTTGAATTAGTCAAATATTCCTCGTTATTTGAAAAGACCTGCAGATTCTTGTCAGATAAACTTTCATTAGAATTTCCAAAGATTTTGATGAAAAAAATATTTTGAACAAATCTGTTGAATCAATCTGACATTCGATAACGTTTACCTTATCAACGTGTTTTGCAGTGATTAAAAAAAGTTAATTGGTTGGTGCTAGGTCATGGATAGATAGCAATGAGGGAAAGCAGGCCGCTCCAATGCTAATTTTTAGCTTTGTTATTCATACGGGATGCAGATTTGAGTTGCCATGCAGAAGAGTAGCAATTGTCATGTGTATAGTGCCACTACAGTGCAAAATTTCGGTATGTTACTGTACACTAAATTAATTCCTAACTGCCATATATGATTTGTTGTTAATATGATACATTCGTTATAGAAGATTCTTCGCATAAACGGAAATTACTTACGGCTTAATATAATAGTAAAGCTCTGGCTATTCAAATCGATTAAACATTCTATGAAAGGAGGTCTCTTCCTTCCATTACGTTTTTAAGTAAAGAGGAAGGCAGAATTATTTGATATAATTTCGTGTAGATTTGATTTGATTTCTCATACGTTTTTTCTCAGCAAATATTCAAATATAAGCTATATATCATACATATAATTCGGTTTGGGTGTATTCGTAAAAATCTATATTTTCGAGGTGTAATCTGTAATAAGTCAGCGAAGGACAAGCCCCATCCGGTTGCCTACAGTGTCGATTATACCGGCGTATTAGTAAAAGGGATGCTTTATAGAGGAGGCTAAAATAATTTTGCAAAGTATAAGTAGTATAAATTTAGATGGTGACAATGATGTATGTTGTTCAAGATTATGAAGTATGTTGTATGAAATTATATAAAACATTAACAACATATTCCATGTTTGACGAATTTATCTCTCTCCCCCCTCTCTCTGTAAATATATATATATATATATATATATATATATATATATATATATATATATATATATATAAATGTAATGAAAAACAAACCACTTTAAGGTACCATTACGATAATTTATTTCACCTAAATCCTTTTTTAAGGATTCAGGATCATCAGGAAAAACTTCCAACAACGAATTGAGAGGAAAAATGGGATTAGAAATTGGTGGGTAGTGTAATTTTTGTAATTTAATAGAGGGGGTTGAGAGTGGTAGTTAAACCGACAATATAAAGTATAGGGAGGGGTTAATTTTATATCTCTCTTAAGTATGTTTTATATTGGAGTAGGAGGAGTGACAGAACCTTGACCTATTTAGATGGTTAACAAAACGGAAATGAAATGTAGAAAATGTATACAAGTGAGTCTTATGGTAAAGAGAGAGATAGGGGGGGAAGAGAGATGGAGTTCTTATAATTTTGTTTTAACAAAATTATGTAAAAGATAGTTTACAATGTTTGATAGAAAATTCTATGTCTGAAAAAAATTTTGTTATTAACTTAAATCTTTAATTTTTTAAGTTAATAGTTTTGGGACTAAATATAACTTAAATATATATATATATATATATATATATATATATATATATATATATATATATATATATATTATAGGATAAAGAACAAATAGGAAGTGTTTATCAAGCTAACATATTTCACTTTTAATAAAGCTACACCTAAGAATGAAATATGCAGTAAAAAAGAAAGGAATGCAGTCATTTTTCTGTTACTTTTCTTTGGTTAATTAGGGTTCAGTTGAATTAGTTAAACAATTTTTTGCCATTTATGCCATCTCCTATGGATTTAATAACGTTTAGTGATGTAATTAATGTTTTCGACGTTTCTTTATAGTTGCAAAAAATATTTATCAGGATTTGCACGAAGTGCTTTCGAGTCCAAATTTATGTATTAGTTTGGTGCAAAAATAATGACGTAATAATGTCGTTTTTTGACGTATTTTTTACATCAAAAAACGACATTATTACGTCATTATTTTTGCATCAACCTAATATCTTTGTTTAAATATGAGTGGAATTTATAAAACCAATGTCTTGACCAGTTTTGTTCCTTTGTATTACGAACGATTTTAAAGGTTGTCCCAAAGTGGATCCCTTTTATGTTCGTAGATAATGGCGTTTACATTCCGACATGTCTCGCCAATATAAGTGTTTTCACACTGCAAAATTTTTCGATAAATAACGACATCTGCGGTGGTCTTGGATTTACTTTTTATTCCTAATTATACAGATGATTGTCTTAGACATTACGTTAATATCCTTAGAATTATGTATAACTAATTTATTTTTCAAATTTTGTAGATGTTCAAATTTTGTAGAGGAACGGATAATGAAATTCGTGTTGTTGATACTGATTTCCTTCTTGCACCGCTGTCATATTTCAGCTATCGTTTAGGTTGGTGTTGATTTTGGTCCCTGTCACCGTCTCCGACCCTCTGATCTCTTTGCCGATTTTGTCATTCTGGGCGCAAGAACAGAACCGTCGTCAGCATAGGTTGCACCAGGTAAGGGGATTTCG
The DNA here is from genome assembly GCA_963932145.1 of Acanthosepion lycidas. NCBI lineage: Eukaryota > Metazoa > Mollusca > Cephalopoda > Sepiida > Sepiidae > Acanthosepion > Acanthosepion lycidas. The sequence goes on along the minus strand of OZ010577.1, from coordinate 80,143,521 downwards.
CGTAGGGTCGGATATATTTTTAACCTGCGAAGGAAAAGTTCTAGTGCAAGAACGTAAAGCAAATGCGAAAGCGGACAACCTTGATGAATGAAGTGTGACAATATGAAAGTATACGATCGTACCCCATTCACTTCCACCAACAGACCGGTGAAGTTTACAGGGGGACGCGTACAGAGTGTCGGATCCAAGTAAGAAGTACAGCTTGAAATCGGCGGACGAAAGAACAGTCTCAAGAAATCGGTGGTCACCAATATCGAATGGCTTGGACTGAATAAATTAATCAGCGCGGCTCTAGACTTGCTGAATGGTCAAGCATACCATATGAAAGTTGTCCTGAATAGTCCTAACTTTCGTAGAGTAAGTATACTCAAAGTTAATCAGACTAGACAGGGAAACTTGCAAACGGCTGGCTAAAATATTCAGATCTGTATGTAATACCTGCAAAGGGCGAAAGTTTCCTATCCCATCACTACAGTTCTTGCTTTTGAGTAGTAACTTGATAACATCCCTTGTGAACCGTTGACGTATAGACACTTGCTTCATCCAGTTGTTACAAATCAGTTCCAGCAAGAGAACAAAAACGGGCGGATTCCTCAAGTTCAGGTTGCAAGGAAGACAACATAATCGCGACCAACCAACGCCTCCCAGATCACAGAATATGTAACGGGGTACTCACACCCAGCTGCTTCTGCCATCTTGAGACGGGGGAATTCGACCAAATAGCCATCGAAGTAAGGAGGGGTCAGACTGGGCTTCCTGGTGAACAGATTCTGATAGTAGTCAAGAAAAGCCTCACATATAACCGTGTTTGTAGTCATGGTATGCTTATCCAGCAATATGGCACACAGGATATAACTACTGGCTGTATTTCGACTTTCCTCTGCATGCAGTTCAGCGATCACATTTGTTTCCTCAGGAGACATTCTTTTTAACCTAGCCCTAATTACAAGAGCTTGATCATCCTTGATATCCCAGCTAAGAACACATCCCCACTATAAAGGGAGTTAATTAGCCGATCAACTTTTGCATCGCATGACGTTTGTGCTACTAACCTAATTAAACTGTGTCGACGACTATAATCAGCAGCAAACGAACTAATTTTAGATTTTAATAAATTCCGCCATTGTTTCCCAGCCCAAGTCTATTTCCTCTGTAACATTAGTAGCATGTGGTGCTGTAAATCTCGCTCAACAAATAATGATGCGTTGAATTTCTAGTAGCCGGCCATCTTAACCTTAGGCATATCTAAGTTTACATGAATCTGGACGAGCCTATTAACTGGGTAAACTACGGAATGAAAAATTAGACAACCCAAAAGGTCTTCACTAGAAATCGGATGAGATATCTAGAATGCACCAGAGAAGCTGCGCTGTCCATATTTGTCCAGGTCCACACTAACTTAAGTGGGTGCTCGATACTTATCGGCATGAAATGGGTTCATATTCTGGTTGTTAGTAAGTGAACTTGGCTCTATACAATCTATATCGGGGCCAACGACGGCATTCTGATGACCCGCTAAAACTACCCGAACAGACGTCGTCAAAAACGGCTCGATCCGCTATAATAAATCAGGCCACTCCGTATGATCAAGGGCGCATAAGCCACAATGAGACGAAGAGACTTATCTTTTATAGCAACATCCAGCATGCAAAGCCGGTCAACAGGATCTGCGAAGACTAAGCACACGCTGCGTTCAAAGACTTGCTCAGTAGCCAAGAAACACCTCTTGAGCGTACTTCAAACCGTGCTGGGTAGAGAAAAAAACCTCCCTGAGAGTATGTATTCACGGTCGCAAGTGGAAAACCGGGTCTCCTATATACATCATACATCGACATCCAGAAGTTGGAAATCGCGAGCGAGATTCACCCTGCGAATCTCTAAACTCGGGCCTCCTCCATTTATCCAGAAAGACATGATCATTCCGCTTAGAGGATATGCTTTAAACATGTCCAGGGTGAAGAGAACTTGTTCAATATTTTGACACTGTCTTCATAAAAATGCCGACGTCAGGAACGCGGAGAATGCAACGTTCTCCGTCATTTTTTGAGATCTATGTCCAGAAACATTACTACGGTCATGGCCTTTTTTCCTATGTGAATGTCTTTTAGGTCTTCAACGAAGTTTCCGTTGATTTCGTCCAAGTTTAGCAGAATTTTCAATCTTTAATGTCCCTTGACTGTGTAATTGTTTTATTGGCCTGGTTAGATGTCACTGGTCACACGTCCTCTACGGTATTGTTTTTTGTGATGGTGATACTTTTCTCGACTGAGGGGCTGTATTGCATTTTCTCTTTTTTCAGTTTCTTGAGTGAGTTCATGGCTGTAGGTGAAGTGGACAGATTGGCAGTGGAATCAGGAGTTGTTATATTTTGTTGTAGATTTGGCAGTGGGGACCATTTTCAGGATGGTCATTTTGGTTCGTGTGGGAATTAATTATTTGGTCATGAGGGGGTGCCATGATCTGAGTTTTGAGAGATGGATAAAACAGCGTCTACGAAGGGTCTTCTTTAAAAGCTGTTTCTGGTGCTCTTTAGCTCTTATCGATTACATTAGCTGCTACAATCTTTCAAACTTCTCGAAGCTGGGGTCTTAAGGAGGGGGCTTTTATGTTGGGTGTTTTCCGGATATGTTACCGGGGCGACGCCCTTGAAGCTGATAGAAAGAGAGACACTGCGTGCGTCTTTTTCCATGGTGGTTTCTGGAGATGGAGTTATCACAGTCTGGAGCTTCCCTTTGGTCTTACCATATACCTGTTCTTCCCTCTTTTCCTTCTCTTCAAAAGCACAAAAAGTGGCAAAAAAGCCTTTTTGTGCAAAGGGGTATTTTGGTCGGCGGAAGGCAGAATTTCAGAGGCATTCTTATCTGAGAAGGAAAAGTAGGGTTGACCAGTTTATCCACACTTCCAGAAAGTTGGTTTACGGCCAATCAAAATGACCAGTATTTTCTGACCCTCTATACCATAAAATTGGGGAAGGAGATGAAGATTTTACCATTAATCATAATTCAAAACCTCGCTGCGGTTCACGTCCTTGGAGGAAGTAATGAGTATCTGCCCAATGTGAGCTATATAGGCGGCCAAGTGTTCCCCTAAGACTTGAAGTGGGGCCTCAAGTACCGATATATTCCACAGCCTGCCCTTATATTCAGCCATTTGTGGACTCTTGTGATAATTTCGCGACTGGAAGCGCCATCACAGTCGATAGGCGTGGGTAAACGTATGTTCCACATGAAATATCCCATGCATCTTATGAGTCAGAGGATTCACCCAAAGGGAAATCAAGGATTTGATGACGGTATCTTTTGTAGAGCGACAGCATTTGCGCGAAAGCTTATCAACCACAAACACTGACAATTATTTTCACAATCTGTAATTACTGAAGGTCTACCAAGTGTCCATCTTCTTTTATAAGATGTGCATAGCTCTTTGCTGTCTCGAGAAATCCTCCATGATGATTATGTACTTCGGATGGGACTCCCAGCAAAATGGCGAGTCCCTGTACACTACATATTCGTCTTTGCATTGTCTTTGCATTTTCTTGTTTACTGGAGTCAGTTTGCAACCTATTTTCCTGATTTTACCGATTCTTGGCCTCCATACGTTTCCTTGAATCTATCTATTCGTTAAAATTTTTAATGGCTACAACGTCAGTAGTCACTGTTGACTGGGTGGCTTTATCGGGAGGCTTTTTCTTTTTTACTTGAACAGGTCGTCTTTAATTGAAGGACATGTATCGGTTATTTTTGCTTATTTTAAATTAGTTTAATTGTTTCCTATTTCCTACCAGGGATTTTTTTAAAACATATAAATGAATAAATAAACAAAAGATACAGGACAATTAAAACCAAATTTGTGAAGACGAAACAAAATGACCGACCAAAGCTGGTTTGAAAATGTGCATTTGACTGAAAAGAAGGTTGCCCAAAATAAAACAAAACATTCTCGAAAAGAAGGAAAGATAAAAAAAAAAAAAAAGACAGACGGAAAAATAAAACGTTAGACGTGAAAAATAAAAAAAATAAATATACTCTAACAACGCAGTTAGCTATAAGTTCTGGCAAAAAATACAAATTATGAAATAAATTCTACAAAAGAAAAATTATGAAAAGAGACGTGTGTAAAAAAAATATGAACTTCCAACGTAGCATGAACAGAAAAGAAAAACACAAGAGAATTAAACACTAATTAAATAGAAAGAATAAGATACACTAACATTAAACGTGTCTTGCGGCTAGGCAAAAACGATATTTTAGGGCAAAAACGATATTTTAGGGCAAAAAATGATGTAGCAAATGAAAACCATAAGATTTTAAGCAGAAAGAGAATATATACGAGAAAAAAATAAAAATATATTTTACGGACGGTGAGTGGAAACGAAAAAAAAAATAAAAGAACTGATAATTAAAATGCAATATACACAAAAATTAAATCAATATATTTGGGAAACTAGATGTTACAGGAACAACAAAAATAAATAAACAGGAAGCATGATAAAAAAAAATTAAAAAAAAACATTCACAAAAAAGTCAGTAAAAATCCTTAAAAACATAAGAAATAAACTTAACGTAAAATATAGCAGTCCCAAAAATATGAGTTCCAATCGGTTAGTGATAAAAATACGTCGGATGTCTGACGGGAATAGAATCAGTTTGAGTACTCTTTAACGGACTCTGGGCTGACAAGCAACAAAAATTTAAAAAAAGTTTATATATATATATATATATATATATATATATATATATATATATATATAGTAGCGAGCATAAAGATCAGAAGGATGTTAAGAAAAAGTTTAAATTTAAGATTGGAGTCAGGCAGTTCGCAATCTGACTTGCGACTGATTAGACCTCTCTATTCGGGCAGGGGGTGACACAGTCGGTGCTCTGTCTTCAGATAGAGAATCTTCTGATCATTACTGGACTCGAGACCGCTTTTGCAAATGTTGGAAAAATTTTGACCAATGGCCTGGGTTGAAAATCTTGGATTCTACAAATAAAACTTGACCTTATGTCACAACTAGTCTGCAGTGGGACGATCTGTAAATACCAGTCCGTGGGTTCAGGCACTCCGCAGTTTGATTCCCGATTGTCAAGTTCTCTGTCTTTGCGAGGAGTACGACCCATTCGTGGCTCTCTCTACGGATGGAGACTCAGCTGAAAAGAATAGACAATGAAAAGTGCCCTATAAGCATGTAAAGGTAAATTATATAATTCTACAATATGAAGCTCAATAAACTTATTTTGATAAAGTTATAAGAATAATTATATAACATTCGGAAAAAATAGATGCTCAAAAACATCAGAACATATAAAGAAATCCATAAAATTTAATAATTATTTTGCATTATTGAAAAGATTTTGGGGGAAGAATATAAAATCCGGTATTTTACTAAATTACACCGACTCTTTACTGGCTCTTGCTTTGTAAACATCTGTGACGTCATTGGAACTTAGAAAACTGATAGTCAAGTTGCGTAATGAAGATAAACTCTCGATTAGGGATATTTCAAAGATTGCGGGGAAATCTAAATGTGTTATTCAAAGTATTTTAAGAAAACTTGTGGAAACTGGGTCATGTGAAGCCAAGAAACCACCTGGCAGGCCTAGGAAAACTACTGCAAGGGAAGAATGATAGATTAGTAATGAATAAAAAAAGTATCGATTTGCGACAGCAACCGCTATCTCTAAATGAGCTAATGCTACTCTTGGCATTAGAATATCAAGTGACACTATTTCCCGAAGACTTAATGAAATAAATCTGAACAGTCGAGTAGCCTCTACGAAGACTTACATTTCTAAAAAGCATCAAATGTGCCGATTGAAATTTGCCACTGAACACGTCACATGGACAGAAGAACAGTGGGACTGTGTTCATTTCAGCGATGAGTCAAATTTTAACCTGTTCGGTTGTGACGGGGGAATGTTCGTTCGACGCAGTCCTAAGGAACGATATTTGCCTCAGTGCACTAAAATTTAGAGAAGGATGTGTGATGGTGTTTGGCATGATTTCACCTGCTTGTACGGGACCTCTTGTTAGGCTACACGGTAAGATTAAAGCAACTGTATACAAAGAGATATTGAAGAAACATGTTGTACCTAATATGAAAACTGCAATTAATCAACCAGCTGTATTTATGCAAGATAAAGCGCCATGTCACATAGCAAAGTCTGTTAAGACATTTCTTTCTGAAAAGGATGTCACTGTTATGGCGTGGCCTGCTCAAAGCCGAGACATGAATTCTATTGAGAATGTTTGGAAAATACTAAATGAAAGAGCTAAGGAAAAGAATGTGGAAGAACTATAGACGAATTTGAAAGGAGAATGGGAGAAAATATCCGTTAATGAATGCAAGATATTAATTCGCTTATGTAGCAAAAGATGTAAAGCTGTTATTGAAAGTAAAGGTCTACACATCAAGTACTAATGAATTATGAACGTTATTTTCATTTGGAAATGATGTATCCATTATAATAGTAAGGTTTTGTTAATCGTTCTGATGTTTTTGATCATCTATTTTTTCGAATGTTATATAATTATTCTTATAACTTTATCAAAATAAGTTTATTAATCTTTATATTTTGGAATTATATAATTTACCTTTATATCCTTATTTTTCCTTGATAAGATATTCTATGAAGCTTGAAAATAAAAAGTTATTTCACATTTAGACTTTTTCTTAATATCGTTCTGATCTTTATGCTCGGTACTATATATATATATATATATATATATATATATATATATATATATATATATATATAACCAGTCTCTCCACTGAGACAAGATGTGACACAAGGTCGAGTTTCGTATGGGTAACCCCAGCGCGTACACTCAGACCAAAAATGAAAATTTATCAATTCTCCGCAACTGCGGGATGGGGCACTTCTAATTGCCTATTCTTTTCAGCTGAGGCTCCATTTATAGACAGAGCCTCAACTGAGTCGTACTCTTCGCGAAGACAGAGAACTTGATAATCATGAACCAAACTGCGGAGTGTCTGACAGCGACAGATTCGTATTTACAGATCGTCCCAAGGTCAAGTTATATGTGTTGAACCCGTGCGTTTCAAGCCAGGGCATTGGCCAAAATTTAACCAACATTTGCAAAAGCTGTCTCGGGTACAGTACTGATCACCGGAGTTTCTATCCGAAAACAGAGCACCAACTGCATCACCAGAAGAGAGATGTCTAATCAGTTGCAAGTCAGCGAAATACCTGACTCCAACTTGTCTGATTTCTGAGCCGTTTCGCTATCCGAAGACAGAATCCTGATGAAGTCACTCTCCGCCTGAAGACGGAAGTATTGTCACCCCCTGTCTGAAGATAGATTTCTTGTCGCGTGCCTTATTTGGAGAGCCAACTCCCCATTGTCTCTATTGAACACGTAGTCGCGTTCTGAAAAAGCGCATAATACACTGAACAATAATTCTTGAATCGTTGATGAAAACTATTGTTAACGTTGCGTTTCAAATATAACAGTTTAGATATAGACGGTTTCATATTCTACGTAAAGTGTGTTTATCAGATTTACAATTATAAATTAGGAAACAATGGTTTTGCTTGGATAAATAATAGTTTAAATAACTTAAATAGAGATTACTAAGTTAAAATAATTCATTATGTGCCTATTTATTAGATTAACGGAGGTGCTAAAAAAGAGACATTATTTACATACCCAGTTCCCCATTAATCGCCTGAGTATAACCATTATATAGTAACACATTAATGAAACGAAAGGAAGCAAATGAATGGCTGAAAAAAAGAAATAAAAAGAAGATGCATTTTTCTCGAAATGTTTTATTAGGTTGGTGCAAAAATAATGACGGTTTCTCACATAGTAACATATGTGAGAAACCGTCATTATTTTTTTGACCAACCAAATATATACACCTATGTCATACAAGCTATTAAAGACAAATACGTATATATCTGTCACAATTTGCAGGTGAAACTCAAGATAACGAATTATTTCCCGAAGTGAAAACGGCAGAGGTGTTCTCTGTTTTTGGTCTAACCATGTGATTTCCTCTTTTAGCCCTACCGCTACGGGCTTATGACATCTATCTTCTTCACTGTCTATAGAGAAACTCAATTTCATCACTCCACTAACTGACCTCACTCACTGACCTCGAAACTCATGAAAACCTCGTAAATTCATCTTAGCCAACGGGGGATAATCACCTGCTGCATACTTACAATATTTTTTCGCCATGAGTGTGTGCGTGTGTGTGTGTGTGTGTGAAAATCTTGCACCTGCACCAATTCCATGATAAAAATCATCGATTAAGTGCCATACATTAAATAAGTTACATTTTGACAAAGAAACGTTATATATGAATATAAAATCTTTCACTCTAAGCTTTTCCACTGATATATATTTAAATGATTATATCAAGTCAATTGGTAAATTTGCTACTACGAAGGACTATTTACAATGTCGTGCCAGAGAACTCGTCCGATTTAATGTTTCCTTGATTCAAATACATGCTGTTGCCACACCTGATCTGATGTGACTGATATTTATCTTGAGATCATGGTGAAAATCTAAAAAGTAATCTGCAATGATATCGGTCCTGGTATGGCACCACGACTCCGTTTACCTCTGCCGTAACATTTCTACACCCAATTTCACAGTAATTGCTCTGACGATGTTTTCTCCCGACCTCATAAAACTAAACATATTACTCTATTGGCAGATAGCTCTCAACATTTTTCGTGTTGAAATTGCTAATTAAAGCTGTAATTTCTATTCTAAATGTCTCTTCTCTTCTCTTGGATTCTCTTCCTTCTTGCTTTCCTGTCAACTATAAAAAAAAAAAAAAAATAATGTTTCATCAATTATAACTGTCTTCTCAATTCCTGTTCTATTTATTGTCCTTTCTCATTGGTAACATTTTCTCATTTTCCTTCCTGATATTGTCTTTGCTCCTTAGGAAACAATTGCGTCATAATGGCTATAACGCCTTCCACAGCGAGCATGATTTAAAGAAAGTGTAAAATAAAAAGAAAACAATCTTTGATCATAGATTTTATTAATAAAAGTATATAAGGTATATTATTTCCGGTGACCTTAATCCGTGTCTTCTCGATGTATTTTGGCTTCCTGCTTGGAGACAGCAAATGTTGGTTCCCTTCATCACCGTTCTGCAAGCAGTGGTGGATTTCATTTGACTTTAAAACCTTTCTTCATCGCTGCAACATCTTCATTAAATCGCCCCAAAAGTTCATTATATATTGTCCCCTAACTCACTAGAAATAAATCTATATAAGAGTCTAAAAATGATCTCACAGTGACATTATACACACAATCCATTTGTTTGCCTCGATGCCATTGTAATTTTCTGCTTTATAGGTTTCCGAGTTAATTAGGTCCCACCAACTTGAAGACCTTCCATGTCTACATTTTGCCACACAGTGCAGGATCAAATTTACTAGGATTAAGAATTTCACAAATCTAAGAACAAAGGAAAATGGCTTCCGTTATCTTAGCCTCACTTAATTTAGTGAATTGTGTAGCTAAGTATTTGAATTTTGTTTATCAATTGACTACATTAAGCTCTGTTTTTGAAATATTACTATACAGAAAAAGTGCTATATGCTATATATATTTCCCAGGTTCCTTTGCTGAGCGGGATAGCCAATATCACTTACATGTAGGAATTTCATGCATGACTATACAAAGAGAAATCTTCAGTGCTTTTCGCATTTTACTTTCCAATTCATCGACAAACATCAACTCAACAAAGAGCCACCCCTAATGTTCCTAATATATTGTGGGCCTCAAATGTTGTTCCGTTTCGTTGAATTTTTATTCATATTGGCGGCGTAATCTAATGGAATTCATACCAAAAGATGCCTATCACGCAAAAAGCAACTTTAAGACATGGATGTATCTACGGTGAGCTTACGGTCACATCAGGCTGAAACACATGTTCTCGTATGACCAGAGAGTTTAAAAAACATCTAGCTTGGTCAGTACTTATATGAGTGAACGTTTGGGATGCTCAGGGTGCTGTAAGCTTGGAGGTGGGGTAATGTACCACGAAATTGTTAATCGGAGTATCGAATCACAATTCCTATTCGGTTCGTTATTTTCACATGCGCAAATATTCATGGTCCCAGAGATGGGTTAATTAGTGGAATTTGTATAAATCCTGTCTCCAAAAGAATGCAAAAGGAAAGATCATTACAATATACAAGCGTTTTCTTTCTTTGAGATGCCTGAAAAGGGTTGATAAGACGTCGAAAACGAATCAATAAAACAATCAACAGGTAACCTTGGATATCATGGATTGTAAAAAATTGAGAGCTTCAATCACATAACAGATATGGTTAAAAGCATATGCATAGGCTATGATGAACGTTTCCAATTTATTTTAACGGTCATAGTAAGTGGAAACCCTAACAGGAACTGTCAAACATAATAGAACTGTAGTCAAGAATCAAACGGATCTACCCTATTCTTAGGTAACGTCAAAACTCCAAATCCCTGTCGAGGTCGGGTATAGTTCATCTCTTCTGACAAGTGAGAATAATTACGGTGTAACGCGGACTGGTATTCTTCCATACGATTCTAGTCAAATATTTCTTAATGTTTGGAAACCCAACATTTTTATTCTTTAACAAATATTTTATATCTGGAATATTTATGGAAAGGTAACGTCCACTTAGTTCTCTGCAAGACTTTGGAACAGGATAAAGCACATATTTTACAATTCAAATATTTGCGAAGAGATCTTTCACCGCTGTTGCTGCCTATGTAAGACACCTACATCTTGTGCTTATCGTGTATGTAAAAATATTTTAATCGATTTCACCCCAAGCAATGCACCAAAGCCACTAAGAAACAATGGGTTACTCAATGTTGAAGAATTAGAAACGGTAATATTACTAATGACCGATGAGAAAAGAGTAATCAGGAGGACAACGATTGACATTGCATTTAATTTGTTTTAGATTAATGTTGGCTAGAAAGCCTGGAGATAGAAGTGAGTTCCACAAGCAAGGAGTGTGAGAAAAAAATTGCCATAGAATATACGGTGACATCTCGCCGGATCAACTCCAAATTTATGAGATCTCAATGCCAGTCTAATATTTCGCTTAAATTTAAAAAGCCTCGGTGCTATACGTAAGAGCTCATTGGAACAATTACCTTAAAATTATTTATAGAAATATCACCAGAAGAAAACCTTACAGCCGTGGAAAAAGTGATGGCATTTCCTTTAAGTTCATTTATTTGGCTGTTCTATTCAAGAAAGATTTTTGTCAGGCAATCTTGTTGCCACATTCGATAGCTCTTATTTTATTTATTAGGTTGGTGCATAATAATAATGATGACGTTTTTTAATAAACATAATAATAATAATGACGTTTTTGACGTTAAAAAATACGTCAAAAAACGTCATTATTATTGCACCAACCTAATATAAGGATATTATGTACATTGAAGATATTTTGATATCAGATTCGTTGATAACGATGAAAAATTGTCTCTCTGTGTTGTCTTTTATCTTAGTGTTGTCTTTTATCTTCACTGGCGTCAACGCTAATGCTTATGTCATCCAGAACTTTCCTGCTCGTTCAATGTGACCAGGAAATGTCTTTATTGGTTAATATTTATACATAATAGGAACTGGTTGGACACAGGAAGAGTTCAAGTTAATATCTTGAATATACTTAAATTCCAAATTCAAAATAATTGTTTCTTTCAAAAATAACAGAATGTACTCAAAATTTTGGCCCTCTACATATATGTTTTGTTTCCACATTAATTTATTTTTTTAATCACTATAATTTCTTCTGTACGCTTTATCCCTTCAAAAAATTGATGATCATCGCTCTACACAACTTCCTTGTAGCTTTTACTAACTTTTGTCATTTTGGCCATCTCTATCAAACCTTGCTACTCAACAAGTTCCAAGCTCTGTTTTTATATTCGATTCGTCCTGTGAGTATCAAATATTCCAAGCCGTCTTTCCTACACTAAGAAAAAATAAAACAAAAATATTGTCGGTTAAATTTAAAATATTTGTATAGATTCTTGCTACACACACAGACAGACACAGACAGACACACACACACACACACACACACACACACATATATATATATATATATATATATATATATATATATATATATATATATATATAATAAAAAGGCTTAAACACTAATATTTCAGGGTCATAATTTATTCCATTGGAATCGTAAATACGATCCAATTCATCAGACCTACAAATTCAAAAAGAAAACAGAAAAAAAAAAAATCTGGGAAATAAAAAATAGAATTTAGAGAGAGTGTAAGTATGAGAGTGTGGGACAAATGTTAGAGCTAAAGAGAGGGGTAATATACGAGAGAAGATGGGTGATTAAAACCTCACAGAGAGAAGTTTTAGAGAGGTGAGTTGAAGACGGTTTAGGTGAGAGAAATATGAATGTTGTCGGAAACAGGAGTGTAACCGGAAAGGATACATTTTGTGGTTACACACCCACAAAATAGACGATCTAATCTTAAAGATCAGAAGTAGAGGAACGGAGAGGAAAAGAACAGAAAAAGGGGGTGGGGGAGAGAGATGGGACAGGGGAAACTAAAACTGAAGGACATTTATTGAAAAGGCCGCTGTGTAATTAAGACAAGTTGACAAAATTAATATCGACTAGAGGTTACAAATCAAATATAAACATATACAAATAAATATAATGATTATCTAATCTTGCAAGGGCCTATATTTTTATGTTCAAAAACACGTGCGTATACACACATATACAAAAACATATACACGTACATACATACATATAGGTGACAAAATTAATATCGACTACAGGTTACAAATCAAATATAAACATATACAAATAAATATAATGATTATCTAATCTTGCAAGGGCCTATATTTTTATGTTCAAAAACACGTGCGTATACACACATATACAAAAACATATACACGTACATACATGCATATAGGTGTCTACCCAAATACACACAAATATATACCCATATATACACATACACATATATCCATATATATATATATATATATATATATATATATATATATATATATATATATATACATATACATACTTACAATTACATACACATACACACACATACATATACATGTATACATATACATACATAAATACACACACAAACTTACATATACTCATACATCCATAAACATCCACTCCTACATATATATACACATTTACACACATATATACTTACGGACATACACATACGTGCACATAAACATATATACATAAAACCTTACATCTCCATACAATTACATACACTGTGACGTCCCCCCGGTGTTGCTGCGCCAAATGTGACGTCTGCCTAGCCGCGTCCGCCGTGCTATCCTGTCCTGTGACGACCAACTGACTTGGTATTGGTCACGGCACCAAATGTGACGTTCTAACATTTTGGTGATTCGGATGGGAATCTGGTTAGTTTCGGTTACAGCCTTGTCGTTCCCAGCTCGCCTCCAACGTCTGGTTACCGAAGTAACTGTTTTGAGTTCCAGTCTAACCTACCCACGTTGTGAATTGATCTTAGGCAGACGAAATCAATCAGTGGCCGGGCCGTAATGCAGACTGAGTCCGGGCAAGGGCAACACCGTACAAGTATATGTAAAAGAAAAGAAAATAATAACTCGAAAAGTTCAAATGTGTTAAAAATAGGATAACAATATTTTATATCTGGTTGCTGAATACAGGACTGCGTCTTCTTCCCAACCCGCTATATGGATTCGTGACACTTTGTGTTTGTTAGGCGAGTCTTAACATCTTAAGTTGTTTGTTCTTTATGAAACTGGTTCTTGGTGTATCTTCTGGTGATATTCGTAAAACTTGTTTTGGTGGTGTGAGTCTAAGTCGTTCTTCAAAAATAAATTGTTCTTGGTTAGAAATTGATTTCGGAATTTGCGCGAATCTTAGTCAGCTTCTTCGAGGCGGGTGCAACTGCTTGCCTGTCTGTCTCCAACCTCAACTGCGAAATAGAACTCGAACTCAAATTAACTCGCTGCGACTCTGCTTATATGGACGCCGACCAAATCCTGGGTGGGCTTGTCGGGATTTGAGGTTCCTTGATAATTCTAAACCCACATCCACTTCTTTGTTTTCGGTCAGGAAAATTTCATTATTTTCCATTTTTGGAAGTCTTTCGTCTTCCCACCTTGTTCAGTTCTCATATTGGTATCTCACCATGCCCTCAGAGAGGCGCAACAGGCCTCCCCTGCTTCTTCACATGATTACCTCCGCCTAACGCTCATGTCACCATTCAGCCAATAGGCGCTCAGCAGCGTGGGAGTGGCCAGTATAACCTCGGATTAAAAAATCTTTTCTTTCTCTTTCTTTCCTTCTGCCCGACAACAAACCTTAGACTCTTATCATAGTCAAATGTCACTTGGACTTTAACACCCGGGCCTTCGCCAAACAGGGTGGTCAATTGGACGCATTTGCATTTTGTTGTTAATTAACTGTTCTGATAAAATAATTTCGCTATCATAGCCAGCCCTGACGATAAACAGGTGTTTTCCCAAATGACATGGAGGTGGTTCCACGGACATTTTGGTTTCGGTCAAGCGTGACCTAATTAATTTTTATCTCCCAGCACTCTGCGGGAGGTCTATTGTCCAACTTGAAAAAATCTTTCTTTATCATTGCCATGGACAGATTGGATATATTTTACTCGCTGCCCCGTATCATAAATCAGATTAAATTCTGTGTTTCACCTTCTCAACCATGGAAATAACAATCTTACCACTTTCCCTGTCAGAAAAATAACACTGCTTAGTGTCCTTTTCGTGATGGCTTCTTATCACCTAAATTTAATTCTCGCCTTTCTTTTTTTTTTCTTCTTTCTTTCTACTGTCGTAAATAGTGTCACACACCCACCTAAACAAATAAACAATGTATCCCTATATATATCCGTCTAACTATACATACATATATACATACATATACACCCACATACATATATATATATGAGTACATACATACAAAAAAAAAAGACAAAGACAATAGCATCTTATCATCTATCAATGAAGACATCTGCAAATTTGCTAACAAATGTGGAGTTGCTGACAGAATGGGCAAATTTAATAAAAAAGATGCATACATTCTCTTCAAAGATCATAAGCCTAACTTTATCAATAGCTTGCAGTCCCGTCTAATTAATCCCTCCAAATCTCAGTTAGGATTAATTTCCAAGAGTATTATCAAGGAAATAACATCATGTGTCCTGGATAAATACACAGTCAACCTTTGGAAAGACTCGATCGAGACGATTAAATGGTTCCAAAAGATCCCTAACAAAAGAAGAGCCACTTTCATCCAATTTGACATCTTGGATTTTTACACTTCTATTTCGGAGGAACTGTTAATTAACAGCCTTAATTTCACTAAAGCATATACCGAAATAACAGATAATGATCTGGACATCATTTTAGCGTCAAGAAGTTCTATACTTACATACAATGACGCTACTTGGGCGAAGAAGAATGGAAATTTCGATGTACCTAGGAGATCTTTCGATTCTGCCCAAATTGCAGATTTGGTGGGCATATATATTCTAGACACCTTGAGTAGAATAGTTAGCCTTAACCAAGTCGGAATTTATAGAGATGACGGCCTAATCATTGTCCCAAATAGCAATGGCCCCTTGACTACCAGCTTACATAAGAAGATAATTCGGGCCTTCAAATTCCTAGGCCTTAAAATTGAAATATTTTCCAACCTGAAAATAGACAACTTTTTTGATATTACATTCAATCTATCGAATGATACCTTTAAACCATTCCATAAAGTTGATCAAACACCCCTATACATCAACGTCCACTCTAACCACCCTTAACATGTGATAGATCACATCCGCAAAACTGTGAATACGAGAATAAATAGGCTATCTTCTAGCCAAAAAATCTTTAACGATAATAAATTTATATACAATCAGGCCCTCAAAAATAGTGGTTTTTGACAAGAATTAAACTTTAACGGAGAACTTGGGAATCAGAATAATAACAGAACAAACAAAAAAAGAAAGGGAAAGGTAATATGGTTTAACCGACCATATTGCAGGCTCTCTAAGATTGGTGAAGGAAGTTTCTTTCAGAAATTAATTGATAGAAACTTTCATAAAAAGCATACACTACGTAAAATTTTCAATAGGAAGACACTGAAAATTAGTTATTCATGCGTTAGAAATATGGAGAATATCATATCTTCTCAGAATAGTATAATACTTATAAACTATCATAGTAATAAAACTCAATCTAGTAACCCTACCAGCAATTGTAGGGATAAAGACCATTGTCCAATCGGGGGTAAGTATGAAAATGTAGTATACGAGGCAACAATCTTTCCCGAGGAAAATATAAACCAGAAAAAAAGATATATACAGGTATATCCGCCGGTGATTGGAAGCATCGTCTATACACCCTTAAACACTCATATATATATATATATATATATATATATATATATATATATATATATATATATATATATATTCAAGGCATAACATTCCCCGAAACAATAAATGGCGGGGCGTATAGGACAATTCAACCACCCTTAATATATATATATATATATATATATATATATATATATATATATATATATATATATATATCTGTGTGTGTGTGTGTGTGTGTGTGTGTGTGTGTAAACATGTATTATGAAATACAACCGACAATGAATATCTATTATGCCTGATCAGGAGCCGTTCTCATGTTAAAAATATTTGCTTTCTTTCTGGTGAAAATAATGACAAAAACTGCGCAACATTTGGATATTTTTTAATTTGGTCCTAAGACATCGGCTCACATGAGCCATCATCAGAGTGATCATTCAGACAGGAAATGAAAGTTATCCACCATCAATGATCATAATTTCAAGATGCGGTTTTATGACGTCATCCCACGCTAGAGACCACAATATTGCAAGAGAACAAATGTCTAAATGCAGTGCAATGTGTTGTGACTTGTTTGAAATGTAATTTTGTTCAGTGTGGGTTGATTCGTTTTAATGTAGATGAACTCCAATATCTGAATCCTATCTTTTATGTATGTATGTGTGAGTATTATGGTGTTATCAGCCATATATATATATATATATATATATATATATATATATATATATATATATATGTATGTATGTATGTATGTATGTCTGTATGTGCGTGTGTGTGTTCGTTGCGGAGGTGTATGGAGGTGTATGAATATGTATGGAGAGGTTGTGAGAGAAGTGAGAAAGAGAAAGGGAAGGGGAGAAAAAAGAACTAAATAAATATCGAAATGTTCAGAGATACCGCTTATCGATAATATATTGCACTGTTATTGACGCATGCAACATGAAAATACACCGTGAAAGGCGTGCGAATGTTTCGTACATATGCCAACATTCGCATTGCCAACGGAATAATGATTTGATGCGCCACACCACCAATAATCATGGCTGTGACTATTAGACATAACAGACATGACATATGTTCTTTTTTTAGTACATTTATTAATTTTTAATTTATCTATTCATAATTTTTTCTTGATCATTCCCGAAAATTTATACGTCGTGATCAATATGAAATTTATCTTTAATTAATTTTTTTTACGTTCGTAGTTACTAATAACTTTAAACAATTTCCTTTTTCTTCAGTTGATTATAAATCGTCCTTTACAAACCTTGTTGTATGGTTTCCAGTTGCTTTCGCCAGTTTCGAATTCAAAGATTCTCTTCTTTTAGAGTGGTTCTCACCTAAGTCTAGATATTTAAATATCTTAAATATAGGCTTTTCCCACATAGGCTTTTTCCAATAGGATTTGGTCTACCATGAACCCATAAAAAGTAATTATGCGAGTTGACAGTTTTTCTCTTCTTATTATTCAATAATTTAGCTCATTGAATATTTTATATATATTTGTTTGTTTGTGTGTTGTTCAGTCTTCAAGTGCATGAAGCACCACAGATCAGCTCGCACCTCCCGCCTGTGGAACTCCCTTCCCTATTCCAGTTTCCCTGAGAGCTATAACCGCCAAATATTGAAATGTAATGTCAATCGACATCTCCAGTTGCCTTGATCTATCCACTATCCTTCTCCTCATCCTTTCCTCTATCACTCCTATCTGATCTTGCTCCAAATTTTATGTAACCCCTTGCGTCCTACTGGCTTCTCGCCTTGATTGGGGTGAAACGCTTAATATATATATATATATATATATATATATATATATATATATATATATATATATATATATATATATATTATACATACATACAGCGTCAAATTCTATTCCAACTACTAGATTAATGATAGTACATTAAGAATTTGCAGCAAATATACGCATATACGGTGAATAGACTTATACAGAAAATGCCAAAATTCGCTTGGCCAACGTAATAATGATTTGTAGCGTCACACCACCAATAATCATGTGTGTTTTTGTGAACCCAAAGAAGGAACTCACATAGAAATCAGATTCCAAAACCTCCAATAGTCTTATCAATTCATACAAAACCAAAAAGGAAGGCACATAAAATACAAGACCGCAACAAAAATGATAACATTATCCACAATAATGAACTATATAAAACAGATACTTAACAGTGCCTACCAACGTCCATTACCATTCGCGCGGTAGTATGTAAAATTCACATCTGCCTGCTCACGATATGAATATCCTGCCATTGTTAAACGGAATACTTCTAAGTTAACTCAATACTACAGACGTTAAATGTTGAATACAGACTAGCCAAAATGAGACACGTAACCTTGTCTCCATGACAAGACAGCTACGGTTTCCGTAAACTTACATTTAACTGATAACTCAAAATCATAGGATTTCAGGAAATATGTTTGTAAAATATTTTGGATGCGCCATATATATATATATATATATATATATATATATATATATATATATATATATAGATAAATAGATAGATAGATAGATAGATAGATAGATGGATAGATTTACATATATATATATATATATACGTATATATATATATATATATATATACACACATATATATATATATATATAAATATGTATGCATATAATTATATAAATAATAATTAAATAAATAAATAAATACGTATATATACATATATATAATTATGATATTATATATATATATATATATATTTATATATTTATATATATATATATATATATATATATATATATATATATATATATATATATATATATATATTTGCTTAAAAAAAGGAAAAATAGATCTCACACTTCAGTCGGTTTAAATTTTTATTAAAAATTAACACAGAACATAGAAAAAGTTTATGAATATTGTTTTCCATATATAAAAATAATTAGAAAGAATACTGAGTTTTATAATCCGATGTTCTTAACAATAATTTTTATTTTTTTAAAAAAGTGATCGATATAAACAGTAGAGCTTAACATTATAATTTTAAATTTAAATTATAAAAATTGTAAATTTAATTATAAAAATTAATTTTAAAATGCAATTTAATTTTTATAATTAAATTTTTGTTTCGGTTTTGAAACAGTGAAATTTCTGTGTCGCGATGTAATCATATTTTTAAAATGAAAATAATTATAACAATTATTGTTTTATATTTATTTTTCGACATAGAAAAGAATTCATTGAATCAGTCCATGGTTATATATAATGTTTACTATTTATATGGCTATGTAAGTTAAATATTGATACACGCAAATGCTCGTTCAGATGACTATGCACGCATACACATGCATATATCAAGATGAATCAATAATCATAATAAGGAGAATGTTTTTTTTTTAAATTACCCAACAAATATTTCACTTTCAATATAATCTGCATCCTTGAACATGATCTTAATCCGATGCTTAATATTAATCCAAAGGATAGAACATGTATAAAAATAGCGAAAATGAAAAAAAAAAGATGATAAATGTATTTTTGCAAGATAATTTTTTACGCAAACAATCTTTTGTAATTGAAGTGCTCAATAGCAAAAGATATGGCATTAATACTAATTGATCAAACAAAACGTTCATTTATCTGCCTCTACTCTGTGTTTTCCTAATGATGCATGGTTGGCATGATATAATTTACGTGGAACTCTGATTAGTGACAGATAAGTTAAAATTTAATTTCTTCTGGTATTTGACTCTGGTATCTGAAAAGTTGGTCTTGACTTATCTTGGTAAGTTTGAAATACATGTATGCAATTTCATCGGAATCGGTCGAGGAATGTGGACGTGCAAAAATAACTATATATATATATATATATATATATATATATATATATATATATATATATCAACTACACAGTGTTATAGTTCTAAGTTATAGTTCATTTATGCGCCCAACTGACACCACGCACGGTTTTGAATTTAAAGTTATACATCTACTGTAATTGTTAGCAATCGCGGTTAGAGAGTTTTTCCCCTTCTATTTAACCCAGAATTTGTTCCTATTCTCTTTAAACGGTACAATGTGTCGTACTGCACATTTTGAACTGGACTAGAGTTTTAACCTTTATTTCCTGGATTAGTTTTCCGGTTGTTTCTATAGTCTACTTCAACTATATTATTCTAACATCTCTGAATTGTTGTTCACTAATTAATATTATTTTGTTCTCTCTCCAAATGAATTCGCATATCGTCCGCTTCACACTCCTCGCCAGTCTTTTGAACAGGAATACAGCTTCATGAATTTTTTTTCTGTTTAGGATTGGGTTTCCTGTTCCTTCTAATGTCTACATTACACTTCTAACATCTCTTTCCGAAATGTTATTCACTAATGAAATCTATATCTTTTCAAGGCTAGTGTTAGCCGTTATCTTTCCTGAATAGTCCCCAAGAACTTAAATAACTTGCCTTTTCTTACGTTCATCACCACACAGTAATCCTCTACCTTGAGTGCTTCTTGGGACTTGTATTTTGCGAACATTATTATTATAAATAAAAATTAATAATTTCGGATATATATATACATGTTTGTGAATGTGCGTGTCTGGTTGTGTATGTGAATAAATGAATTTTTCTTCACATATAGATTTACGTGTTTAAACAACTTTGTGTGTTTTTATGTGGCGTGGTGAGTGTATTTTAATTTTTGTGAATTCATGTGTGCATACATGTATTTCTGTGAGACAATGTGCCTTTGTGCATATGTTTTGCGTACGTTTGTGGCGACGTGTGTTTTTCATAGAACTTTTCTTATGTGCCTTTCCCTCAGAACTTCTGTCCTTACTTGTGCCTGTGCCTATTCACTGTATATGTGTCTATTTTCTGTATAAGTCTATTCACTGTATATGTGTCTATTTTCTGTATAAGTCTATTCACTGTATATGTGTCTATTTTCTGTATAAGTCTATTCACTGTATATGTGTCTATTTTCAGTATAAGTCTATTCACTGTATATGTGTCTATTTTCTGTATAAGTCTATTCACTGTATATGTGTCTATTTTCAGTATAAGTCTATTCACTGTATATGTGTCTATTTTCTGTATAAGTCTATTCACTGTATATGTGTCTATTCACTCTATCTGAGTGTGTTCACTGCATACATATTTATTTTCTGAATGTCGAATCTGGTTTATTTAGTAATGCGATTAAAACATTGCGCTTGTTTTATATGTGTTTATGAGTATTATTTTGTATGTATTTATGCGATTCTTCGTCTTTGTGTGTGCGCGTGTTTCTGCGAGAGCGGGTGCCTGGGCTTTTGAAGGAACTGAAGAAAAGAGAGAGGGCGGCGTAGAGAAGTATTTGAAAGTCGATGTGAAGTAGCCCGTTTCATGAAATAGACAAATAAGGGTTAGAGAAACAAAAATCAATTGAGAAATAAAATAACTAAATTATATGAAGAAAAAAAGTATCAATATGAAACGCAAAAACGTTAAAGAAACGCTGTGTTGCATAAAACTCTAAATAAAAAATAATGCTGAGTAACCTATCAAATTCTGGTAGGCAGAATTTTATCTCTATTGATTTGAATTATTTTGAACCTTGGCAAAACTAGCGATCCATTCAAAAATAATTTTTTCACGAAAAAAGAGATAATAAAAAGAAAAAAAATATTTAAAAGAAATAGAATTTCAAAATGTTATTTACCACCGTTTCAAAAAAGAAAAATTAAATCGTTTGACTGATTGTTTTCTGTTCGCTCTTTCTTACGTTCCACCGATTCCAATATTATATCTTCGATTTCTTTTGAATGCTCATTTTGGTGTCTATGAAAGATTTTGGGCGGTGCACATGTGACTTTCACTAACCAGATGTACAGATTTATACGGCTTTTTCATTGATCAGAGTGTTCAGATTCGAAAATAGAAGTCTGATATATAAAAAGAAACGACGGTGGCTCTATTAGACAATGAAGAATATTCCGTTGAAAAGAACATATTGAGTAAAATATTGATGCTTCGGAAGTAGGTATGCAAGTACGTTCATTCCCTAGGTGGATGATGAAATTGTACCAAATGAAAAATTATCGTACAGGGGCATAAAAAAGCACACGCACACACACGCACACACACACACACACACACACACACACACATATATATATATATATATATATATATATATATATATATATATATATATATATATATATATATATATATATTGGTGTAAAGAATTATGACAAAGTGGAAACGTTTAAATTCTCATCGTCGCTTGTCTATGGGCATCTGTAGTCTTATCTAAGTAAACATAATCTGAGTCTAATGAAATCGCCATGGACGGAATATTTCCACGTTGTTTTTTCTCTAATATATATATATATATATATATATATATATATATATATATATATATAAACTTATTTTACCCGATGCGTTTCGTCCTCTGAGGAACTTTATCAAGACAAATGCACAGACTTTATTATTTAGCCAAAATAAAAACCTTGCAATTGCCAAAGACGAAACAAGCCAGTTAAGTTTTTCTTTGCCTTTTTATGTGTGTATGGGAAAGTGGGAAAAGTTTACTTGTGATGCGTTTCGTCCTTCACAAATTCATCGGAGTAAATTTGTTAAGTTGGTACGACTACACATGCGCTTGACAAAAGGGGTGCTGGGGATTTTAACATTCTTTTTGATATCAAGCCGAATTAATATAGATTCTTCTTTTTTGTTCCATCACTTCTGTTAGTATTTATTTCGTCTTGTGATATTAGATGATCTGCCGTTAATGATGAAATATTATAAGAGCCAGGACAGAAATTTAATTTAGATTACACTAAGATCAAGTCACTCTCTCGACATTTACGTAGCGAATTATTTTTCTCCTTTGACCAGAGTAGCATTTTTTATATCAAATTTTTAGTCAACTCAATTTTCGTATTTTTTGTAAATGCCCCTTTTGCGTCCATGTTTTATTTAGATTTCGTATTGTTTGTCCTATGTATTTTGGGGGACAATTATCAAGCGCAAACCTGTCGGAATCGTCTCTCTCTCTCTCTCTCCATTTCTCTGTCTCTGTCTCTCTCTCACGAATCTTCGAAACTGCCGTCACGCTTTGCCAAAGAATTTTTTCAAAAAAGATTTCTTGATTATTCACGCAGGTAGTGAAATGAAATATTGTGTAGAATAAACGGTTTGACTACTCAAATATAGGTATACAATAAAAATATGTCGGCTAAATAAATAGTAAAATCGATAATTTCTTTAGAATTTATTCCTATAGAGGAAATAATTACATTTATTACTATACATCCATTAGAAAAATACACACACTCACACACACGCACACACACAAACACACACACACACACACACATATATATATATATATATATATATATATATATATATATATATATTAGGTTGGTGCGAAAATAATGACGTAATAATGTCGTTTTTTGACGTATTTTTAACGTCAAAAAACGATATTATTACGTCATTATTTTTGCACCAACCTAATATATATATATATATATATATATATATATATATATATATATATATATATATATATATATATATATATATATATAATACCCACTTTAATATATTTTCTGTTTATACGTTATTATAATCGATAGAATTTATTTAAGTGAATGCTCGGGTTTTTAATTTATCGTCGGACGTTGTGTGTTTTAAAACATGAATTTGGAATTTGCTATTCAGATGCTTCTCTTTAGCTAAGTGATATGGCATATCAGCTCAAATGATGGTGCTGTATAAGGACACAGCTTTCATTCCTTGTGGAGAATGCATATTTTCTAAAAAAATAAGTTCTCGAAAATTCAGACCCGTAAATATAATTAATGCTTTTTAAGGAAAAAAAAAAGAATATTTACTGCAATAAACTTTATCTATTAAAATCACATATAAATATATTAAATAATTGTCGGATTTAATGCATTTCATTGTATGTTTTCATTGTTTACATTAACATGCCTTACTGGAGCAGATAAGATTAATCGAGAAAAATCATCGGAGATTGTTAAATCGGAGATTGTGTAAAACATTAATTTGGACTTTGCTAACTAAAGTCTTCTTTATAACTAAGAAGTATATCACGTAAGATCAAATGACGGTTCCGTATAAGGACACAAGTTCGATTCCAATTAAATTAACGTATATAGTTTGATCTATTAAATTAACATATTAACATAACAGAATA
>OZ010577.1:80103922-80116422 GCA_963932145.1 Acanthosepion lycidas | reverse complement strand
AGACAGTAGATGTATGGAGTTGAATATACGCACGCATATATACACGTATGCTGACAGAAACACACGAAAATGGAAACAGATCCAAGAACACATAGGGGTCAGTAAAACATTAAAAGATAAAATAATTCATCATTTCTCTTGGACCAACCTTAATTTTTTCATGACCATTCACGCAGAACTCTTCACTGCCAATTCAAGAAAGACCATCGGATTACTATAAAAAAAAACAGTAATGTCTCATATAGAGAATATTTAACATTGAAAAATATAAGGAAAAATTAATTATTTTTAATAATATGTGGAAATCTCCGCCTTTTACCTGAAGACGGTCGCGAGACCAGAATCCGGTGTAGTAAAATTATGGAAAATAAAGCATAATAATTTTTATCTAAAAAAATCCAAATTACAACCAAAAAAAGTTTGCGGCAACTCTCTTCTCTTCTTTTTAATATACATACTTTTCTTTCGTTGGAATCACTACAACCTCTTTCTTTTATTTACACACACACACACACACACACACACACACACACACACACACACACACACACACACATATTCTCTTCTAAAAATATATGTAATTGTTTGTATAAATATAAATGTTTACCTCTATGAGGGTAGTCATTATTTTATGCCCACGAATACACAAGCATACCACACACTAAGGTTACTGCACACACACACACACACACGCCTACACACACATACACACACGCCCGCGAACCCGTGTGTGTGTGTGTGTGGATTTTCTTTACTTATCTTCTTTATTTGTTATATTTAATTTTTTTTTTTGTTTCCGATACGAATAACTATTAACAGTTTTTCTCCCGTGTAGATACGCAATTATTTAATTCAAACTTTTCTGCATTTGGTGTTAGATCTGTCAGAAACTCCATTTCACCTTGAGTGTAACCATTTGTGGTAAGTATTTATGTCTACATTTCACTTGTACAATCACATAGATGTACGGTACTGCAATTACCCTTAAGCGTCTATATTTATATATTTCTTGTTCTTACTCCAGATTCATTAACCACATTTCATTTTTCGAGGCGTATTGTTCCACATTAAATTTCATTTTTATTCAGATCCTGCATTACGTAGTACTTTCGAATATGCGTAGAACTAAACCTCTTTCCCGATATGCAGCGGTGTTGTTAGTCGAACGTTTGTACATTAATATACCTCAATCTTCATGTATTGTTCGTGCATATCTGTCGAATTAAGGTTTCCATTATTCGTGATTCGTTTTCATACTTTATTGACCTTACAATTGTCTTTTTACACAGAGTATTTACTCCCTGTTAATTCAGTCTGTTTCATTTTCATATGTACGCTAATTACTGTTGTAGAAGGTGCGCAAATCTGACTTATTTATGTCTAGATATGTTCAT
Source organism: Acanthosepion lycidas (assembly GCA_963932145.1). NCBI lineage: Eukaryota > Metazoa > Mollusca > Cephalopoda > Sepiida > Sepiidae > Acanthosepion > Acanthosepion lycidas. Next base: position 80,115,028 of record OZ010577.1, on the reverse strand, counting down.
ATTTTGAATTCATTTCCAAGGCAAGGATTTAGCTGGATTGCATGTAATTTGCAACACCTACGCGAGGAAGGTTTTTTGTGTTACAGTCGATGTAGGATCAGAATTGATAGAAGTGTATATATATTTGAGTATTGCCTTCTCTCCACTGTATGGATTTCAATAGGGCTGATACCAGGATATTTCTATAGAGCTACTACAACTTCCACAGCTTATTTACTGTTGTCAATATTGTATAAATCCTGGTTCTTTTTTTAAAAAAAAAGACTGCACGTAATTCAATTATCTAAATGAAAACCAGCTCGCCAAACAATAGGATCATCTCGAGACGATCAACTGCCATTCTCGCTAAATGGCCACCACAGCGTGTTCTTTCATCAATGCTTCAATTCTGAAATGCAGGCACTTTTGAAAACCTCGGTGTTTATAAAGAAATTTCTCCAGGAATCTTTAAGGGTGGTGTGGAATAAACAAAGGCCGAAGAGTTCGAGGAGGACAGTTAACCAACGACAGTTTAAACACAAATATTTTGGTTCCATTCTTTAAATTGTATTGTTAAAGTTATAATTATGAATCTTCTAAGCCTTCGTTTGTTTTTGCCATTCACTTACCAACGTCTATATTGCTTGTCGTCTCTGGATATGATACATCTCAGATTGGCAAAGTCCTGATCTGCATTTGTTTTACTTGTATGCAGAAAACTGACTGACTTACTTTTATAGAAACACTAATTGATAAGAAGGTGTGAAAGTTGTTTTTCGGAAACTTGAGTGTAGAGAAATGTTTCTAGATCTCAAGGCGAACAACGAGTCTGGTTATCATAAACAAATAAATTCTCAGTAATAACGAGCAGCAATTGTCCTGTTAAACCTGTATTTTCTACATAAACATTTCAAGAATTTTCTATTTAATGATCGTTTTTCGAATGTCCGAATATCCTTTCGTCAAAGTAGTTGATTTGTGCTGACAAATTAGCCTACATGAGTATTGTTATATTGTGATGTCTAAGCTTTCGACACGCATGAGTTATTTCATGGAGATGGTTTGAAAAGAATAAATGTGTTTTGAGAAGTATGTAAACATCACTTTTCCATCGTAACTATTTGCATAAGCTCGTATTTATTTGATTACACTTGTCGTAGAGCCGTTTACTGTCAGAATTACATAAAAAAAAAAAAAAAAAACAGTTACAGAAAAGTTAAAATAATCTGTTTTACCAAGCACAATTTTGGCAACAACTATGATTATTTCAATAAATTTATGGATGCTGCATTAGTTCCTTCTAAAGCATTATTCATTCTAGATATTTTTCAGGTGTGAAATATGTAAATAATAGATTCCCTTTGATCATAAAATTTAAAATGAAATATACATCTGTGCATAATGTAAAACTTAGTTATATCTATGCATTTAATGTTTTCAAAATATTCTGTGCTTGGCGCTATAAATATTTCCACGTCGTTATTCACTGACAAACAAAATTATATTAGTTGTCCAACTGACTGCGGAAATGTTCTCGCTTCATCTAAGATAAGCTTACAACAAAAGAAAGAATTATTTGACATTTAGTCACATATTGGGAAATGGATCACGCTGGTGCATTTTTGCTTTGTAAGTGTATACTGAACTTGCGCAAAATTCCGTTTTGACAAATGTCTGTCCTTGAATATTTTAGTAAGCGATACTTGAAGACTATTAGATAAAACGGCAGTCCTTAGAGACCCAGATCATATTTCTTGCGTTGCGATCTCGATTTTCTTCATTTCTTCGTCCAATCTGAATTGTCATCTCGTAAAGCTTTACCATTTTATTTATGACTCATACATATAACTAGACGTCTTCTCATATTCCCCTCTTGTCTTAAATTGCTCACCTTGTATTTGAAATGTGTTTAGCTGGCATCCATGTAGTTCCATTTTCAAAAGCACTGACCTAGTTTCTTTTATTTTGTCCTCAGAGATATCAGTCTTAGAGCCACTGACACAGAATTCTACGTCTTTAGCAGTACTTTGAAGATGATGTAGAAGAAGTGTGGCATTGGTAATGGTGTCTTCAGTGATAGCTAGATGATCTGCCTAGTGAATATAGATCAACATTTTGCAGGATATCGACTTTTAGCGACTAGAAGATAAAGTAAACACTAGATGAGGATCTTTGTCGAGTGACGTTCTCAATACGTAGATAACAAAGAGAAGAGGCACGAAGTTGTCGCCATGAAGGTCCCCTGTTTTTATGTCGAAGAAGCTAGTGTTTCCGTCTGCAGATCTAAAAGCGATTTCAATTTCGGTTGATTTTTCAAAGAAAACATTGCTTCTGGCGAATATAGTTCGCATTGAATAGAATTCAGTGCATTTTTTTAACATACGTGATGTGTATTTATACAAATATCAGAAGATATGGACAACTATCTTATCAGTAATATCCTCCAAAATTGTGAATACCCCGTTGGAATTAAAGTACTTCCCAATTCATCTCTTGAAAACTGATCCGCCTTAAAGTTTATTGTGAATTACTTATTAATTTTTCTATCTCCTTTCTAAGTATTTTGATCGGACTTCTCCTACAGCTTTTTTCTTCATCTGCCATACATTTTTTCTTTATATATTAAAGCTGGCTCCACTTGTTGTCGTTTAATCAATTATATGGTTTATCCTGCATCGCTTTATTCTAGAATTCTTGCTGAACTCATTCTATACTTGATTCTTAGAATTTCTATTGAACGGTGAGCATTTCAGATTTTGTTTGAATCTAAAGGGTGACTGGTGTTAGTTGCATTTATCTCCCGCGATAAATTTCACCCGCCTTTTTATATGTAAGATTGTTCCCATTAATAAAACAGTCAGTAATCTGAAGGAGTTCATTCTCGGAACGTGTCTAGTTTTTATTCATTTTATGATTCTCTGACTCATGACAAATAGAGAGGGACATAGAGAGAGAAATAAAGAGAGAAGGCAGACAAATAGATAGATAGATAGATAGATAGATAGATAGATAGATAGATAGATAGATAGATTGAAAGGAAGAAGGAAACAGATATATCGCTAGATAGGTAGCTAACTAGCTATCTAACTCTCTCTAGATAGATAGATAGGTTGAAAGAAATATAGATAAATAGAAAAGAATGAAGAAACAGAGATATAGATAAAATGAAACATATATATATATATATATATATATATATATATATATATATAGATAGATAGATAGATAGATAGATAGATAGATAGATAAACAGATAGAATGAAAGAAAGAAACAGATAGATAGATAGCTAGATAGAAATAAATATAGATAAATAGAAAGGAAGGAAGAAACAAAGAGATAGCTAGCTAGAATGAACGAAATAAATAGAATGAAAGGTATATATATATATATATATATATATATATATATATATATATATATAGATAGATAGATAGATAGATAGATAGATAGATAGATAGAGAAACAGATAGAATGAAAGAAAGAAACAGATAGATAGCTAGCTAGATAGAAATAAATATAGATAAATAGAAAGGAAGGAAGAAACAAAGAGATAGCTAGCTAGAATGAACGAAATAAATAGAATGAAAGGTATATATATATATATATATATATATATATATATAGATAGATAGATAGATAGATAGATAGATAGATAGATAGAGAAACAGATAGAATGAAAGAAAGAAACAGATAGATAGCTAGCTAGATAGAAATAAATATAGATAAATAGAAAGGAAGGAAGAAACAAAGAGATAGCTAGCTAGAATGAACGAAATAAATAGAATGAAAGGTATATATATATATATATATATATATCTATATATATATATATATATATATATATACAGATAGATAGATAGATAGATTTTAAACCTATTATAACTATATGCTAGATTAGACAAGTTAATTCAAACTGATTACCTAGTCAACAGAAAAGTGATGGAGCGACCGAATAAACAAAAAATATTCTAACATGGATCGTGTTTTTCAGGGTGGCCATAGATCTCAACACTTTCCTGTCCTTTTTAAACCTTCCTAATTTTTTTTCTTTTGTTATCTCACTTTCTTAATTATCCTTTTGTGTTAGTACTTTATTCTTTTCTGCCTGTTTTTCATTTGAATATAAATTCTTCCAAGGCCTAGTAAATTCAACTCTCAGTGATATTAAGTACAAGTCTCATTTTCTTCCCATTTTCACTAGAAATTCGTTGTTACTTACTTGTCCATGGTATTCTCAGCATCCTTCTGTAGAACCATATTTCTATTGCTTCAAGGAATCTTCGAAGGTTGTGAGCCTCTTTATTACAATTACATATGGCCCTGGTGCTTTTTTTCTGTTTAATTGTCCAGTGTCCATATTTATGATTCTTCGTTATATTTGTGTATTGTCTATTCTGTACTTTCCTAGTGGAAGTGTTCTCTGGTGTATTCGTTCGATTTCTGAAGTATTTTCTCTTTCTGATATCCATTTATTTTTTTATCAATTGTTTAAGCTACCTATCACAAAAGGATGGTGGAGCAAGTTAGATAAAAAAAAAAAAAAAAATGAAGATCTAAAAAGGACAAGAAAGTGTTGTGATCTATGTTCTCCCTGAAAAGACATGATCCATATAAGAAGAATATTTTTTGTTTATTCGGTCGCTAGATCTTTGTTTAATTTCTTTGGGATGACCTCCATTGCAGATGTTACGAAAGCTTCACTTAAAATGACCGATTTCCATTCTCATTTTCTCAATTGTATCTGAATGAAAGAACATCTGAAAGAAATAATATTTGAAAAAAAGAAAGAAAGAAGTAGACAAAGATCAAAAGTTCGACTGAATCAAAAAAAACATCTGAAACGAAGGAAAAAATATCAACGGTCGATGGAATGAAAATTTGAAAGAAAGAGCATTTAAAAGAAAAAAGAAAGAAAGAGTGAATGAAAGAAGATCTGAAGGAAATAATATTTGAAAAAAAAAAGAAGTAGACAAAGATCAGAAGTTCGACTGAATCAAAAAGAACATCTGAAAGAAATAATATTTGAAAAAAAAAAGAAGTAGACGAAGATCAAAAGTTCCACCGAATAAAAAAGAACATCTGAAAGAAATAATATTTGAAAAAAAAAGAATGAAATAGACAAAGATCAAAATTTCGACTGAATCAAAAAGAACATCTGAAAGGAAGGAAAAAATAACAGCGTTCGATTGAATGAAAATTTGAAAGAAAGAGCATTTAAAAGAAAAAAGAAAGAAAGAGTGAATGAAAGAACATCTGAAAGAAAATATTATTGGTAAAAAAGAAAGAAATAGACAAAGATCAAAAGTTCGACTGAATCAAAACGAACATCTGAAAGGAAGGAACAAATATCAACGGTCGATTCAATGAAAATTGGAAAGAAAGAGCATTTAAAAGAAAAAAGAAAGAAAGAGTGAATGAAAGAACATCTGAAAGAAATAATATTTGAAAAAAGAAAGAATGAAGTAGACAACGATCAAACGTTCGACTTAATCCAAAAGAACATCTGAAAGAAATATTATTGGTAAAAAAAGAAAGAAATAGACAAAGATCAAAAGTTCCACTGAATCAAAAAGAACATCTGAAAGGAAGGAAAAAATATCAACGGTCGATTGAATGAAAATTTGAAAGAAAGAGCATTTAAAAGAAAAAAGAAAGAAACAGTGAATGAAAGAACATCTGAAAGAAATAATATTTGAAAAAAAAATAAAGAAGTAGACAAAGATCAAAAGTTCGACTGAATCAAAAAGAACATCTGAAAGTAAGGAAGAACATGTCAAAGAGAGAATGAAATAGACAGAGATGAAAAAGTCTGATTGAATGAGAACGAACATTTGAACAAAGACTGGAAAAGAAACCAGACATCTGAAAGAAAAAAAAGAAATGGATAAACAGATTTTACTTGAGATGTTCTTTTTTCAAATGAAAAATAACACCTGAAAAAAAGAATATATAAAAGAATGTAGTAAATTCTCCGAAATATTTTAAACAAAACTCTATAATTGAATTCACAAAGAAAATGTATAGATTATGTTTGAACCCTAGACATTGATGAAGGTAACAGAAAATGGTCTCTCGTTTCACATATATTTAACACTTGCTTTGTGTGCTTTACTTGTTTTGTTTAAAAATCATTATTTTAAAACATGATGACACATCAAGAGACTTCAAGCTGCAGGAAGTAACCATGGTTATAACTGTAAGTAAGAACAAAATTACGTAATGTATGCTCGATGACAAAGACAGATGAGGCTTTTACAAGAGGTAGAAATAAAAAAAATATATTATGGAATTGTGTGATATAATCACAAGAGAAGCAGGAAAATACTCATAATTTTACTACAGCTAATAATACACGTTTGTTTAGACAACGGCTCATCTAGTAACAATGTATGTGATAAGTTTGAATACAGAAAAGAGAATAATTCCTAATGGCCACATTCATAAATCTTATTCTTAGAGTGAAGGCATTCAAGATTTCTGAGATCTTTATATTAAAAATCACCCAGTTGTTGAACTGTTTCGGCGTATAAAAAGGAGTCTCGTTGAGACATGCTTGTAGACTGCATTACGGATTCAATTATAGGAATTGATGAGGAATATTTAATGTATGGGATTCTGTATTATTTCGAATTATTTACATCTTAGTTTATATATTTGTTATTTGGGCTAAAATGTTACGAAGAAGTAACGTCTGGCTATCGTCCGGTGTAAATTGATTCGCTGGCAGTGGATATATGTTGATTACTGTGATATTATCTCTATGTTATGTCAGTTATTTTTCATTCCTGAGGAATTGATGCTTCACTATCTGATCCCAACTTTGATTTAATGACAATTAGTTAACAGAAACACTTGTATAACCACATCATATATTAACTACTACATAGCCTTGAAGTCATCAGATCAGATAGTGAAGCAAGAATTCAGCAGAAACGAACCATAACAGACATCAGATGGACAAAATATCAAAATAAGCAACATATATCCTATTTCAACCAAACAATAGGTAACTTATGATGACCAGAGTTTACTTAGTCGAAAAGTTATGTCTATCATATCATCCATATCAACTAAGATGAGAACAGTAATTTCAAACAATACGAGAATAGTATAATTACTCATCTCAAAAATTTAATACTAAATTATGGAATATTTTTTTGTCTCAAGAAATGTCATTCATTATTTACTGAGTTTCAGTCGAAGAAGGTTACTACAACATACCATCCGGATTTTTATCAACTGACTTCTATCCCCAATCATAGTTTAATCCTAATGCTGCTATGCTGACAGCTGGATGAATGGCACAGAAGTTTAATCAAATTCATGCAAGTTATAATAAATCTTCATGAAAGAAGCAAGGTGTGGCACCATTTAACGAGGCAGAAAGGGAAAGGAAAGAAAAGAAGGAAAGGAGAGGCTAAGAACCGAATCGTGAGTGATAAGCAAGAACACACACACAGCTAAGAGACAATGGATAAAAGGATATTTTGATAAGTAACAAATGGCGAAAGAGTGTTATTACAATGACAGGGAAATTCTGAGTAAAAAGAAAGGGAAAGAAGGAAAGAATCAGATATGTTTTGGCATCGGCTGTGTTATCTAAGGATATGAAAACAAACTATTGGTATGGGAAGACATCTTATTATCAACTACAGACCGGCTGGCCAAAGAAAGAGAAAAAAAAAATTCAAATGAAAATGTTATTTCGTTAAGTGACGAAAAACAGACAACTAAAAGGACTTGGACAGATATGAAAAATTAAAAAAAACACCCACGAGCGTCCGACGGAACCTTCTTGGCCTGCGATAATAAAGTTTTGTTATCAGGAATTTGTACCAAAAGAAAATGAATGTGTTTTTTTTTTTCTTCGAGGCGACAGACTGGCTGGAACTTTGGAGATGTTTCTCTTTGAGACCATGTTAAGAAGACCACACATTCTGATAATTAGCGATAAAATACCTGACGTAAACCACGTGTAGAACAAGAGTTATGACCGCCTTTGTCATATTGTCCCGTTCGCGGCTGGAGAAATTGATAAACCATTAAGGGGAAGAAAAGGGAAAGGGAAGAGATATTTTTTTTTTTTTAAGCAAGATATTTTTTTTCTTTCTGAAACAAAGCCGCAGATTCGTCCACGCCCGACTAAGACATCATTGGTCGAGTGGTGATCACGTGATCCACGAGGGAGGCTGTTGCAACCCATCTGGAGGATGAGTAAGAGAGGTTGCCACGAAGATGTGGGGAGGGCAGTTCACGCCCCTCTGAAGTATGATGAGAAGGTGGGAGTGAGAAAAGGTTCCCAAAAATGGAAAAAGGTGGAAATTCCTAACCAGAGAGGTGGGTATGTATTTAGAATTATCGAGGAACCCCCCCGGCGCCGACAAACTCACCCCGGTTTTGGTCGGCGCCCATATAAACGAAGCCACAACGAGCAGAAATGAGTCGAGTCCCAGCATTTCCCAGAGTCAGTCTCCGGTTGAGGCAAACCTCGCAGATAGCTGACCAGGATTCACGCACACATTCCGGACCCATCTCTTCAAACCAAGAACAATTATTTTGAAGAGCGACTTAGATCCAGATCACCGAAATAAGTTTTTCTTTTGACTTTCGTCCAAAGACCCACCGAAACACCGATTTCTTAGAGAGCAGACGACTTGAAGTGTTAATACTTGCCTAGCGGAAAACGACGTGTCACGATCCATAGAACGTGTCGGGAGATAGATGCAGTCCTATGCAACGAACAACTAGACATAAAGTTTGTTACCTTTTTCTTTGATACTTTGAACTTTTGAGTTTTCATTTTATTGCCTTTTATGCGTATTTTTGTGGTATCACCCCCGTTGGACTCGGTTTGCCGTACGGCCCCGATGACTGATTGATTTCCTCTGCCTAGATCAATTCACAACGTGGGTAGGCAGACTGGGAATCAAAGTAGGACGTCATAGTTGGTGCCGTGGTAGACTGGGATAGAACGACACGGTTGGCGCTGCGACCAGGGGACGACGTCACAAAGGTTTCATGATCTGTTTGATTCACAATTTAATCAGTTTCATTGGTTCGCAATTAAGGATAAGATACCTTACAGATATATTTTGGAAAAAAAATGTTAGTTAAGGGAATTTGGATTTTATCAATATATTTTGGAAAAGAGACCATGGTTACGTCGCATGAAAACGTATGTGCGTCTGTCTGCACAAAAAATGTTTACACAATGAGAATCTAATGTGTTGTAGTTTTCGTGATATGAAAAGTTTCTTCTTGCTTGAATTTATGAATTATAATGAAGCCGACAGAGATTCTCGTCAACTGGAAGGGCCAAACGATATTTGTGAGAAAGTCGAAACTCATTTATCAATGTGAAATCCGGTGTTAAATGTCAACGTAAAATCTCGCATAAAAAAATGAAGGAGATGGAGAAGATTTTGTGTGTGAGTATAGTAGATATATCGCATCCATACTACACTCTTACACTTGTTTCATCTGATTATTAATGATTCTGGGTTTTATAGCATTTCCTGGGCGGGGTGAAGAAGACATTGTTTATGATCAAGTTGTAAAATGGCACAGCGACATTTTCTTTTTTTCTTGAAACGCAAAATAATTATATTCTTGCTCAAGTGAATCATAATATAGAAAACAAAAGGAACCATTATTTGTCTGAAATTGTAAGTCATCATTGAATATAAACCAATTATATGTGTAATGAAGTCATTGTGCCGATTAAAGATAAATTCTATTACATTTTAATGAAAGGCTTAGTCTCTCATATTTAATATCACATTTTATACAACTTCTTATTTTTTGTTATTGTCAGCCAGTATGTTTTTTGAGAAATGGCTTCCAATGTCTTAATTAAATTTACTTTCTCATGTGGTTTATCTGAGATTCACTAGATATTTCCTCTCTGGAGTGGGGTTTTATATAACTCCAATTAATACTATGCATTCTGACAATTGGAAGCCATGTACAACTCTACCTACATCGTGTTCAAGTGTTGGGAGAACTGCAGTCAGGGAGTCAGTCATCTATAACCATCATATAGTCTCTCTAAAGGAAGCAAAGTGCAAAGAATATTCTGGTATAACTGTAATGCAAAAAAAAAATGTTTCATATATCTAAAGAACAACGATATATATATATATATATATATATATATATATATATATATATATATATATATATATATATATATAACAGTCAAAATATGAAGAGAAACATCTAAATCAATGTCCACTTGAAAATGGTAAAAGATATTGCGGAAACCGCTTGTGACAATCGACATTATGGAAAATTCCTGTACTCCGAACGGAAAAAAGAAACGTGAAAACACAGGAAAAAATAAACAAAAGAGAATTAAATTGTTTCTCATATTTAACAAAATATGTTTAAAGGAAATGTTGCTGCCCAAATATGCATCAAATTATATATATATATATATATATATATATATATATATATATATATATATATATATATATTGTGCGTGTATTTCGGCAGCATTTTTTCAGTAATGCCTGTTTCAAATAACATAAACAATTTTTGTCGATTTACTTTGCGCAAATTCCTTTCATATCGTCTGATAAGCTTAATAAAATTACCGTTGGAAGCCGATAGAAAATCACCATATTGATACATCCTATCTAAGCTTTCGGCTTTCATAAGCTATTATCTGAGATGGCAGGTACATTACAATGAATTAAACAATACACGGACATAGCAACACTAGTAGCCTGTTTTGTTTGCATGGAAGATATCCAAGCAAAGAGAAACTCGTGCATACGAGTCACTGCAATTGAAAATCGCACCGCGGCCCATGATATCACACATGACCACGCGAGATTGAAAACAAGAAGCGTTAAGTGTGGGAAACCTTTAGTATAAACCAATGGCTTCTGTTATCAACTACAGGCATTGAAGTATATTTGTGGAGTATTCATAGTTTTTTTTTCACAGTTTATTTTGTTAACCTGTTTAATATTTTTAAAAAATCACCAAACGAATTGAGTTTCTTTCTTTTCCGAGTTTTCAGATAAGACGTTTAACCATCGTGGCACCATTTTTCGTAAACATCACTGAAAAACCCTTCTAAATTTTTCAAATATAGAATAGGTTAAGTCGTTTTGTGT
>OZ010577.1:80053922-80098922 GCA_963932145.1 Acanthosepion lycidas | reverse complement strand
ACTTTAAAATGATTTTGTTACAACTTAAATAAAAAAAGAAAAACGTCCGTTTTGTTTATTTTTTTTATCCTGCTGGGCCCTCGTATAGAAAATAGCTCACCCTCGTCGCTCACATTTGGGGCGCTCACAACGGTTAGCCCAACAGGAGTGAAATGCCGTTGTCGGGTTGGGTGCTAAGCAGCGTGAATGAGTCAGGCTAAACTGTGCCCGTTGTCGGCCAGTCCGCGTTTTTAATCTGCGAGAATTTACTATGAATTTTAGTAAATATAAACTCTTTTTATTTTGGGGTGATTTAACAGAGCATATCCGAAAAAGATTGTAACCATGTGCTGATGATTCATGTGACCCTGAATCATAGGCAATGGAACTGAATTTTATTGTGGACGCCAAGTAACAATAAATCTCCGAACAGCGAAAAGCATGTTCCATCACTAACAATTTAGAGAATTACCTGCGCTAGTAATTTATCCATACCTGCCGGGATATCATCTTCGATGAGTTTTACACAGATTGCTGTTTTTTTTTTGTTAAGCGGTTCTGTCCACTTCAGTGTCAGTGAATCACAACTGCTAGGGCAGATTTGTCGTTTTTAAGCGTCGGTGAAATTTAACCTCACAAGAATGAGCTTCTCTATCATCTGCATTTGGCATGTTGAGAGGTCGCTTCTGCGGCTGTCCGCGTGCACATCAAACTTTCTTTGGATTGTGGAAGATTGAAAAGGTGATAAAAGGATGTGCAGTTGTCGTGTTGGGGGAGCTAAGCAGCGTGAACGAGTCACGCTAACTAAGATTTGCCCACTGTCGGACAGTCCGCGTCTTGCTCTTTGACTAAAACCACATACACCAATATATTTATACGTACACAAATAATAATAATAATAAAAAAAAACGAATGCATATAAACGTAAAAAGGCATTAAAAAAACGATATTAACTTTATCGGACAAAGTATTTGATGACTTTTAGCAGATTTTCAAGTAATATTTTGCGTTAAAATAAGTATTATGAAGAACAGAGAATATAGAATCCAAAAATAAAATATCTGAAAAATGAAACAGTTTAATGATAAGATCGAAGCAATGCTGGAATAATTTCAGCCTGTTTACCAAAGGAACGTTGTTGAATGAGTATGGTATATTATTATCATTAGATTATTTACATTACGTATGTGATTAGGACTGTTATCCCCATCTTCAGTGCCATATTCACAACATTTCGGCCGTTTTACGAACCAGTGTTCTTCAGGTGACAGGAATTTTGAACATAACACTTAATTTCGTCCACCGGGGTAGATTGTTCTATTTTCACGCGCCATGCCTCTTCCAGATGTCTCAGTGATTTATCTCAAATCTCCAAATTTTGGTTCACCAAAGCTGCAGCCTGGTATTGAACGCAATAATTTTTAGCCGTGAGGAAACATGGCCCAGTGAATAAAGGCGTTGGTTAGATCCAGTGACAAGACCCCTAAAATATTCTGATGAGCTACATTTGATAGTTCCACCAGCTCAGATCAGTTCAAAGTTAAGACACCCTATGCCATGTAGAGAGGTGCGAAAAATCGGCATACTCTGGTGCATTGTGTAACCGTCTCATGAGGGTTGGGTTTTCGCGATCTCCACCCCTTCAATTCGACAGGCATTTATTCTATATATCCTAACAATATTATATATATATATATATATATATATATATATATATATATATATATATATAGATAGATAGATAGATAGATAGATAGATAGTGTCATTATGTTTAAAGCAACAAATAATTTTATGTTGTTCATTAGACTTGCTCCACGATCTCATGCGTACCGAGTTGTAATTATATCCACTTTTCATTGCCTGTTAAAGCGATTGTCGAAGCCTAGCTTAGATATGGCACAAGGCTGAACGTATGGGACACCCAAAGTGAGTCGAACTAACTAATTATTTGCAGTTGTTTTAGTGAGACAAGCTTGCTAACTATTACACCGCTTTGGGGTGCCTCATTGCCTGTTAAATTGTACAGAATCGAAACAAATTCAATACACTGAGTTTTTCTAAGTTCGCATAACATTGCGACTAACATAAACAATTATTGGGAATTATTTTCAAGGCACTTGGAAGATATCTAAATATACGCAAATATATATATATATATATATATATATATATATATATATATATATATATATATATTTGAAAATATATAGAAAATAAAAAGAAATGGTTAGGTAAATAATCCAAAGTTCTTTAGTATTTTTGTTATTATTTTAAAAAAATAGTGCTCGATACAAAAGTAGAGCATAAATATAATTATTTATATAAAAATATGATTCCAACACGCTACATAGCATGTTGGAATCATATTTTTAAATAAATAATTATATATATATATATATATATATATATATATATATATATATATATATATATATATATATATATATATATATGTACTCCGGCTGTTAAAACAAAACTCTTCATTTGCTAGATTGAGCTTTGTACCATTATATTTTACAAATGATTGAATAAATATTACTGGAATTCTTAGAGATTTTATAACACTGTTGGGGTCTTCTTTGAGAAATGAGAATGTATAATTACTCTCCCAGCTTAACAGAAGAATCATGATGGAATTGCTCCCAAGGAAAAATATCATGCTCCTCCTTAAGTAATCGTAACTAACGATCGGAAGCTCATTCTCCTTCAGTAACCTTCTAGCTTTCTGTCCTGATGTAACAAGATGTCTCACAAGTTTCACGTACGATTTTATTTCCAATACTTTTTTTCATTGCTTTTGGATTGTCGTAGGGGAAAGCATTCTTTCACGTGTCAAATGTCTTATTAATTGAGCTAGATCTTTTCTAATTGATCACTTTAGTTGATATGATGATCCCTCTTCCTTTTACGACCACCTGATCCATTTTTCATCTCTACTGTTCCCTCTTTTTTAATTTCCGTCATCTTTCTCGTGGTGTGTTTTTTTTTAATGTGCTTTGGAGACTGAAGCATGATTATGAATGTTGATGCCATTACTGAAGGTCTGAATGAAAAATTTCGTCTGACAATTGCTCGTTTGGGAAGACTTGAACTGAGTCAAAACGATTTCGACCTGTTTTCCTTCCCTAGTGTTTTTCAGAGATTTTTACGACAAATGGTGCCAAGATGTCTAAATCCCTTATCTGAAAACCTGGAAAAATGCAATTTAATTACTTTAGAGTTTTTATTTAGAAATTAAACGTTTTGTAGGATGTATAATTATGTTGTTACACGATATGAACAATTATTCAATTACACCTGGTATATATATATATATATATATATATATATATATATATATATATATAAATATATATATATATATATATATATATATATATATATATGATAAAATATTATTTTGTTATACTAGCGCCTCTGACTGTGATCAAACTAATGCAACAAGAAGGCGCCAGTGTCATCATACTGGTTGAAATTATCGAACATTTTTGGAGAATGAATTCGCTACGGTGCTATCTATTGCAATTTAAAAGACAATGGATTCTTTGAATTGGACAATTTCAAGCCTCGTAGTTTCAGAATGAAGTGTGTATTTAGACAGGACGCAGATTCCTGTCATGCATCTAAGGTATTCCATGAATCTTTTGAGAATAAAATGTTTACAGGAGAGAAGATAGTGGAGTGACCCACATTAATTCTTTTATCTGAATCCAAATGATAATGTATGGTCAATGGTGAAGATGAACTTATATGAAGGTGGCAAAAAAAATATGACCCCAAAGCAGACGTATGAAAACAATTAAAGCTACAATTTCGGAAACTGAATCTACTGAAATAAAAAAAAAATGCACAAAATCAATACATTGCTGGCAATTATTGTAATGAGTGATCACTTTATTAAGATGTACATTTTTCAAAAACTTAACATATAGTAGCAGCATAGTACGGCGTTGCCCGTGCTTGATTAAAAAATCATACGACTAATACAGCAATCGCTATCACTTGACTTAAAATATTTTTGCCCTTCCTTGCCTTTAAAGGAATGCACATTGCCGTGCTGATGTTGCTACATGCCTAACCTCTTGTCTATCTCACACTGTGAATTTTTTCTAAGCTCTATACTAAACATTAAATCTGTTATGAAAAAAGAACTAAACAAAATGAACACAAAACGATCAGCTTAAAAAAGACTCGTAACTGGAAAAGCAGAATCAAAAAAGAATGTTAACAACAAATACTTTTGACACCCAACACAGTTCTGCGGAATCAGAATCAACGTTGAATTTAAGCAAGCGAATGAGCCAATTGGAGTAAAGTGCCATGCAGATTTAAATCTTTCCCACTTGTGACGAATGCACCTATCGAATTTTTTGCATGCTAGTTAAAATTTGTGTCAGTCAGCTGTTGGCTCTCACGCTGGCCAATAGATTCTTCCTGCCTCTTCGTGGCAGCCAGCTATAGGCTCTCACTCTGGCCAGTAGAAAATGGCCGCAAGCTACATGAAAACTGCCGTAGAAGCATGAAAAAATCGATTATTTCCACTATCGATGGGAGTTGAGAAAGGCAAAGTCGGTCTTGGCTTTCGCGCTGGAGCAAGTGCATGTAAATTTTGGTGCAAATCTGTCGAAGATTGGGGCCGTGCATTCATTACACACACACACACACACACACACATCCTGCCTTTTATAGATAGACATTGTCTGTTGTATTATAAATGTTGATCGATTGTTGATTTGATTATCATTTCATTGAAGTAAAACGTTATTCTCTTCTTATGCATAATAATGTCAGACTGCAGTTCTTTTTTTAATAAAGCAGTAACTTTATTAAAACATTGTTTAAACTACCTAATATTTAACTGAAGCTTTGTTTGACATCCAAATTAATAGTTTAAAATTTCGCCAAATCATTCAAAGCAAATTCGAGTTATTAAGGTTTCTACCATTTGCATAACTTCAGATTATATATATATATATATATATATATATATATATATATATATATATATATATATATATATATATACAGAGAGAGAGGGACAGAGAGAGAGGGACAGAGAAAGGAGGAAACTGACAGCAAAATAGGGAGGTAAAGAAGAATGCGTGGATAAATAGATTCTCGGTCATAAAATATAAATTTAAAATCTATTCACGTCATAAAACTTCCTATTCTTAAACTAATCAATCGATACAAATATAAACTCATCAGATTAATGTTTTTAACAAAGTATTCTGTACATTCTTCGCAAATGAATGAAATCATTTTTTTAAAATTCCTCTGTATTTCATTTTCCATTTCCTATGTAATGGCCACATTGAAAAATTGGTATTTGCAATAAATGGCTATATTTTCAATTTATATTATTTCTCTTCTGTTTCATTTTTATTGATAATAAATTTTAGAAAATTGGCCAGATATCAAAGAAAAGGTTGAAATATGTTCACAAAATAAACTGACAAGTCACTGGAACTTAAATTCAGTTGAAAGGCATTTAGCTTATTTTGTTATCTCTATTGAGATATCAAAGGAAATTGGTGATTACACCAATTCAGACTCCAGTATGATCATGTGGGATTCCGCGCGCACACACACACACACACACATATACATATATATATATATATATATATATATATATATATATATATATATATATATATATTGGGTTTTCTAAAAAGTCCATTCAGTTATTAAGTAAATTTTCTACTTAATAAAACGTACAGTTTGGACAGCCCAATATATGTATAGATATATGTATATGTGTATCTGCATTTATATGCGTTTATGTGTATATGTTTGCATATGTGTATGCATGTGTGTGTATATGTGTGTGCTTGTGAGTGTATAGGACTGTGTATAAGTATATATGCATGAATGTGTGTATCTATGCGTGTGTATGCGGATGTGTGCGTGCGTGTTTGAAAACTGCTGGATTTCGGCCTTCTATAATTCCGTCACAATATTTTCAGTGTAGGCCTAAGAATTTTGGGAAAATTGTACTCCTAAAAACTG
The DNA here is from genome assembly GCA_963932145.1 of Acanthosepion lycidas. Taxonomy (NCBI): domain Eukaryota; kingdom Metazoa; phylum Mollusca; class Cephalopoda; order Sepiida; family Sepiidae; genus Acanthosepion; species Acanthosepion lycidas. The sequence continues at coordinate 80,092,930 of OZ010577.1, read as the reverse complement.
GTTTTTCATCATAATTGCCATGATTATGTTCTGCTCTACATTTCCGGTCATGACTCTCCATATCATCCTTACTTTTTTTTTTTTTTACACTTACCATCTTTTTCGCATTAAAACACACCGGCTCCTTAAATTGATTTCTCGTCGTTTTTTCCTGTTTCCTTTGCTGTTAGTTTGTCATGTCAATGTTAGATTCTACGGAGCCATTTTCATCAGTATTTGCCCCAGATATTTATCCCAGAAATTTCGACTGTATATTCTTGGTTATGTTTACTTGTTCCTATTTACTTATTTACCTTAAGGCTAAGTCGCTGTTTACATATTCTTGCTACATTCCGACCGCTCTTTGGTAATATTCTTCGGTATTCTCTGGTACACGTCGGGTGTTCATCACATACTTAATCTCTCAGAAAATTCTCCCATAAACAATTCTATATCAGAGAAAAGATGTGATATAGCAATTTAGGGAGTCTATATTTTCCGGGTTTCTATGGGTATTTTTTCTATCATGCGCATGAATAAAATTTTCTCAGCTTACTAACTTACAGTGAAATGCTGGATCCAATCAAGAAATATAAAGCGAAAAAAAAAAGAACAAAAACAAAAAGAACAAAAACAAAAAAACAAAAACAAAAACTGAAGGTTTTTACGAAAACTGAACTCATCATGGATATATTATTTTTGGCAACGTTTATCCAGTGCCCAAATATAAATATTTCTTAAAAGCAATCCAACAGAACTGCTGAAGTTGGTGAAAGAACAGGTAACTACACAATTATATTACAGTTATATATACGTATATATAATTTTCGAAATACATTTAATATAAAATAGATTTTTAATATAAAAAGGGAGATTAAAGATATTAAACAGCTAATACTCTCTCACATAGACACGAACACGAACACACGCATATATATACATACATACATATATATATATATATATATATATATATATATATATATATATATATATATGTATGTATATGTATATATATATATATATATATATATATATATATATATTTGTAAATATTCAAAGTATTATTTTACATAATTCAATGAGTTCTGGACAACCCCTCGCAGGCGAAGAACAGAATATATAATGTTTTGATCCTTGTTTTTTTAAAACAATGATCATAACATTCATCGAGTGGTTCGTAGTTTAATGTAACTTTAATAAATTTGTATGCGAATATGTTTTTCGCCATTTACATCATTAACTTTACTCATCTACTTTTTGTATGAATGATTCATGTAATATATATATATATATATATATATATATATATATACATATATATATATATATATATATATATATATATATATATATATATATATATATATATATATATACGTGCGTGTGTGTTTGTGTATACACATCCGTAGCAATATAAAAAGCCTTGGGGTGAGTCACCTCATTGATTTTTTTCAATATGGTACAAGCAGACAAGATAGTAAATTTGTTTATTTGGCCTCAATATGTGACAATACTGTTGTGCTGATCTATATAAGTGTCCTCAAGTAATTTTTATCTTCTTCCACTATGTGCCTCTCCTATTCACGACGGGAGCAATAATGACTATCTACAGTTTCCTGCATTATAGTTCTTAGCAAGTACTGTCTATTAGATATCTCTCCTAATACCTATTCTGTCAACCCTTTGGACAAGCTCGTTAGGTAGGTAACGTACCACATATCTATGACCCTGTTGACTTTAATATGTCTTGTCAATGCCCAATTTTCTATGTCCTCTTTATTTATTAAGTTCTGCAGACATTTTAAATGCCTGTTTCTGATGTTAATTATAAAAGCCCTTTTTGTTCACATTTTCTCTCAAGTCAATATTCATCTGTGAAGAGATTGCATAGTATTTTGTGATGTATAGAATGACAGATATTAAATAAGTGTTCAGTGATGTTTTATTTCTAACGGAATTTCCATGTTTCCTAATAACTTGCTTAGCTTTTTCTGGGCATATTTTGCAATCCCGATACGCCTTCCAATTTCGATATTACATTTATACTTCATAGATTTAATTTTTTTATTTTGGCATATTTTCAAAATATTAATAACATGTTATTTCCTTATTTGTTTCGTAACATTACTTTCTAAGTATTCTATTCACGTCTTAGATGCGCTAAAGGTGTATAGGCTTCGAGAAAATAAATAGAAAAGTACTGGATAAATCTAAAAAATATCCAATCTATAAGAAGAACAGGTTAAAGATTAGATAAAAGAATCATTAAAAGCTAATATCTGACAATTCTTACCCCCATTCTACTGCAAACCGACATTTTATTTTGTGGCATATACAGTGTGCGATTAATAAATTGTCGTCTAAATTCCCTTCAAAATGAAAATAACACTGATATCTCATTTTATCAGATATATTTAACAAAATTACACAAAAGTATCTTGCGATACTAGAGAAAAATGTATCCAATGAAGACGCCATTGGCTTCAACCACGGCTTTCAGGTGAGTTCTCTTTTTACGTAAGAAGCTTAGAGAGCATATAATAGGTTAGCGTTATGTTAAATTACCTCCCTAACTCTTAATAGATCATTTGAAAGCAAGACTTCCATATATCTAACGAAATAATTTAACTTCTTTTATCTGTCCATGAGGAAATCGTCTAGGATTTACATGCAGACAACATCGTGTCATGAATTATATTAAAAAAATTAAAAAAATTCGGCGCGTTTAAAATTAGTGCATGTGACATTTTATTGGTTAATCACAGCAACGCCCATAAGACTATTTTTATTCCGTTTTTTTTTTTTCTCGAAAAAAAGAGGAAGTATTCTGCTTCTTAAATTAATCGTTCACTCGCCAATAGACCGAGGAGACACATTTGTAGTGTCGAAGCATAATTTTAATTGTGTAGCGTTTTTCTTTTAATATAATTAAATAAATTATATATATATATATATATATATATATATATATATATATATATATCACTAAAGAAAATATGGATTTAACTTAATACGACATAATTTAACACGTTAAATGTTATTTTTCTTGAATACGCATATTTGAATTAATGATCCATGTATTTATTTATTAAACTGTGTATTTATTTTTGTCTGCCGTCTAGATTGTTCGTCAAATCTTATTAAGAAAATATGCCAGTTTGCGTAGATTTTTTTAAATAAGATTTTTAGAATATTCTGGCTGGTAGATGAAAATAATGATATACACTGTTTAAAAAAATAAATCGAATGTCTTCACAAATATCAGTAGACACTAACAATAGCGATGGTACATACATAAAAACATATATATACAGTGTAACCCGGATATAAGAGATCCGGATATAAGAGAAACCCGGGTATAAGAGAGATTTTCTCTGTTCCCAACAGCTCTCTTATATCCGGGTTACTCTGTATATATATATATATATATATATATATATATATATATATATATATATATATATGAATTACACTAAAAAGAAATTCAATGTACCACGGGGCTTGTCAAAACTAAATCGTTTTTTTTTTTTTTATTATACTGCATAATTGTATAAAAAAGGAATCTCAATTGTACCCCATTTTTATGGATATTTCTTTTCTCGGTATAAATTCTTTGGAACCTATTTTATCAAACATGATAGTGCTGAAAAACTCCAGGGAACGAAATGGCCATAAGAATGTGGTACAATTGAGTTTCATTTTTATATAATTCATTTCTATGCTCTATAATAAATATATTGATCTCCCTTTTGTAGATCACTTTCAATATTTTATATTAGAATTCACTTGGATTACTTACGAACGGATATATATATATATATATATATATATATATATATATATATAACATTTGAATCATTCAGCTAGAAAGGGAACAGGTTAAAATTGTTTTCTGACAGCTACCCTATATCTTCCCAAATGACCAATAGTTGTAGAAAAAAAATCTTTCTGGCTTTCAGTAATGGTATCAACATTCATAATCTGGCTTCCATCTTCAAATTACATTCAAGAACCACAAGGTCACAACGTCAAACGGGATCATCATTTTAAGTTATTGGTTGGTGCAAAAATAAAACCGTTTTATCACATATGTTACTATGTGAGAAAACGACATTATTTTTGCCCCAACCTAATAGTTGTTGTTCAAAGTAGAGTCCACAAAACACTGGAGAATTCGAGTAAGATATCATTAATCATTTCTAAGATACAACGGTTCAAATCTTAATCTGGCAATTTAACAATTTTCCTTTACACCCGTTATATACACAAAACTTGCTCAATAAATGTCAGCTGTATGAACAAGGCATTAGTTTATAAGGTACCATCAAATATAATGACAACATCAAGGTTTATTTGGGTTCTATTGAAAACCATTGTAAATCATGCTTGTACTGTCATCAAATGACATTAGACCATATTAAATATAGTGCGTGTCACTATCTAATATATTTCGGGAAAATAAAAAAAGACAATAAAAGTCCAACTATGACCTGGAATTACGTAACCAATGCTAATCCCTGTAACAAGAAAGCTTTTAAAGGTAGCTTATGTCTTTCAATGAAATTAATGATCCTAAAAATATGAATAAACCCAATATGTTAAACAAAAGAAGTGACTTAATGAGCACCTTCTTACAGAGAATTAATTACCTATTCAAACATTTTGATTCAGTATAACATAATTTTCCTTCGGACGAAACAGACACTTGTTTGATGTTGCCATTATTGCTTTTTATTATTATTATTATTATTATTATTATTATTATTATTATTATTATCTATTTTTACTAAATGACCATCATTTTTATTTTTATTTTCATTTTTATTCTTATCTTGTTTTTGGTCTTACTATTAACACTATTATTATTATTATTATTATTATTATTATTATTATTATTATTATTATTATTATTTATTTATTTTATTTTATTTTTATTGGTTTTTAACTTTATTTTTATTAATGATTACTATCTTTTAGCCAAAAATACTCACCACTTATTTTAATATCAGCGTCCATTTTTAACGAAAATTGGAAAATTAAAATTAGAAAATTAGAATTATTATTTCAAATACATTTTATTTTCAATCTTAGCGTAAGTTTGAGTCTAAATTCAAACTCTAGAAGAGATTATAGTGCAATTAATTACTCATCTGACGTTATAATCCACGTAAACAACAACATATCCCTCGAGAACCAGAAACATTAACCAAATATTATTCAAACGGTGTATAGATCGTTAGGTAATAAACCGATTCTGCTACCTTGTATTCAAACAGAAGAACAAATGACAATATAGGAAAAGTGCTTTTCAAACTCTTCAAAAAAACCATGACGTTGAAAAAGAAGTCGATATGACTAAGAAAATTATCAAATACTTGGATGTAGAATTAAATTACAATCTTACAGAATCTCCCCATACATGAGCCTAACACAAAATTAAAATACGTGAAGGATAGATTCAAGTACATTACAAGTATAATAAAGCAACCCCCGAAAATAATAATGTTCAGGTCATTTAGAAATTCCACTAGAAAAACAATTTGGGAAGATAAAAAGAAAGTATATGATATGACTTTAAAAGAAGAAAGGCATAAAACCAAATTGGAATTTAAACCTTAAATAGATAAGCAAATGAAGAGAAATTGAAGGAAAAGAAAAAAATGGTTTAACCTGACTTTTAACTTAAAGGTCAAGTGTAAAATAGGGAAAAATATTTTTCAAATTACTTAATAAACACTTCCCCACAAAAACACAGTTAAATTGAGCTACAGATGTACTAGTAATATAGAAACCACAATAAAAAGTCAAAACTCCAGAAATTTAAAATTTACCGTGCAGCAAAACATTGTTAACAGTAATTGTAGAACTGAAAGTAAATGTCCATGGGATGGAGTTTGCAAAACTGAAGCATTAATTTACAAACCAGAAGAAATAGATACAAAAGGCCCAAAAATATACATAGAGTGTACTAAGGATAATTTTAAAAAAAGACGTGGTACGATCGTGAGTCATCTTTTTGAAATTCTGCTAAAAGAACAAACCATTTATTGAATTTAAAGGAGAAAAATAAAAAAAAAGATCCGACCATAAAATAGAAAATTATAAAACAAACAAAACATTACAACAATAATAGTAACATCTGCAACTTTAGTCAACAAGAAAAAAATGACTGTAATAACATTCCCAGACCTACAAATATCATTTTAACCAGTGATCGGAAATTATGATCCGTTGTATACATACTAAAATATTCGTTTTGAGTTCATTTGAATTGGTATAAAAAAAACGTATTTATATTCACTTAATCGCCAGCCAATACATTTCCAATAGACTTGATTTTCTCCTCCTCCTCTGCCACATCATCTTAAAAAAAAATAAAGCGTTCATAATTTTTTTTTCTATTTTTTAAAAAAATAATGTGTTAGGAAAATAATAGAGCGAAACCGCTTGAAGATGTCGAAAGTTTGAAATCAAGTTAGCGAATTCGGCTGATTTCCTAATTGTCTATTCTATATGATAAGTTTTTTAAAAAGTTTTTAATGCTACCGTTGCCTATTTCAACTCTGGCCATTAACTTACATACATACATACACACACACACACACACACACACACACACACACATATATATATATATATATATATATTCGAATGTTACACTGCATAATAAATAAATATTTACGGCTCTATGTATTTTTGTATTGAGCCCTGTTTTAAAATAATGTTTTGAACGCTGTACTCATATTCTTCGTTCTATCACACACACACACACACACACACACTCACACACACATATATATATATATATATATATATATATATATATATATATATATATATATATATATATTAAAAAGAAGAGAAGAGAGGTGCCGTAAACGTTTTTGGTTGTAATGTGGATTTATTTTAGAAAAAAATATTATGCTTTGTTTTACATAATATATATATATATATATATATATATATATATATATATATATATATATATACATATATATCTGTTTGTATGTACATCTGTAGGAAGAAAAAATACCTCACCGCTCTTTAACTTTGAAACATAAAAGGGAGTGTAATCAGCGATACTTGATTTAATTTTGATGCGAGTAAAGGGGACAGACTCCGACACCGGAAAATAATTTTATCCATGGATTCAAAAACTACTGTAGAGCTTTTTATAAAATTTGGTATATATATTTCTAGGATGATACTGGATGTAATATGCTATGGATTTATACATATTATTTTGATCAAAGCAGGACCAGGTGGGGGGCACTAACTACGCACAATATATTTCACTTTAATTTATATGAAATTTAAACTTTGTTAAATAACCTGAAAGGATGCCTATTCCCAAAATATCAGCTAATTTCATTAATATAAAGACACCCTTATGGGGAGGGGGCTAACTTAATCCTATATTGAAAAATTGGGGATCAAGTAACTTGTGTATTTGAACCATTATTATCACCGTTTTTTCACCATAGGGCTATGCGTTTTAGTCTCCCAAAGTACTTATATAGCCCGAATAGATGTAATGTGTGTGTGTTGGGGGGTAGCATAAAAATGTAAACAATACAGCCATTTGATAGATTCTCATGAAATTTGAAAGATATTTTATGTATGACACCTAGTATCATACATAGACTCTCTCTCTCTCTCTCTCTCTCTCTCTATATATATATATATATATATATATATATATATATATATATAACATTTTAAAAAGTTGGTGTTCCAAGGGTGCACAAATCCCCAACTCAAGAAAATTGTTTGGATGGATTTAAATGAAATTTTAACTATAACATCTTTTTACATTCATTTTATTTTTGCATCCACATCTTTGATCGAGACCACAAATTTAGTTTCCTAAAACCTATAATAACTACTGTTTCAATCTTATATAATAATTAATTAATATGGATCATAGTGTAGTTTTTCAATAAGTTTTGTGTCTTTTGGTTGAAGTAGGCACCACTTGAACCTATAATAAAAGCTACAATATCATTAAAATAAATAAAGCAACAATATCATTAATATGCAACTTTAAAATTTATTTGAATTTTTGATAAAGTCGTTTATCCTATAATGACTAAACTTAAACAGCTCTATAGCTTTCAGATATCTAATTTGTCAGCTAACTCTTGCAAATAATAATTACTACAATGCCTCCCAAAACGTTGTGTTTTGGACCAGCTAACAGTGCGGCAATTCTCTGAGAATTGGAAACCCTACCGGGATTTAACATTAACTGCCACAACCTTAACAACATAAGATAAGCAGACGGCACAGTAATGATACCAGACACGGATGAGAAATTACAAAATCCCATACAGAAGGTAGCGACGGAGTGTGAGAAGAAAGGACCAAGCATAAACTACAAGAAGACAGAATGCGATTTGCAGGTGGGGAACACTAGAATCAAACAGACGCAGAAGTTTAAATATCTGGGAAGTGTCTTGACAGAAGACGGTAAGTGCGACACTGAGATCCGTAGATGTATTGGGATGGCTAAGTGATGTGGGGCCAAAGTCGGGACCACAGAAGGAAAACACAGAACACGGATTAGATGTAAGAAACATATATTAACAAGAGGTTACAAAGATAGTGTAAGCGGAGCTTAATATATGTTAGTGTCGACTCTCTCTGTCTCTCTGTCTCGGTATTTATCAATCCACCCACGAGGATCGAATGTGGCACAAGGCCGTTTTAATGTGGGTATCCCCGAGCCCGTAGGCTCGGCCAAAAATATGGCCTTTCTGGACCCACCTAGACGGGTTCAGGCCCTGTCAACCTCCCCGGACGAAACCTTGCCCTTCGGCAAAGCCTCGTCCGGGTTCCCCTCTGCTAATGCAGAGAGTTCGACAGTCGCCGAGAGTATGTCTCTCGGTTTCGGTATTTATCAATCCACCCACGAGGACCGAATGCGGCACAAGGCCGTTTTAATGTGGGTATCCCCGAGCCCGTAGGCTCGGCCAAAAATATGGCCTTTCTGAACCCACCTAGACGTGTTCAGGCCCTGTCAACCTCACCGGACGAAACCTTGCCCTTCGGCAAAGCCTCGTCCGGGTTCCCCTCTGCTAATGCAGAGAGTTCGACAGTCGCCGAGAGTATGTCTCTCGGTTTCGGTATTTATCAATCCACCCACGAGGACCGAATGCGGCACAAGGCCGTTTTAATGTGGGTATCCCCGAGCCCGTAGGCTCGGCCAAAAATATGGCCTTTCTGAACCCACCTAGACGGGTTCAGGCCCTGTCAACCACCCCGGACGAAACCTTGCCCTTCGGCAAAGCCTCGTCCGGGTTCCCCTCTGCTAATGCAGAGAGTTCGACAGTCGCCGAGAGTCTGTCTCTCGGTCTCTCTCTAGAGTGTTGTGTCGCATACTTAATATGGACCTGGAAGAGCCTATTGTGTAGGTAGTTCCGGTTTTCCAATACCCCACTTCCAAGAGTTTTCTTTTTGCAAAGGAGAGAAAAAATAAAACTGTTAATACTTTTTTTCTCTTGGGATTTACGTCGAGCAGTTGAGTAAATTTCCTTTTCCTTCCTGAGCGTCACACTTCGGGAGAGACTTTTGGCATGTCGAGTTCGAAGTCATCGAAAATTACGTCGATCGGCTCTTCACAGCTATTTTGTAGTATAGACTGGTAGACCTTTTTTAGACCCAAAAATTGTAATTAGATGTTTATGGTCTGTCTGCAGTATGAACTGTCTACCATGTGAAACTTTGTCACAGCGAATATTAACCCTAGAGCCTCTTTCTCTATTTAGGAATATTGTTTCTCAGCTGGAAGTAGAGATCTTGATGCGTGAGCCACAGCTTTTCGCCAACCATCTGGCAGTTTATGCAGAATGCAAGCACCTATGCCGTACGAGCTTTCATCACTTGCGACTATAATGTCGAGACTAGGGTCGTAATGGGTGAGGGAGAGGTCTGAAGTAAGAGTTTTCTTGATCTTCTCGAATGCGTCTTAGCATTCCGGTGTCCATGGTTTGTCCTTTTTTAAAAGTTGGTTGAGAGGCCCTATCAAATTTTGCATGTTCTTAATGAACCCTTGGTAAAAACTAGGCCGAGGAAGGTTGGTAACGCTTGAACGTTATCTGGGGTCGGCATGATTTTGATCGCGTTGGGTCTTTCTGCATCCGGCCGACGACCACCTTTATTTATGATGTACCCTAAGTATTTAATCTCTGGTAAGAAAAAGTCACACTTTGTCTCCTTAACCTTAAATCCGTATTCTTGTATCTTTTCGAATACGTTTATTATATGGTTCCGGTGATCTGCCGTATTTTTACTAGTAACCAGTATATCCTCCAAATAGGCTGTTGCGTAGTCAAGGTCGCCCGGCATGGCGTCCATGACCTGCTGGAAAATTCCAGGCGCAACCTTTATTCCAAAAGCCAGCGTGTTTTATTTGTACAACCCTCTATGGGTGTTTATGCAGAGCATTTCGGAACTTTCTTCTTCCACCTCTATCTGAAGGTATGCGTCCGAGAGGTCAATTTTAGAAAAGATCTTTCCACCATTGAGTTTATTGAAAATTTCTTCAGGGTTTGCGAGAGGATAGTGGTGATCTTGCAAGGCATCGCTTAACCCCGTGGAAAAATCTGCGCATACTCGTATTTGATTGGACTTCTTTTTTACGTAGACCGTAGGTGCTGCCCACTCGCTGAAATTTTTTTTTGACAGAATACCTGATTGTTCGAGTCTATCTAACTCTTTGTTGATTTATTCTAGAGCAGCGAAAGGGACATTACGTTCGTTTCTTTTTGAATACCGGTTGTGCACCGTCCTTCACTTTGAACTTCGCTTTCATTTTAGTACATTTCCCAAGGCCGCCAGAAAAAACCTGGGGAAATTGTTGTGTGAGTTCCTTATTTAGATTTACCAAATTGGACGTTGTACTTTGTATCTTGCGACGAAATTTACACATTGGGCAATCCCAAAGATTGAAATTTTCTATCCAATCAGTTCCAAATAAGTTCTCTGAAGTTTTTAATACGTAGGCTTTGAGCTTTCTGGTAACTCCATTTAGTGTGACTGTAAGTATTACCTCGCCTAAAATATTAATCTTTTCGCCAGTTACGGATTTTGCTGTTTTATCTGTTTTTAATAAAGTCGGCTTGTTTAATTTTCGCCAAGTACGCCAGTTAATGGTTGAATGATCAGAACCCGAGTCAAGCTGGAATTTAATGAACTTATTGAAAATATGCACGATGACATATTTTCTTAAATTCTTATCAACAATATTGTCAGATTGAGCTTGCCTAATTTTATTTTGGGGTTTTCTCGTTACTGTTGGCGTACCAGCACGAAAATAAAGTATGCCCACTTTTATCGCAATTTTTGCAATATTTTTTGTTCTTAACTGGACAGAATTTCATCCAATACCATTTACCACAATGGTAACATGGTCCGGTCGGTTTCTTTAACCTATTTGGGTTTTGGTCACTCAAAAATTTAGGATATGAGATTTGCCTTTTGTCTTTTTTAGGGTAATAGGAGGTAGACTTATTTCTGATTTTATTAATCTGAGTCACACCTGATTCATCGATAGTGTTTAAGTGACGCTTTACAGATATTACTCTTTGACAGTCCTCTGCCAGTTTTTGGAGAGTTAATCCTTGTTCGTTCTCAAGCTTGGTCATTACCCGTAGTCTTCGTCGTCTTCTGCTGATACTAGACCTTGTGCGAAAATTAAGCACTTAAAATCATCTGCAGTCAGTCCGGCTAGTTTAAAATCATTACAAAACTTGATTACCGATGCTGCAAACATTAGAAAATCATGCTGGTTGTCTTTGACTGTGTGCAGGCATTTCCAGCATTTGTGAAACAAGGTTGTGTTAGGCCCGAATAGATCCGATAGGAGCTTAATAGTCTCTGAAATATCCAAGTCAGTGGTTTTCTTGGGTAGTATGAAGTCTACGAACCTACTATGTTCTGTAGTTTCCAGTTTTCTCAATAGTAGACGTACCTTTTTTTACTGGACCATTGTTCACAGTCTATGTTGAACATATCTTCGTAGCGCCTGTAAAAAGCCTCGAACGTTTTGTCGTTCTCTGGTATGTATTCAAATGTTTCCATTGAATTGTAGATTGTACTCTGTAATTTGTTGGAATTCCATTTGTTGTTTATGTAATTCCAAAAAATAGTTGTTGTTGTCTTTCTTCTGATTTTTGTTGCTGATCCAAATTTTTAGCATTTGGACGACTACTTTTTGAAAATCTTCCATATTTAGACAAACAAAATAAGTGATTTTTTTGTTGGTTTGAAACCCGTGTACCAAGTGGGGGTACCCAAAAAAAATCTTTAATTTTTTTTTCGTAATTGTATCAATTTTCACCACACTTATGTATTTTTTTTATAGAGGTACAAAAAAGAGAAAACTCACCTCAGTGAATTTGAGGGGAGAATAATTTTATGCACGAGTTCAACTCAGTTACATAAAAATAAAATTTAGTACAATGGTAGTACTTCTGCTCTTGTGTTGTCACTTTATTTTACGAAGAAACTGTTTTTTTTCTGTGTGGGTGTGTAAGAAATCGTTCTCGTATTGTTATTTGGACAGACTTTAATATTCCGTAGATATCGAATCGCTAGTTCGTCACTGATGTTTGGTATTGGAATATTTTTTTTTTATATGTAGACGCTGGGTGTTGCGTTTAAATCGCTAATGTATTAATACCAGCTTAATTTCTCGTTCAACACTGCTGTGGGAACGCGTGGAGTTTCTGTGTATTTTTCGAGTACTCTGTCACTATTAATATGGTGAGAACGAAATTCTCGAATCTTTCTGTCGCAACTGATGTAGGACTGGCAAGGTATTGCGGTTTTCGACGTCAATGCGTTTCTCGAATTCTTCGTCGACTCAGATGTGGGATTGGTAAGGTATTGAGGTTTCGCCGTGATTGCGTTTCACGAATCCTCGTCGCCACTGATGTGGGGCCAAAGTCGGGACCACAGAAGGAAAACACGGAACACGGATTAGATTTAAGAAAGATATATTAACAACAGGTTACAAAGATAGTGTAAGCGGAGCTTACTATATGTTAGTGTCCAATACTGGTAGTCGTACGCGACTCTCTCTGTCTCTCTCTAGAGTGTTGTGTCGCATACTTAATATAGACATGGAAGAGTCTATTGTGTAGGTAGTTCCGGTCTCACAATACTAAGGACACATTCCAAAAGCTGGGCAGGATTTCTTTGGTAACGAACAAAAGAATACCGAGCTGTTACATGACATCTGTTCTTCTTTACGGCAGCGAATATAGGAGGATTTCCTCAATGATTAGGAAGAGACTCGAGGCTACGTCGTGGTTCTTCAGAAGGATGCTAAGGATATCACAAACCGAGCATGTGAGCAACGATGAGGTCTTAACGAGTCTACCAACAAGAAGGCTTATACTTAACATCTGAAAGAGGCAGATGAAGTTTCTGAGACGCATAATGAGGAAGGAGGGCCTGGAGAATCTGATACTCACGGGTCAAATAGAGGAAAAGAGAGACAAGGGAAAGCAGCGTATGACGTACCTTACGAGCTTGAGCAGGTGACTGACAAAGCGTGGTCTACAGGAGGAAACAGAGGAAAGGATCTTACTGAGAGGTGCAAGAGATAGAAGGAGGTGGAGAGACATGATCGCCTACGTCTTGAAATAACTCACAAAAAAGAAGAAATCTCAGCGGAGGAAAAGAGAAACAACAGAAAAACTGAAGATCCGCTGAGCAAGAGGAGGACAGAAGACGCAGAAAAACATGCATCTTCACGACCGTCAAAAAGTCAAGAACAAGCGGGTCTAAGACGAGGATTATGTTCTCATCGGACTGCTGCAGGAAGACAGTATGAAAATCAAGAAGCTGACAGAAGACTTAAATTAGAGGCTCAATGAGTTACAGAAGGAAGACAGTCTGAGAATCAAGAAAATGTTGACAGAAGACGTAAATTAAATGCTGATGACACCAAGTTCTCTGCATATAAATTCTAGAGTATTTCATTATTGACAGATACAAATGGTTACATTATTTTGCAGGATGTATAGAAGTCCGAGGTTTCCCATTTTCTAATAAGTAAAAGCGAATGTGGTAGGGAGGTAATTTAACATAATTCTAACTAGTTTGAATTTAGTGTAGATAACATTCGATTGGTTAATCACGGTAAAGCACACGAGCCTATTTTTAATTCGTTTTTTTCCCCGAGAAAAAAAGAGGAAGTATTTTGCTTTTTAAATTAAAATAATCGTCAGTAAGAGACTGATTCTGTAGCGATTTTTACCATGTTGTTGTTTTTATATACTAAAATAAATAATATTTAGCTCTTCTCTGTTTTGAGCCCTCGTTTAAATTAAATGTTACAGGCAGTGGAATTTTTCACATTTTATCACGATCTAATATATATATATATATATATATATATATATATATATATATATATATATATATATGTATATATATATATATATATATATTAGGTTGGTGCAAAAATGGTATCGTTTTTTGACGTCAAAAAATACGTCAACAAACGATATTACTTTTGCACCAACCTAATATATATATATATTAGTTTGGTGCAAAAATAATGACGTAATAATGTCGTTTTTTGACGTTAAAAATACGACATTATTACGTCATTATTTTTGCACCAACCTAATATATATATATATGTGTGTGTGTCCCCACGCGCGTGTTTTTGCTGTTCTTATATGGTTAATGATCATATTTTACATCTGTCAGTCGGATCTATTCTTAGACAATGTGTAAAACTATTGTTATGTCGAACTGAAATTTCTAATATCAAATTCATTTTTAAAATTTCTTTTTAAAATTTTTGCTTCTATTTTTCCAATATTTTTTGTTACTTTGATATTTGATGATATACTAGTCTAATGATTTATTAATTGATTGTTTCTGAATGATCATAAATACACGTTTATTACTCTTGGAATCAGGTCCGATAATTTTCTTGTTCAACTTTCCGAAGTCCTCCTCTTCCAAATTAAACGTTTCTGGTCATTCCACATCATATTTTCCGCATTTTGCTTTATCATGAAGATAATCGAAGGCACGATTATCAATGATTTTTAAATGCTGTTTTTTTTTTCTTTTTGTTTTTCGCAATGTTTTTATTGCTTTTGTTCTTAGCTTTACTAAGTCTTATTCCGTTTGTGGCATTGCAAAAATTCGTTGACGTGTTTCATGAGCCATAAATTCAATTTAATCTGATTAAATTTATTTGTAATTATTGTTATGTCATATTTTTGTTCAAACTTTTTAAAAGAGAAAAAAATTAAAAAAATAAAGCTAATGTATTCAATGTATAAAATCTTCGGTTTTATTCGATTCATTAAGTTAAAAAAAAAGTCAAATTTAGTCAATTTTGAACTATCAGAAAGTATTTTCTTTTAAATTAAACTGAATTGTATTTATTGCCAATTGCGGTAAATTGCGTAAAAATATTTAAATAAATGTATAGATTTTTATAAATTTTATCTTAATTATATGTGAATTGACAGAACTTCCTTGGAAAGACAATGTAATGTTATATTTTTTTCCGATGCCTTCTCTGCTGTTGACTTCATATGTGAATTTGACAAGTTCCTCAAAAGCCTAGAAGGGCTAAACTACCTTACAAATTAACAGGTATATATATATATAGATTTCCTGAAAACCACGTTTTCAGTTAATAAATAATATTGCGGTAGTGGTAAGGAGGGAAACAGATTATGTCAAAGAATGCGGCTGATCCTTGCCAAAACTAACAACAGAAAAATGAAGACAAATAAACATAAAAACACCAGGAATATCACATGAATAATAATAATAATAATAATAATAATAATAATAATAATAATAATAATAATAATAATAATAATTTAATATGATAATGAAAGTAGCGAAAATTATGAGACTAAAATTACTGGGCGCATCAGCATCTCAGATCTATAAAACTTCACTGAGCAGAACTGCCCATTCCGACGCAAAATCCCCTCCATCTAAACGAAGTGTCCCAAATTTGCATAGATAACACTTTATGGTGCCCTTTTTACCCATAGACCGGGATGGTACTTGGTAATTAGGCACATAATACTACACTCTGACAAGATGTTACTTCACAAAATAATAATAATAATAATAATGATAATATTAATAATAATAATAATAATAATAATTATTATTATTATTATTATTATTATTGTTGTTTTTGTTGTTGTTGTTGTTGCAGCTCAGGATCAAATCCTCGCAACCAGATCCTAACACTGTCACATAATCAAAAATGGAACTAACCCGAAATGCAAGATTTACGGAAAATATGATGAAACTGTCGACCATATTATCTCAAAATGTCTGGAACTAGCAGAACATGAATATACTCACAGGCATAACAAGGTAACCACATATATGCACCGGAAATATGCAAGTAGCGCAAAATAGAAACCATTGAGAGATAGTATTAGCACCAACCACACACACTTACCCAAAATAACGATGTAACTATCCGCTGGGACATGCTAATACAAACTGACAGAAAATATAAGCCAACAAACTTGATATTATCATAAAAGACAATAATTTCAAGAAGTGTATGCTTACTGTCATAGAAGTACCATCTAAGGCAAAAAAAAACAAATAAAAAAAATTAAAAAAAACCCAAAAAACATGAAAATTATCGCAAAATTGTCCAAATACAAGGAACTAGAGATCAAGATTAACCGAATGTGGGGAATGAAGACTGAGAATGTATCACTAGTAATTGGGATATCTGGGCCACGTGAGAAAATTTATTGTCAGTTTTGCTATCAGTGTCCCAGATAACATCAACATACATGTTGCCCAGAAGATCGCCCTACTACGAACATCGCATATCCTAAGAAAATTCTATCAATTAAATGACAATTATTCTATAGGCCCTAAGGACCATAGTTTGGTCTCGGCTCTACAGGATAAAAAGCAGAAAACAGAACAGACACACTATTTTCATTATTCACACTATTGTCCTCATCTTTGTTGCCATATTTATCACAACGTTTCGTCCGTTGTACTCCCCGGCCTTCTTCAGGTGTTTGGAATGTCGAACTGAACCCATTATTTCGCTCGATGGGGTAGTCTTTTCTATTTCCATGTGCCATATAGTATGGAAAACAGTTAATAGTTATATCCTGTTAATTCCCACGTTATCCACCGCCTTCTCCAAGTATTGGATCCACTCTTTGGGTCCTGTCACTGGATCTAACGCCTTTATCCAATATGTCATGTGTCCTTGAGGAGAAATCATACACATATAATAATAATAATAATAATAATAATAATAATAATAATAATAATAATAATAGATTATTTGATATATATCTAGAAACAATTGTAACTGTTTGCATGGTATTAGCACCTACTGAATATAAACTCCGCGTGATAGAATGGACGAATATCTTCACTGGAAATTGTGCAACTTTATAAGAAGGAAACTGCAAGAAATCTGCATGAACACTCAAAGCTAATCATTGTGATCAAAGATATTGTGATCAAAGACCACGGGAAAAGAATGTGTATTCTTATTGACCTGACAGTTCCTGCAGATCGTAATATATCACTGAAGGTCGTCAAAAAGCTAACAAAATATAAGGATCTTGAAGTGGAAATCTAAAAAAAACGTGGCACATAAGGATATCAATAATTCCATTTTTAATTTGAGCCCTCGGATTGTTTTTAAATTGTTCTAATGAATTCATTGAAGGTATTTCTGGTAGCCAAAATAATTGTAATCACAAGTATATCTCATATATTACAAAGAACTTTATGCATGTAAAATTTATGGGATCTTATGGAAAATGTCCTGAATCCATAGCTGACCTTACGTTGGGACCTGGAAAGAAATGTATATACAACAAAAATCAAAGGAAATAATAATAATAATAATAATAATAATAATAATAATAATAATAATAATAATAATAATAATCCTGCAAAACTATGTTTTCAGGTATTAAATAATGTTGTGGTAGTAGTAACGAGGAAAACAGTTTATGTCAAATGAAGCGGCTGCTCCTTGCCAAAATTAGTAACAGAAAAATGAAGGCAAATCAACATACAAATACCAGGAATTGCACATTAATAATAATAATAATAATAATAATAATAATAATAATAATAATAATAATAATAATAAAAACACTTTTGATGTGTTTCATGCCAGAAAATGGGTAACGTAAGAGATAAGTCTTAAAGAAGCTAATGAAAATTTGGAGAAAATTACTCCCACACTAATGACAACCATACTTCTCACTTAAAAATGCTAATACATCGTACATTATATAGTACTATTTTCTAAGAAACAAATGCCTGAAACTCATTCCACAGAAAAGCATATCTCTCGGAGTGTTTAACGCATTGATTAAATAATCAAATACCAACGTTATATGCTAATAAGCATTTTGCTATTTTACTTCATACATAATGTTGTGCGAGTTTTATGTTCTTGCATCATGATGAGCTAGAATATGGAATTACTTATTCTTCTGTGAAAACGTCCAAATATGTTCTATGTAAGATGTCCTTCAATAATGAATCATGTCTTCGCCTGTATTTTGTTCCTGAACAAAATATTCGTATTATAGAAAAAAACTAGCTGATCACTTTAAGGTTAATTCACCTTAAGGTTCAAGTAATATTCAATTATAATATGGTTACGAATGCCCATTTCAGTCATATTATGTGTTTCTGTTTATAAGTATGGAAGCCAATACGTACTTAGACGGAAGCAAGTGTATCACTTGAACTGTATCTAAATGTTATCGTAAACATTAGATATTTTTTTAAACTGAAAAATTAGAATATTACAGACATTTTTTGAATGGCGTGCAGGTCTTTTCTTTCGAGGTTGTGGTTTGGATTCTTTAAGTGGATGAGTGTTATGCGGGTAGGTCTAAACGTAGAGACTTTCCTGGGTTGTGTTTCTTTGGTTTAGCTACAGTGAATTTAGTGAAGTCTGTACTATAATTGGTTAACATGGGTTTCCTTGTAAGCGGATTTGTAGTACTGGAAATTCCAATGTGCCCAAATTCAGATGTAATTTTCCGGTATATTGGTGCACCAAATCCGTCTTCACGAGGAAACATATTGAACAGAATGCTTTCAGATTCATGTTTTACAACTGTTACATGTATCACGTCTGTCTAGATAGATTATTTTAATTAGTGATACATACGATCTACAACGGTACAAAGTCAACTTCTTTCTGGAACTGCCACCTCTGTTCTGACAAGCCGTCCCTTAAATTTCCTGATGATATCCTCCACACATTAACTCGAAAGTCAACTGGAAAACCTGAAAACTTTATGTCATGGTGCCTACCTAGACCGACAGAATGAACTCCTCCGAACGATATATATACTACGCCTCTCAAGAGAGACGAACGGTATTAGTACGGTATTCAATCGAGCCGAGCTTCTCGGCTTGACGGTCGAACTCTCTGCCTCTGAGCAGAGAGGAACCCGGACGTGTCTCTCCGCCGAAGGGCAGTCTCTCGTTCGGGGAGGTTGACCAACCCGATTCTGTTTTTACAGTTTCTACGGAAATTTTCTGGTCGAGCCTACGGGCTCGGGAAACCCACGTTAAACTCGGCCTTGTGGCACATGCAACCCTCGTGGGGGGGGCTAGATACCGAATCGAGTCGAGCTGATAGCAGTCACGCCAAACCAGTTGGACAGTCTTACTAAACCTTTCAATTTGTATTATTTCTTATGGAATATATTCTTTGTTATTTCTACTGTTGTGTTTCGTGTTGTTCTTCCATCCGTCCTAACCTTGGACCATAACACGTTAGAACAGTTAAGGTAACCTGCTTCAATAAGTGACACTCCATTGGTCTACAATTTTCCAAATGTGATTTTGTCTACCCTTTTAAGGGGAGATAAACGACGCCGCAGTGTATATAACATTATCATTTTCGGTCTATAACTTTAAAACCTCATGATATACAGCATTCGCTGTACCGTGGTTTGAATACCACCAGCTTGAACAAGGATGTAAAGCAGTTTTACCTCTGCATTGGTTGGTTAACACGCATGTAATTAACCGAAGATAAAATATTATTATAATAAGATGCTGACAGAGATTGTCTGCCTTTGGTATCCATAGGAAAACGAACTATTCCTCTTATCCCATGCTAGCGTTGGCTTTGAAAGCCCTAAAGAAGTTGTACTTAAGAAATAAAGATCCCCTTACTTCCGACCACCCCAATGAAATCATTCCATATTAAATGTTGTCTGTGATTCGATGCTGCCTCTGATACACTGTTTCAGTTATTTTTACATATTAAGTTACAAAATGGCAAGTCGATTGTCTTTCTGAAAATGCAAGGTGTGTCTATTCAGCATACGATTTTCTTTATTTTTATGATTTCAATTTATGATTCTGAATTTAATATTTCATATAAATATTCGAAAATTCATGAACAAATTTTGAATTTTAAATTTATATTATATTCGCTATATATATCCCAACAGTTTACATATTATGGAAATGGTCGTATCGGATTATCATATGCATAAGAATTTTAAAAAAGAAGATGGATCTAGTATTCGTAAGGGTTTCCACCAAAGGAACAATGGAATTTCGAAAGAAGAATAAAACAATTTTAGTGCGCCGGTTGTCGATTTTGAAAGCAGTTTTACACAAAAATATTCTTACCAACATCTCAATGGAATCACTGCTAAGAATTGATTTCACCTAAGTTAATAGAAATAGACGTTTGAATGGAAGATGAAAGAATATTTAGAAATACGATTTTAGAGGATTTTGAAAAGGAGGGAGGTAATACCACTACTTGGAATTTTGGCAAAATATACTCTTCTTTCTGCTACATGTATGAATATTCTGAGAGTCTGTATGTCTAATTACTCACTATTATGAATAATAATAATAATAATAATAATAATAATAATAATAATAATAATAATAATAATAATAATAAAGTCACGAAGTTCATCAATAAAAAAACAAGGGATTCAGGAGGACTATTCTTGTTGATATAACAGTATCATCTAAAAGAAACACCACCATGAAATTTATAGAGAAATTGTTCAAATACAAAACCTGGAGATTGAGATTAACAAAAATGAATGGATAATTTTAATAAAGTGTCCCAGGTGACATCGACATACAAGTTGCAAAGAAGATCGCCGAAAGTCAACTAAAAATGCATCCATCGTTTACCTAAAGTCATTGGTTAAGAGTCGGCATATGATTACAAAACAAATGCAGGTTAAAATGATTTTTATATACAACTATATCATCCCAACTCAATCAGCAACACCACTACAATCACCACCACCACCACAAACACCGTCACCACTACTATGAAAATCAACAAAAGCAACAGAAATAATAATAATAATAATAATAATAATAATAATAATAATAATAATAATAATAATAATAAAGAAACTGTAAACCCGCAAACCCGGATATAGACACAGGAACTGTAACGATTTTGTGGTATTTTGTATTACAAAGTCACGGAAAAATTAAAGCTAAACGCAGTACATAGAAATCATAGGTCATATTACCAGAATATACTTTCTTAGTGACATAGAAGTACCTGCAAGTTGTCATGTTGCTTTGGAGTTCTTAAAAAACCTATCATAATGCAAACAATCTTTCAGTAAAAATTACATGAATTCGGCCTAGGAAGACATTGATAATACCATTTTCTTTGGGGCATTGGTATTTATTAAAAAGAAAAGTTCTGATAACCTTCACAAAAAGATTCATGACACATTATACCTTAAAGAAATAAAAAAGAATTGTTCTACAATCGCAGTTCATACCAAACAAAGGGCTAATTTTAAAAAAATACAAAAAACTCTATACGTTTGTAGATTAATTTTTAGTTAAAACGTTCATTCGAAAAAATCTTTATTCCCTTTCTGGCCTTGGGTCTATTGTTGGAAATTGTGAGGAAATAAATATTGAGCAGAAATCAAAGGAAAAAAAAACAATAATATTTAAATATTAAACAACTATAACATTTCAACATTATTAAAGATGAGAATGAAATTTTAATGTAACGTCTGAGATTACTTTTATGATAAGCCTCGGTTTCCTATTTGCTGAGAGTTGGTTATCATAGATTCGGGAGAGATTATGCTCCATTGTTTGTTCATTGTTAGAAGTATAGGGTAAAATTATTATTTATGAGGCTGTGTGAGTCTCTCAGGAAAACATATTCTTACTACAGAGTGAGCAATTCATGTTTGATGTATTTCAAATGTGTCATTAGCATGATCTCTTTTCTGGATGCAGTGTGTAACGTAACGCCTATCGAGACGCAAAATGGAATCAGTGTGGCGAGTGCAAATTCTGATCGAATCTGATTCGTCCACTTCGTGCTGTTTTCTTTTAAGTAGAAGTCTGTGTTTTGCTTCCGTTTTATGGCAGCATAAAAGAAGACAATTTTGATTTCAACTAACTTTTTCATTATGCAATTTCTTAGTAAATAGATGTTGAAAGATTAGAAAGACTGAGTCCTGAAATCACTACGTACTTTTTTTTTCATTACTATCGTTAAGACATACCCAAGGGGAATACATCTCAATGCAACAAGAAACCCTTAATTCCAGTGATGGAAAAACCTAAAATGAAAAACGATTTTGTAGATTTGGGCATGGTGGGAGCCTGACATAAGAAATGTTCTTGTAAATATCTAGTGAGTCATTTCGATATTTGTTTCTTTCGAAGAGACATATATATTAAGTGCAAATCATAATGGCCCATTATAGACTAATAAAATATCGTCAATTCTATATTATGAATAACTGACCGGGGCATTTTTCTTTTTCTTTTCAATTATTTAATTTTTTTCTGGCGGGTCGGGGTGGGTGTGGATGGAGAACATCTCCGTATTTCATTTTATTTCGAAAATGAAAATAGTGGGTAGGGAAGGGTATTTTACCAGAACAAATGCCAATGGCTACACACTTCGGTAATTAATGAAAACGGCTGATCTTAAGTGTGTCTCACAACAGGCATTCTTCCTGAAGCCACAACTTGCAATCATTCAATTTTTGGCAACGCTTTAATCAATATTCATAACAACTGTCTGGCTGAAACCCAATTGTCGTCGTTCCAAATCATAGGTATTTACATTTAACGAACACCCATCAGCAATAACAAGAAAGACGATTTGAATTTGCATATAATTTAGCTTTACTGATCTTTGTTCTCTTACTTTTATTACTCTATATGAAATGAGTAAATCATGAAACTTATTCTGTGCGGCTCAAGCATACGGTTCAAAAATGACCATAAAAGGAATTTGGGAAACGTATTTCATTTGCATATTTCTTCTTCACCCAACCCTGTTGCGAGAAATAGGTAATCCGATCATCATTCACAATAATAACCGCATACACATGAAATAATATTAAGAGCGTCCTTTGTATTATTCCTCGAAGTTTGCATCCGCGACGTAAAGAAGATTAAAGTAAACAAATCTACAAGACATCAGCATATTATCTTTAAATTAAGAGGCTCACTTCAAGCCTTTGCAAAGACATTATATGAAAAGTAAATTAAAATATTAGGTTGGTGCAAAAATAATGACGTAATAATGTCGTTTTTTGACGTATTTTTAACGTCAAAAAACGACATTATTACGTCATTATTTTTGCACCAACCTAATATCTATCTACATTTTTGAGATGAGGTACTGTAACTATTTGCATTGTTCAGACTGTTGTCCTCATCTTATTGTCATATTCACGACGTTTCGGTTGTTGTAAGCCGCGGCTTTCTTCAAGTTATAAACGCTAGAATTTCGAAATGAACCCTTTATTTAGGTGTTGATTGTTCTGGTTCCACATGTCATGCATTTTCTGGATATCTCAAATTCAATTATTTTCTTTTAGTAACTCAAATTTCCAAGTTTTTGTTCCACTCTGCTGTGACCAAGTATTGAACCGACAATTCTTTGGGTCAAATCACGGGATTACTTCAACCAACGCTTTTATCCCCTGAGCCATGTGTCCCAACGGACGCGGTGGATAAAAAACGTTTATCCACAAGACCATGTGTCCCCACGAACTTTCATAGTATATCACTTCTAGAAGGACAGAACGTACAAAGTCCGCGACGTCGTGAATATGACGATAAAGATGAGAACAACAGTGTACAAAGTAAATAGTGAAAATAAATTAAAGTAGTAGTTATTACAATACTGAACTCTTGATTGAGTGCATTTCTACATTTATTTTCATCATATTTCGATTTTATTGAAACTAGTAGAAGTACCCAACGTTTGTCGGGAACTAATTTTGTCTTCATAAGACGAACTTATAGTTTATTCGTACAAAAATGTCCGAGTGAAGTAACCAATCTATTAGTTTACTACAAGTCCATTTACTTCACTTACCACAATTTATTTACGTAGGAAAAAAGTGTAGCAACCATGGCAAATAGCTAATTTGACATTAATGTTGAACTATAATGAAAATTCACAGTTGATCTGGCACAAATTTTCAATAACCTTCTGCATTCCCAACGTTATCTGCATACTAAGGTAGCTTAAAATCCATCCATCTGATTCTGGATATATAGCGGACTAAAAGGCGAATGTCAAAACACAAACACCTTAATTTTTTTGTAGAGAAGACAATTATACATCATGTTGTCAGAAAAACGAACCGTTTAGCATGCAAACTACAAATCCAAGATACCAAAATAGAGTAAGTACAACAATTAAAATAGCTGGGAAGGGTTTTAACCACAAACGGAATGTGCAGCAGCGAAGGCACATTGTGATAGCGAAAAATTACTTCCAGAAGATAAGAATTAATTATTAAGAAAGAGGAACATTTCGTGAGAAAAAAAGAATAGATTACTATCGGTCAGAGAATGCTGGAGAATCTCAACATAGAGGAAGAAAAATTTTAATGCATCATAATTGCTTTTCTGCAGAAAAATGCTGGGAATATCATGGGATGGAAATGTGAGCTACAGCGAAGTGTTAGAGAAAAAGAAAACAAAAGGATAAGTATACACGATATCAGGAAGAGACTATTGAAATATCTGAATGTACATAAGGAAGAATTATACTAAGAACCACAAGAGACAGCAAATTAAGGAGAGCCATGATCTCCAAAATCCCGACGGAACGTGGTGCGTAGAAGAAGAAATATGAACATTATTCGTGCAGACGAAACAAACATAAAACTCGCATACGTACATCTCGAATATTGATATGATATTTAGTTACGATATCTGGCACCAACTAGATTGTATAGATGTAACTACATTGGGTTCTTCAGAAGAATTGGAAAGAAAAAAGGAAGCCAGAAAAAAATTAAAATTACATCTCTGATTGCTTTGTTGATATTTGGAGACAGTAAACATAACGGCAGCCTACACATCATCATCATAATTAATCCCTTGATGCTTCAATGATCGGGGTTACCTGAGGACAGAAGAAACAGATAACATCCGCCAGGATAAGATGTTTGTGGTGGGACCCAGGAATATCAGCACTGACATGTCTTTTCACACTCCAATGACTGCGTTATCGTCCGCACGTGTGATTGGCTTCAACAATGCCTAACATGATGATGCTGCACTGGATGTTTTGCGGTGTGACGTGCCCAAACCATTACAAATCTATCCTATAACGAAACTATGCATGTTGGATATAGTTGCGAAAGGAAAAGTCTTGTCTGAAAATTCGAATTAATTTTTTCCTCATTGTATTTTAATTTGTCTAATATATATATATATATATATATATATATATATATATATATATATATATATTTCAAATATGTTGTGCAGTTCAATCTATAGTACAACGAATCATTCATACAAAAGGGTAGATTAGTATGAAGTATACATCTATTTTTTGATATGAATGATTCATTGTAATATAAATTGAACTGCACCACACATTTGATTTAAAAGAACTGATCCGACGTGAAAACTTTCAGGATAACAGCTGCGACATTACTCTATTTATTGAACAATTTATTTCATGCCAAATTGACTGATAAACTCCTACAGCAACAAACATCTCAAATATTAGTAAAAAAACGCACTCTCTTAAATTTTCAAAAAAAAAAAAAAAAAAAAAAATCAAACATAGCGTTGCGAATGCACGCCCCAAAAGTTTTTATTCGTTAACAATAGCACATTTCTAAATAAACATATTTCGATTCACATTTAATATTTCGTTTCTGATGCTACCTGGATTTAATAAAAACCAAATAATTTCCATGACTGAGGATGACTGTGTGTACAGTTGAAAGTACTAGCAGATGAAAAAGATTTTATACAGCTTGTAGCTATTAAAAACGAGGATCATATCATTCATCGAGTGGCTTGTAGGTTAAAGTAACTTTAAAAGTTTGGTTTGCGAAGAGATTTCGCCATTTTATATCATTAATATCACTTATCTACTTTTTGTATGAATCATTCATTGTAATATATATATATATATATATATATATATATATATATATATATATATATATGTGTGTGTGTGTGTGTTTGTATGGGTGTGTGGGTGTGTGTATATATGTATATGTTATATAGGAATAAAGTGTCGCTGCGCCACTGGAGTTTGAATATGGTTAGCCAGAGAGAAAACGCAGGCGTTAGGACCAATGAGGACCTAACAAGGACTCAATGGATGCAGTTTTACGTCTTGCCCAGGACCTATGACGGACCTTATAGATCAGTACGAAATATGGCAGAAGTGAAAGCCTGTAATTTGAATTTCGTAATTGGTTTTGTAAATAAATCCGCCATATTATTTCCCGATTGAACATATTCAATTTGTACTATTGTCTTTTGTACATGGTCCCTAACAAATTGATATTTAATATCAATATACTTTGATCTTTGATGTAGTATTGAATTTCTGGCCAAAGCAATACTGGACTGATTGTCGCAGTAAATAATTATTGGCTCAGTTATTACCAGTGTTGTAACTGTTTTTATTAGTAATTTAAGAAAAATAGCCTCTTGTGTTGCTTTTGATAATGCAATATACTCAGCTTCACAAGTAGAAAGTGAAATTATTCCCTGGTAAGTTAGCCCAATCAGCATCACAAAATCCTTCCAATTTTTATGGTTTATCTGATTGTCGAAATACTAGGCACTGACTCTTAGTCCCCTTCAGATAACGTAATACTTGTTTATCCCTCGTTAAATGCACAGTCCCAGGTTTATTTAAGTGTTGGGACAACTTAGTAACCGTATAGCAGATATCTGCCCTGGTTGATGTCATCACGTAAATAAGACTTCCGACCAATGTTCTGTATTCTTTCTCACACGCCGCTATACCATCTTCCTTATTCATAATTGTGTTTAAAACTATTTCACATGGAGTAGTTCTTGTTTTACAATTTTGCATACTAAATTTAGATAAGTGTCTTTCAATGTATCTAGATTGATTCATTGTAATAGTGTTGCGTTTAAATTCGAACTGTATACCAAGAAACCATGATAGTCGACCCATATCGGTCATTTAAAACCTTATTTCCAGGAAATTTTTGATTTTAATAGAGCGGCCTCACACTTTGATGCAATTAACATATCGTCGACCGAAATAACCAGAATTACTAATATTTCATTATTAAATGTTCTCGTGTATAGACATGGGTCAACTTGGGAGGATTAAAATTGCTGTTCAATTAAATAAAAATGGATTAAATTATTCCATGTTCTTCCGCTCTGTTTGAGTCCGTATAGTGACATTTTAAGTTTCCATACATAATTATCAGCTTCTTCAAAACCTTCTGGTGGTTCTATGTATATTTCATAATCGATGGCAGGATTCAAACAAGCTGCTTTCACATACATATGGTGTATATCCATACCATAATGTGCGGCCATTTGCATCAAAACTCTAATTGTTGTCATGTTTGTTGTTGGACTGAATGTTTCTACATAAACTTCCCCGAATATCTGCGAAAATCCTTTAGATACAAAACGAGCCTTGTACACTGTCGATCCATCCTCAGTACGCTTTACAGTATAAACCCAACGGCTGACGATAATATTTTTATCATCCGGGGCCTTTTTTAATTCAAACGTGTCGTTTGATACTAATGATTTAATTTCTTTTTGCATGGCATCTATCCAACGTCTGGAGTTGACCGAATGTATAGCCTCTTAATAATTCTTTGGGAAATAGTACCGAATAACAACAATCAATGTCGCAGGTATTACATTGATCCATTCCAAAACAATTTGGCTTTCTTCTGTTTCTTGAGGGATAACGCGGAATTTTTCCCCCCTCATCAGTTATATTCTCTTTTAACTCAAGTTTTGCGTCCGATTTTTCCTCGTCTACATCATCTGGCATAATACCTTTCTCTGATCGTGGATTTTGAACGGTTTTCTACTCATAGGGCCATAAGTGGGCCATACTAGTTCGGGTTGGACTAGTTCGTCGCAGTTATTATTCTTTTCTTCGGGTTCCTCGCCTCGCTCAAAGGAATCTGTAAATCTGACGCATCTAATTTTCCTTATCGTTTTAGTTTGTGGAAAACAAACCATATAGGCAGGACTTGTCTTATCATACCCAATAAATATGCCCCTTTCACTTTTTGGATCTAGTTTCGACCTGTGGTCGACATATGAATAGCAAATTCTACCAAAAATATGCATATCACTCACAATGGGTTTGAAGTTCTTATAAGCTTCGTAAGGAGCTTTTTGAATGTTACTATTATAGCAGCGGTTTCTTATATATACCGCTGTATTTAATGCATAAACCCACATATTTTTGGGTAACTTAGATTCTATTAACAAACATCTAGCCATTTCAAAGATTGTCCTCCAACTACGTTCAGCGACTCCGTTCTGGTGTGGAGAATAAGAACAGGTTTTCTCATGTTTAATGCCTTCATTTATTAGGAGGTTTTCGTAAGCATCAAAGGTAAATTCTCCACCATTATCTGTCTGAATTATTTTTACTTTTCCATACGGAGTGATATCGGATAAATAGATTTTTGTAGCTTGCAGGGTACCAAATTTATTTTTCAGAAAATATATCATAATAAGTCCTGAACATTTGTTTACAAAGTTTAATACATATGAATAGGTGTCTATACCCTTTGGGGAAATTGGACCCGCTAAATCGCAATACACTCCGGACAAGATATCTGTTGCTTTTGGGATCCGACCCCGCTCTCTATATTTCGTCTTTTTCCTTTAATACACGTGTCCCAATATTGTTATCTCTTTGGAAGTGTAATTTTAATTCCAATGACATGTTCTTGTAATCTTTTAACATCCGAATTATTACAGTGGCCTAATATTTTATGCCAAGTTCTTAAGTCGTGCGTGACTGTCTTCGCAGACTTAATACTTTTCAAATAATACAAACGTCCATTTTGCTGTATGTTAAATTCAGTTCCGTCTGGTTATATTAAGTTTGAATTGTCTCGGTGAAAATTGATTTTAACGCCAGTTTTAATTGCAGACTGAATTAAAAAAATATTTTGCTTAACTTTAGGAATATATAAAGCCCTTTTTAATAAACATTTACAAATATTTCCTTTAGTATTTCGTAGATAATACAGGCATCGCCTCTTTTTAAAACTAAATTATTAGCTCTGGTCCTGTCAGCTAACTCGATAAAATGTGAGTCGGGCTCAAAAATGGATCAAAATTAATAAATTGTGTTTCATCTGTAATTACAGGATTTGTCGCACCCGTATTGACCAGGTAAGAATTATAACTACTGGCCACAGCACCCAATCCAAACAAAAAGGCATATGCACGTCCATTCGAAGAAGTTTTTACATTTTTACAAAAGTCATCCCGTGTATAAAATTGACATTTCGCACGGACATGGCCGACATTACCACAATGAAAACAAACGATATTTCTTTTAGTGTTTCTTCCTTTATAATTCTTGTAATAATTGTCTTTAAAGCCCTTGTTCTTAATATCATAATTCCTAGTCTGATCGGTTTGAGGAACTGGTTTTCTGAATTTTTTAAATGACGTTCTCAGTTGCATTACGCTATTGCCTTGATTTTGTGGGGTACACATTCTTCAGTTTCTTCATACCTACGTAACGCCATTTTAAACTCAGTGAAAGTTAGTTGTTTATCTTTTTGAGTTATAACTGTCGTGAATGGTTTGAATGACAGTGGCAAACCCTTCAAGACCATGGCTATTAGCAGCTCACCCGAGATAGTCTCACCTGCAATTTTTAAGTCATTTGCAACATTCTCCGCTCGGATGGTGTAATCGGTTATAAATTCATTTTCTCGTCTCTTTAATGCGGTTAGTTCAGTATATAAAGCAATAATTTTAGGCTTACCATTTGACAAATAGTGTTCACGCAAAATCTGTAGAGCTCTCCGGCCATTGTCCTTGGCCTCTCTCATTATTAAAGACAAACTCCGGTCATCCAGGAATTGTATTAATTCAGCGAACACGGTAGCATTTCTTTCCCTAAAATCATCATCCCCCTCCTGGTCGACTTTGCAAAGGATGATGTCATGGAGTTTTTGTATCCTGAGGTAGCCTAAAAACTTCGTCTACCTAAAAGGGTTGTGTTACTAGTTTTTTTTTGTCAAGCGAAAGTTGTTGAGATAAGTGTGCTTAGATTTGATTATTTTGAACTCTTTTGTTTAAACCCTTTCTTGCATGTTTCAGCTTGTTTTTTTTTGTGTTTCTATATCTTTTTCAGTTTGTATATTTTGTTTATTTTACATTTGGTTTTTTGCTAAGACCCTCCCCACTTTTTTTATTTTTTACATTGATTTTGTTTCTATTCTGTTCTTGTTTGTTTTGCTTATTTGTTCCGGATCTCCGTCTGGTTTTCTTTATTTGATTTCGTTTTTGAATAGTTTTTGTTTGGAAAAAAAAAAAATTATTGCTTGACTGTGGATTTTTCCTAAAAAGGAATCTGTTTCTCCGTCATAATAGTAGTGTACTATTATGGCGGAGTCAACACAAAATAATACACCGGACACGCAACCACCGGTGATTAAGGAAAAATCGGCCTGGACGGAAAGTAGGCCGAAAAAAGATGCCCAATATTACGCAGAATTAAGGAGGAAAAACGAAGAACTCATCACAAAAAATGAAATCCTCACTACAGAAGACGCATTTACTGCGGTAGATGTGAGAACGATATCCCTGCTGACGGCCGACGTCAAGAATCGGCACTTAATTGGTGTCAGCAGGGAAACGATGGAGGAAGCATTAAAGAACATCAACATTGTGCCGAAAATCTTGGCAAGAAGATCAAGAGCAATGTGGGATCTACTAATGTCCACAGAAGAGGAGGCCAAAAAATTGGCCGGCTGTGTTCTGACCTCGAACATGGTCAGACTGCAAACTGAGTATATGGGCACCAGGAGAACAAACGTCACAGTTCATGGGGTGCCTGTACATGTTTCAGAGGACCAGATAGGGGCATTTTTTGCCGAATACGGAAGCGTAGAAAAAGTGTCAGCAGTGATAAGTAAGACAGGTATCGCGACAGGAGACGTTATGGTGGAAATAACTATGAACCAGAAGAGCTTTTCCGAGATACCGAACGTCATCCTGTGCCGCAAGAGACGCATGCTGTCCCGCGTCTCTGCAAAAGGACGTCCCAGTTAAACAGCAGCAGCAACAAGTTTCTAAGAAGAATGCAGTGGATGCATCTAAAGTACAGCAATAGACCCAAAGAACTCCAAAGAGTCCGGTGAAGACTGATAACAGCATAGAAGTGGAGGAAAAACCTCCAACTCGGGCCGTTTCCTTGAAGAGGTGCCGGGAGGAAGAAGACGAAGATGAAGAACCGTCCAAACAGAAGCACACAGAACCCAATGGTGATCAGAAGAGCGGGGAAAAAATTAAATCTGCCCCTGCCTCACCATCAAAAGAAGTGAAAGACACTCCAGCTGAGAGGAATCTCCCCACTTCCCTTTCTCGTGTTCCACTCCCTCCCAGCACGCCTACACCTCCCCAAACTCCAACTCCTTCAGCTCCTAAGGTATCTACTCCCCAATCTTCCCAACCTTCCCAACCTTCCCCTTCTTCATCTACTTCCACCCCACCACCCCCGGATAAGGGGGAAAAGGAAAAAAAGATTGTTTAGTAGAGTGGAAGATATTTGCAAGGTCGATAAGGGGGAATTGGACAAGAACATCTCTTTCCGAAAAAAATCTCTATTGGGCCCCCTACTTAAGTTGACCTCGGTGGACGGTAAATCTGTCGAAGACCCCAGCAACTTCCCTAAAGCTCCGGGAGTTATAGCCTTCATTAGGGACACGGGCAAGCAGATTAAAGTAAGGACTCACCTCTTCGAGGGCCGAGAGGCTTTCCCTGACATAAGGGTAGTTGAAATCGGCACTGACGACTTAATCAAACTACATTGTTTTTGTTCGGCAAGGGTCCCCATACGTCTCCATCCCTCGTTATATAGAGCCTTAAAACTTACCTACCACACGGACGTTGGCGGAATTGTCCCGAATGGTCGGATGACGACAGAGTTGGGAACAGGAAGCCTGGGACAATCCGTCGGGGTCCTTTCACCCTCAGATTTCCGCCCCGTATGTGAGTAGGTTTTTGCGCTTACTCTTTTTTCTCTTTGCAGGCTTAGAAGATGGAAATGAAGATAGCTACATTGAATGTGAGGGGATTAAGGGATCGGGGTAAGGCTGCCCGCCTGCTCCGGGACCTTCTGTCCCTTGATGTGGATGTTGCCGCGATCGAAGTGACCCACTTTGTTTGCAGCTCCGGTGCGTATGTGCTGGAGGACGACTTGTCGTCTATTCAGCATACG
Source organism: Acanthosepion lycidas (assembly GCA_963932145.1). Classification (NCBI taxonomy): domain Eukaryota; kingdom Metazoa; phylum Mollusca; class Cephalopoda; order Sepiida; family Sepiidae; genus Acanthosepion; species Acanthosepion lycidas. Next base: position 80,060,181 of record OZ010577.1, on the reverse strand, counting down.
GGGACCGTTCTGCCAGAGTGGTTTCTTTGCTTGTCGGCGTACTCTTGATGTGAAGGTGGACCTTGTGCATACCGATGCCGAGGGCCGGTTGATCGTGGCCGATATTGCCGTGAAAAGTGGTTCGTTCCGAGTCGTTGCGGTTTATGCGCCCAACGACCGGGAGGATCGGGTCTCGTTTTTTCGGCGGTTGGCGCCGTTCCTGGTGGATTCAACACGCCTAGTTTTAATGGGGGACTGGAATGCCATCCTGGACCCCAAGTTAGACAGGGGGCGGGGAGCTAGCGGGAGAAGGAGCGATCGCAGCCTGGTTGATCTGCTCGACGATTATGGTCTCGTCGATAGATACCGGGTCGATCATCCTGGGGGGAAAATGTGGACGTGGGCTCTTGATTGGCCTTTTGACAGGGTAGTTAGATACCTTGACAGAATGTTTGTTAGAAGAGCCGACATAGATCTACTAGATTGCCCTACGTTCCACTGGGTAGGCTATTCGGTTCACAAACTCGTTTGTGCCCGGTTGGCGTTAGACAATAGGCCTAGAATGGCTGGGTACTGGGAGTTCAATCTGTCCTTACTTGACAGGGAGGACTTCCGGGAACAGCTAATTAGACTAGTGCAGCGGGTGCTAGTGGGAGCGGTTATCGGGAATAAGTGGTGGGAACGCCTTGAGTGTAGGATTAGGTCCTTCACCACTGATTTCAGCAAACTGCTCGCTCTAGATAGAGCTGATAAGGTGAAGACACTTAAGTCTAGTTACTCCCGTGCGGTGGCTGGGGGGGGTCGCCTAGCGATAGCCTTAGCTAAGGAGGCCCTAGCGAATAGCGAGCGGTACCTGGGCCAGGTAATTAGACATAAGTTAAGCAAGATGTCTTCCAAAACTGTGAATTTGGCGCAGATCTTCTCAGGGAAGAGTTCCGTCGAGGTGGCGATCGTTACATTCGTGAGGTCATATCCCCGGAGAGGCGTACTCTGCGGGCGACTGATGACATGTGCGAGGCGTTTCGGTGCCATTTTGAGAACCGGTTTACCAAGGAGCCTGGTCTCCGTGAGGAGGAGTTTCGCAGCTATTTGGCTGACTTTCCTCGGCTTTCGCCGACTGAAGCGGCTAGCTGCGAGGGAGAGATCACGGAGGGCGAAGTCTACGCAGTATTGAAGAAGGTCGGCAGAGCCAAGTCGCCCGGTCTGGATGGTTTGCCCTATGAATTATACTTGAGGCTGTCGCACATCTTTGTTCCGATTTTGACTGCAGTGTTCAACAACTGGTTTCGGTCGGGGTTCATCCCCAACCGGATCACCAGGGGCGTGATCACTCTGTTGAAAAAGGGCAAAGGTGGTGGGGGGAAGCTAGATGATTACAGGCCCATAACTCTGCTAAACACAGAGTTAAAGATTATGGCCAAGATCCTGCAGGAGCGTTTGCAGTCAGTTGCCGAGTCTCTGTTGGGACCTGAGCAAACTTATTCTGTGAGGGGCCGAACAATTCAGAGCAACCTGCATCTGATCCGCACGATCATAGACGGTGTAAAAGACGACGAAGAAGCCGCGCTGATCAATTTGGATCAGTCCAAGGCATTTGATAGGGTCGACCATTGCTACCTTGCTACTGTCCTGCAGGCCGCTGGATTCGCACCCAACTTCTGCCGCTGGATTAGCCTCCTGTATCGCTCCCCCAGTGCTGTGGTACAGGTGAACGGAAGGTTGTCGGACGCGTTCGTGCTGTCTAGGTCGATTCGTCAGGGTTGTCCGCTGTCGCTTCTCCTTTATGCTTTGGCGTTGGAGCCTCTCCTTCGCCGGCTGAAGGACGAGACCGACAGTCCGGCCTTACGTGGATTTGCCGTTCCTTGAGGGTCTCGAGCCAGGGTTTCCGCGTATGCCGATGACGTATCTGCTTTCATGTCGTCCCGCAGCGACATTGAGGTGGTACAGAAGGCGCTTGATCGGTACGAGAAGGTGACAGGGGCCAAGATAAACTGCGAGAAGTCGTCCGGCTTGCGGTTAGGTGCCTGGAAGGGGGTCGCTCTTCCGGGCTTCTTCGGTTGGACGGACGGTCCTGTCCGCATTCTTTGAGTGTGGTTTGGGCCCGACGTCCAGCTGGAGAAGAATTGGTCTGAAGTACGAGCAAAGGTCGATTCTGCCAGTCAGACTTGGAATTGAAGGCGATGGTCCGTGAAGGGCCGGGCGGAGGTGTGTGCTACATACATTTTCCCCCTGATTCTTTATCGATTCTCCGTACTTCCTCTCTGTGAGGCCCATTGGAAGGCGCTCGAGCAATCGCTATCCTCCATTTTATGGAGGGGACGCGTGAACAGGGTCGACAGACGAGTCTGCACTAAACGTTCGTGTCATGGGGGGCTGGGAATGCCGCACCTGTTGAGTCACATCCGTGCCTCTAGGTTGGCTTTCCTACGCCGCGCATTGACTGGAAGAGATCCGATTCTGGAGGGGATTGTTAGGGACGCCTTCCCTAGCCTTAACATCAGTCCCCCCATCTCGAGGGTTGAGCGCCGTCGTAAACCCCGAGACGAGTCGGATTTTCTTCGCGAGTGACGGTTGGCCTTGAGGCCGTTCCCCGGTCCAGTGACCTTTCACGGCCTAGGAAGGTCTTCTATCGTGGTTTAGTGGAGGGGCCCGCGAAGGATTCCCTATGAGATATGCTCGGCTTGTCGGAGGGTGAGTATCGCTCCTATTGATCTTGGGCACCAGCGGCGGATTATCTAAGTAACCCTGAGTTTTCGCTTACCTGACGATTGGCTCGGAATCGTCTGCCTCTCAACGACAAGGCTTTCATATGGGGTTTGGCGGATTTGCCAGACTGTGAACGGTGTGGTTTTGGTTTAGAAGAAACGGCTGCGCACGCCTTCTTCCGCCCCTTATGGGACCATGTCGGCGAGCTGACGGCTCGTCTCGCTCCCGAACAGCTTGTGTCCATGTATCGCGCATACGCGTGTGACAATGTGTCGCCCCCGTATTCTGGGGTGAAACGAATGGTGTTTCTGACGCTGTTGGCCACGGCTTGAATGGTGATTTGGACGTCGCGAAAAGAGGAAGTCTTGCGGGGCAACCGTCTTTCTCATCAGCATGTAATCTATTACTTTGAGCATCAGCTGAAGATGAAGATTAGATCTGATAGAAAACGATTGCATTCGACAGTCTTTAGCGAAAGGTGGGTAAAAGAGGTGAGCTTGGTTCGTGTGACCGGGGCTAGCCTTGATTTTCTCTTCTAGGTCAACCTATTGCGCATCGGGGTGGCTTCCTGTGGAACCCTCCCCTTGGTTAGGTTAGACAAGCTTAAGTGTACCTAGTTAATCTGAGTAAGTGTTGTTCCTGGCCTGTATCCCGGCTACTCCTTGATCCAAGTTGAGATTCCCAACCTCCCCAGTTTGTTTTGGCCTGCTTTTATCTCGACTGGGTCACCTTTATATTTTCCCATTCCCGCATAATATTTTATCCTTTTTCCCACTCCCTTAGCGAGAGCGTCTCTTGATTTTGTCCCTTGGGCAGAATACAGCGACCTTTCTATTTTGAGGGTTGGACGGTCCCTACTAACATCTGTTATGTTTAGTTTGTATTTTGTGTTACTTTTTAGTTATTATTGGGTTCATCTCCCCTCCCCTCTCATTCTATCATTATTAGAATTTTATGTATAGCATGTCTTTCATCAACAATTTTTATGGATTGGGGAGCGTTTTTTTTTTAGGACCCCTGGTGAGAATGTTGTATTATGGTGCATGAAGGATCGATTAGTGATGGACGAGTTCTTGTGGTAAATGAGCAAAGTGTAATGTATGAATGGGTCGTGAATCAGATTAGCTAGGTATAAGATAGTTAGTGTTGACCAGCCTCTACCCCTCCCCTTTTCGGCCTTGTGCTACAATTATGTATTCTATGACATAATAAATACCCTAGTTACATACATATACACAAAAAACTGTAACATCATCTGCATTCGGTCTAGATACGCAATCTGATAACGCCATGTAGCCTCATGTCCATTATCATTTGCGCAGTCATATGTAAAAATCATATCAACGTCTGCTCAAGATATAAATATCTTGTCATTGTTAAACGTAATATTTCTCAGTTACCTGACTACTACCCACGTTAAAAATTGAAGAGAGGCTGACCACAAATATACACGAATGACAACCAAGTCTATATGGTATCACGGCGCCACAGTTTGTCGTAAATTCCTTTAAACTTAATTAGCCAAAAAAGGATTTGCGGACCTATGTTTATATGAATATTTGCCCTTGTGTTGTTGTTTCTAATGACTCACTTTCAAAGATTGTAAAAAGTATTCTGATACCCCCTTTATATATATATATATATATATATATATATATATATCTGTGTGTGTTCGTGAGTGTGTGCGTGTATGGATGGGTTTCTCTTTGGCTATATCTGTGTCTGTCTCTGCTTTCATAGAAGCATAAAGTCATATTTTAATTTTCAATAAACCCACGCACAAAACCAGATCTTAACGTATAATGTTCCATATGAAAAGACCATGGAAACAGAAAATGTGCATAAATTAACTAATCAGGAAATATATTTGATATTTTTGTATAATTCTGATGGTGGTTGTACGACGTTTAAGCAATTACTTATAGAAATCCCCTTTGGAAATGCATTTGATATTTTATTTATCAAAAATAACGTGAAATATATTGAAACAATTCAGTGAGCATTAGAATAAATACGTATATATCTGACGATCTCAGAGATGAATTTTCAGAAAATAAAGTAATTACTAATATATATATATATATATATATATGTGTGTGTGTGTGTGTGTGCGTACGTGTGTGTACCTGCGTGCGTGCGTGTGAGTACCTGTGTGCGTGTGTGTGTTGCGTATAATTTGGCAGCATATTTTCATTAAGACATGTCTCATTGAATAATTTCTCTACTTAATTGAAATAGGATCCTCTCATAAATCCCGGACAAGCTTCTTAGTATCCTTCTTACAGGAAGAGCGAAAATTACCATACTGATACATATTCATTTATTCCGACTACTTTCGACATTAGTACAATCTCATCAAAAGGCTGTTATTCTTTCTAAGACAAGAATTGTTGTGTTCCTTATTTTTCTAAGATGGTTTGAGTTTTTATTTGAATGATGGATCAAACATATCACAACATTTACAACAGCATAAGTGTCCCCATTCGCAATCTAAGAAAATTCTTGTTGAAAATACATATATACCTCTTTCATGAAAATAATTACCATAAACTAAAAATTCTTGAGGACATCTTTATTAAAAAAATGAAACCAACCCTTAATATAATGAATTGTGAATAGAGCACCAATATATGAAAATATTTACAATAGATATTTTAAAATAGCTCGGTTGTAGCTAATCGTTTCATATAGTTTCCTTTTTAAACATTTTAAATTAGTTGCCCTCCGTTGACGTTTACATCATAGAATTTAAAATGTAACGTGCATAAAATTAGCGTTTTTCACTTCACAAGTAAACTTTCAGATGAACAAAACAATTTTATCTTAAAGTATTGATGAACATTTTATCTTAGAAATAAACAACATGCTGATGATGACGTTGTCCTAACGTCGATAGTACTCAGAATTAATGAAAATATATGATCATAGTAATTTTTTTCTCTTCCTTTAATAGGGATACTAAGAAGCATATCCTTGAATATGAGACGATCCTATTGGAAATAAGTAGACAAAACTGGTCTAAATTATTCAATGATACAGCTTTATATATATATATATATATATATATATATATTTCGCTAACGATATTTTAAAGATGAACTAACGTACTGATTACAGGATGACTGTTATTCTAAAATTATAAGCAGTATACGGCCTTTCTTATATATATATATATATATATATATATATATATATATATATATATATATATATATATACATACATATATATATATGTATGTTATATATATGTATATATATATATATATATATATATATATATATACATACATATATATATATGTATGTTATACATATGTATATATATATATATATATATATATATATATATATATTTATATAATTCTATATAACTCGCTCTATATATACATATATGTGATATTATATATATGTATATATCCGCATGTTTGTATATATAAATATATATAAATGTATATACATATATATTATTTTATTTTATAATTATAAGCTGTATACGGCCTTTCTTAAATATATATATATATATATATATATATATATATATATATATATATATATATACACCCAAGTATATG
>OZ010577.1:80043922-80048922 GCA_963932145.1 Acanthosepion lycidas | reverse complement strand
ACAGAACATTTACTCTATTCGACCTTGCATGGAGTATTGCTGCCATATATGGTCTGGTGCACCTTCTTTTTACCTCGGAGTTCTTAACAAGACCCAGAGGCGGATATGTAATCTGATCTGGCATCTCGTCGGTAGTCGCTCTCTCACAGACGTGCCGTCGCCTCCCTCTGTCTTTTTTACAAATACTTTCATGGTAATTGCTTCGATGAGCTGCTTTCACTTGTTCCTAGAGTTCAAGCGCCTTACGAGGCTGGCATCCCGCTCTCACCCTCTCACTGTAGAAACTTTTAAATGTAGCCGCCTTTACTACTCCAATAGCTTCATATCTCGCACCTCTTGTCTGTGGAACTCCCTTCCCTATTCATGTTTCCCTGAGAGCTATAATCTCCAACTATTCAAATGTAATGTGAATCGACCTCTCCAGTTACCTTGATCTATCCCTTCTCCTCATCTTTCTATCACTCCTATCTGCTCTCGCTCCAAATCTTCTGCAACACTCTGCATCCTATTGACTTACCGCCTTGCTCGAGGCGTAATGCTTAAAAAAAATAACAAATAATTTCGAACTTTGTCCATTTCATATGTGTAGTGGGGTGGTTCGTGTCTGTGTGTAGTAAATATTACAGACTATAACTGACTACGATTCATAAGCTGTTATTTTGGCCGTTACAGATAAGAAAATGTTTAATAATATCTATCTATCTATCTATCTATAATTGAAGAAACATTTAAACTGACGATTGAATTTTTAAAAGCTAAGAATTTTATCTTCAACATTTAAGAATAATGAATATTAATGTTATTTTTTTAAAAATGTTTATTCATTCTACAGTTATAATTATTATTGTGAAGGAAAATACTCCTGAGTTATTCTTTTTACATGTTTGCGATGCTTGTCGAATATACTAAATAAAACTCTCTAAACGTGGGTTTATAGATTTAGCAAATAGGGTCTCATGAACACGTCATTCGTGTTTTGAGATTGTTTGCAATAGTGGATATATTTGTTTCGGTATTTAATCATATTTGGCTTGTAAATCTTAGTAAGTAAGCGAATATTTCCTCAAATTTATTATTCGGTAGCTCGTAATGATAATAAAACCAATTGATGGTATAGCAAATAAAAGGGCAAGGGAATGGGAAATTTAATAATTTGTTTTGACATCGAAGCAAGCGATCATTCATTTATGGATACACACATCAGTACCCATTATACACACACACACACATACACACACACACACAAGGATATATATATATATATATATATATATATATATATATATATATATATATATATATGTGTGTGTGTGTATGTCTGTGTGCGTGTGTATATATGGATTTAAAAAAAAAATTGTTATATGCATAAGAGTATGTACCCTGAAGTGCCAAAAGAATTAGAGGGACAAAGCGTATAAAGTGTGTAGCACCGCAATAACCCTGAAAAACATGCATAGCCTAAATACGTGGCATGGATCGGTGCAACAGTTGCATCTGTTCCTGTGTGTTTATCGATCAAACTACCTTCCGTGGCTGTCTATACGATTTTGTTGATTGCGTCTGCTGAAAATTTATATATACTGAAAGCGATATATGTCTGGTGCGTGCACAGGTTAATGGTATACATCAGAACCAGCTGATGCATTTTCGTTGTAGCAGTGGTTATTTGAATTGGATTGGAATGCTGTAACAAACTATGAGATTTCATAATTTATTCCCTTTATTATCAGCAATTTATGATGATCATGGATGGTGTTAAATAGTTTTGAAAATTGTTAAAACTATCTAATACAGACTTCAGATTTATTAAATTTCCCTGACAACTCTATGATACATAATTGCTCAAAGTCTGCATCCATTTAATCATACGCAATCTTATTAAGAAATTTCAACGTCTGCACGGAAATTAACGAAAAATGCAACTCGCCTGACTTGGTGTCCGCCGGGATTATTATCAAGCACAAATGAAATGCAATAACCGGTGCACTTGTGTCAATATTATTCAATCTAGTCTACGCCTACAAAAAAAAAAACAAAAACAAAATTGAAACATAGAGCACAAAAAAAAAATAAAAAATCATGGAACACAGAATACAATATAAGCTGTATATAGCATTGAGTTAAGATTTGATTCACTATTTGCATTATTCGAACAATTTTTCTCATATTTATTGCCATATTTGTTACAACATTTCAGCCGTTGTACGCTGCGGCCTTCTTCATGTGGTTAGAATGTCGAACTGAACCCTTTATTTCGCTCGCTGGGGTAGATTTTTCTAGTTCCACGTAACATGTCTAATGACTCTCAAATATCAGTTATTTTCTGTTACTTCACCTCTCCAGGGTCTCTACTGCCTTAAGCAGGTACTGAACTCACAACGCTTTGGGTCCTGTCACTAGATCTAACCAATTCCTTTATCCACTGTGACATATGCAATAGGAAGAATGGTTGCTGAAGACATTAAGTTTATAAGTCCCAGAAATTCATACACAGATGTCCTTAAGGACAAATGGCTCAGAAGATAAATGCGTTGGTTAGGTTGGCAACGTTGATAAAAGCGTTGGTTAGGTCTAGTGACTGGACTCAAAGAATTGTGAGTTCAATACCTGCTTAAGAGTGGAGAACTAGAAGTAGTGAATTAACTGACATCCATTAGTCATGGCACAGAGATCTAGATTAGTCTACACCAGGGAGCAAAATAAAGGGTTCATTTCGACATTCCAACCACCTGAAGAAGGCCAGAGGAGACAACGGCAGAAACGTTATGATAAATATGGCAGCAAAAATGAAGACAATTGTCCGAATAATGTAAATAGTGAATCAAATCGTGTACATAAAACATCATCCAGAAATATAGAAAAATATTAAGATTTGATTCAATGTAGTGTCCCTTTAAATGTCGGTAATTTCTATGCTTATCCCTCTTCAGCCTATCTTTACAAACACGCAATTTCGATGAGAATTTTGTGTATACGCGAAATTCAAAAATTCCTTGTTTCAAATGGTTATTCTTGGATGATAATACCCAAAGAAATTGTCAAATTTCAGCCCTAATATTCAAAAGTGTCTTCACCCGGCTTTAATTCACTCGTAATTTTTTTCGGTTTCGGAGAAATTTCCATGCGATTCTTGGGTTCGAAGTCATAGCCATACGCCCACGATTCCACACTTGTTATGACTTTTCACATAATGTTTTCTGTAGTTAGGTGAGACGGCCTCACATCACAAACTTTATTTCAAAGAAATGCAATAAACAACAGAGAACGTTATAAGTTAGTATGAAAGCAGAGTTTATCGCCAATCTGTGACAAGCGTCTTCATTCCCCATACTTTAGCTACATTGCCATATTAACTATCTATTTATGCTTTATAAACGCAGAGAGAAATTTTCTCCATCACACCAAACACAAATAAAGCACAATTATATCCACTTTCGAAAAAAAGTATAGTAGATCTATCATGGATACTGAGCAATTTCCACTAAATACACACACACACACACACACACACACACATATATATATATATATATATATATATATATATATATATATAATTAAGTAATTCATCGAGTCTAGAGGAAACCTCTTCAGAATGCGTAAAGGACTGAACGGCCGTTTCGTCCTATATTTGAGACTCGTCAGCATTCCTCAGCCACTACCGACAATTGAGATCCGGACAGGTATTAGTACGAGGCAAAGTTCATACCAAGTACAACTACGGGCTCCGGTTACGAAGAGGTGACGAATTAGACTCGATAGGGCGTTGCTAGATGACATATTTCGTGGTGGCATTCATCCGCGTTTCCCTTGTGATTTAGCAGCTATATATCCTGTCTAATTCTTTACGTCTTCGTCATCGAGGCCCGTTGGTACAGTTGCTATGACGTTTCCCTGATATCATACCTGTTGAGGTTTTAATTCTCGGTACTGGATGCGTACTGCTTATTAGTCCCAAATGTAGGACGGAATGGCACTCCAGTGATTTCTGTTGAGTTTTCTTCTAGATTTGATGAATTACGTAATTAACATTATATAAAATCCACCTAATACCTTATTTATATATATATATATATATATATATATATATATATATATATATATATATATATATATATATATATATATGTATGTGTGTGTGAAAAGTGTGTGTATATAAATATAAATAAATATATATATATATATAATTATTATATTATATGCGCGGTACTTATTAGAAAGCGCTCAATATCAGAGATAGAGCTAACATATTTGTTTGGATTGATGTGAGTTTGTGACCCTGGGTTTCACGCTTATGCGATCGTCAGACAAACTGCTTAATTTTTTTATTTATATACACACACTTTTCACATAAACCCAAAATTTAAAAAAAAATTAATCAGTTTGTCTGACGATCGCAAAAGCGTGAAGCCCAGGGTCACAAACTCACATCAATACAAACAAATATATATATATATATATATATATATATATATATATATATATATATATATATATATATATATGTTCTGTTACTTTGGTGTAAATAAAAATTGAACAGATTTGTTTTAGATGTCTATATATATTTTATTATTTATTTAAAAGAAAACCGTAGTCTTTATTTATATGCGAGGTACTAAATGTTGCGAGAATTGGGGTTAACATTTTGGTTAGCGTTCCGGCTTGTTTATTCGTCTGACGTTATCTATTCCTGATATAATGGTTCTCTTCAGGATTTCCGGCTTATGCATTTTTTGTAATCAGTAAAGTGTGGCTGTTTTCGCTTGTTGCTTGATGAGATTTTCCAAGGATTTTCTTCATTTTTTTAATAATTTCCTTGTTTCGTTTTTAAGTTTTTCTGTCTCATTTATGTCGTTGTATTCATTGATGTTTTGTAATTGTTATCCTCATCGAAGAAGTATTTTATATTTTGTTGATAAATGTGTTTGTCTCTAATTATAATTCAACCACCGTGGTAGGAGGGGGATTCAAGCACACCCACATCTATCTATCTATCTATC
>OZ010577.1:80018922-80038922 GCA_963932145.1 Acanthosepion lycidas | reverse complement strand
TAACCAGAATAATATTTATGACCATTCATAAATTTAAACATAATTTGACAACCGGAGATATTTTTTACTTCAGTTTATAAAAGTTTTTTAAAATAAAATCTTTCCGATTTACTTGATAAATTCCATCAGAGAAAAAAAAATGCGTGGTAAAGAAAACCTTTCCTTTTGTATTTATTTCATACACATGCATGTATGTATGTACAAGAAAGAAAGACTAGTCAGTTGTTTTCATTGGAAAAGTTATATTAGTTTATATAAATCAGAATTAAACTTATAACTTACTATTTCGGAAATTTGTATTTCCTTTCTCGAATATTCAATTTCATAATAAATAATTTTGAATAGTTGTCACGGTAGGAATTTTTTATATACAGAAAACCTCAAATGAAATTATATAAAGATAAATAAGTAAAAATAAAATACTATATGTGATTTAATATGCAATAGAATAGACTTGGGTCTTATCAAAAGAAATACTTTGGTGACTTATACCCACGCTTTCACGTAAGTCAGATCAAACTTACAAGTGTAATAAATGTTATGTTATATTAGATTATACGTGTAATCCTAATATTAGGTTGGTGCAAAATAATGTCGGTTTTTGACGTAATTTTTAACGTCGAAAACCAACCTAATATCACATTGTATTATAAGCATCGAAAAGTTGAATAATAAACACAAAGATATTCCAGTTTCACATCGTATTAGATATATTGATTGGCGATTTAACAGCCATCGTATCTTCACTTGAATGTATACAAATTTGCAAGTGAAAGTGTATACAAAATTTATTTAATATATTTGTATATGTAATATATATAAACATATATTTATATAGTTAAAATATATAAGCATGTTTTAATATATAATAAATATATAAAAAAAGTAATTTCTATGCAAGTAATCTGGCTGTGTTGTGAAACCTTGTAGTTCAGTGCCGTCCAGAGGACGCCGTTTCAGAGGTTTTCCATAAAAAGGTACACGCTTCTTTGAACACCACAAGTGAGTACATTTCTTTATTGAACCTCTCATAGACATAAGACAGTTGGTAGATCAGATACAACTTAAAGTGAGTTCGATACTCACTGGGTGCTGCATACTTTCGGCTTTGTGCAACATCATCTAAGCTTCGCTTATTAAATTGACATATTTATCAGACAGTAATGCTCATTAGCACTGTTTATAAAAAATGGTATCTACACAAAAAAACAATTATATATATATATATATATATATATAGAGAGAGAGAGAGAGAGAGAGAGAGACAGAGACAGAGAGAGAGAGGGTGAGATAGTCTAATTCTTTGAGTTTCCAGGTCCACTCTGACCCAGGATGGTTGGCACTATTAGGGTCCCAGGTATGGGAAAATTGCTAACTCCTAATGTTGGGTCAAATCACAATGAAAATGTCAAAACAGATTGTAATATCAGCAATATATTTTTAGAAAAAAAAATTACTTGAAAAAATTACCAGCAATACATCTCTAAAAAATACCAGCAATACCTTTAAAATATATATATATATATATATATATATATATATATATATATATATATATATATATATATATATATATATATATATATATATATATATATATATATATTACCAGCAATAAAAATCTTGTCTGCCTTAAATATTTTATTGAGGTTGATATGCCGTAAAACAAAGCAAACTTGATAAATGCTACACATTTATTAACATCACTGCTTTAATTAAAGAAAAAGTCCCAAGTCACGAGTTATTTGTATTAGGTTGGTGCAAAAATAATGTCGTTTTTTCACTTAGTAACATATGTGAGAAAACGACATTATTTTTTAACCAACCTAATAACTATGTTGTGTTGCAATCAACCTGCAGCAAAGAAAATGGCGGGAAACGTTTTTAAATAGACAAATAAAAATTATTATCATTTTCGTGTTTTTACAACTATTTTTCTCAGTGTTTATGAGTATTACTGTTGTTGTGTTAAAGTTCCTTGTCTGTAGTTTATTAAAATTTAAAGAAATGTGATTTACTTCGCGTGTATCTATGAGGAAAAGAGGAAAGTGTGTCACGTCGAATGGTGAGGAAGACGAGAGTATGCCACGCAACCTGGTGAAGACGGGTGAATGAGTTAGAAATATAAATGGAAACCGAGCCTCGTGAACTAATGTCACATGTATTCGTTTCTATCTCCGTACTGTCTTTGTACGTCTAAGGATTTTGCTTAAATACTCTTCAAAGAATCACGAAGCATGTCTTTAATTTTCGGTGGGAAGGCGCCCCATTGGTTCAAAAAAGATAAATATTTATTTTCAAAGGAATAATTTATTTACCAGAAGGAAGCGAGGATCCACAGACTCGGAAACTATAATTTTGTCATTTGATTATTGTCTTATTTCCGTCTTCGCTACACAGATATTAGGTGAAGTGTTTAAGAAGTGCATTATAAATCTCAGATATTCATTGTAGTCATTAATGTTTATGCAGCAGTACATTATGTTATCAGTCGCTTTTATCGTGTTTATAATCAGAGTAGGTTTATGATAGAATAAGGCAATAATGTTTATATTTGGGTTGGATTCACAATGGTTAGTTTCATTATTCATTCTTATAAACTTTAAAGCTGGATTTATTTGCTTGGTGACGACATGTCTTAGAAAATTTTCATTACTAACGGTTAGCTATATATTCTTCACTTCTCTATATAATAATGTATAAGAGATTGTAATATAAAAAAATTACTGTGGTTTGGTACGCTATTATAAATGTCATACACTCTATTGACATACGGGACATAAATTAAACGTTTGGAAATAGCATAAAATAGATTATCTTCCAATTAAATCAAGTTCAAATTAAATAAAATAAGACCTGGAAGAAGACCCAATAATAAACCAGGAGCATACACACACAAACGCACACATAAACATACGCATACACACACGCGCATGTGTATATATATATATATATATATATATATATATATATATATATATATATATATATATATATACAGACACACACACACACACACATATATATATATATATAATATTCAAGCGTTAGTTTTCATTGGATAAACGTATTTCAAACAAACGCTTTTCTTAAATTTTACTTTTTTTAAACAATGTGTATTACTCCTACTGAAGCTCGCGCACATTAGAAAACAAAATAAAATAAATGTAGTTCCGGAAGTTTTATCGAGTGGATAGTCCGCTAGCCGTAAATACCACAGTTTAAAAAAAAAAACACAAAAAACAGATCGTTAATTCAAACATACGTATCTACTAAAAATATGCATGAATTACTACAAATGTCGAAACATATGTAATAAAAATAAATTTAAAATCATTCCTATCTCTCTCTTCCCTCTCTAATTTCAACCATGTTTGTCACACTCTCTATATCACATTATGTTGAAACTTGACTAATGAATGGAATAATAATGCAACACAAAATGTACTTAGAACAAAATGTATTGAAACAAGAAAGTGTACACAATATTTACATATAGTCTTTTGTATATTCCTGGAAAGACCGTTCCTGGAGAATGTGTTGACTGAGTCGCAGTCGGGCAAGGTCTCTGGTTGAATCTCTTGATTCCTTCCCTCTCTTCCCGGTACCAACCATATTTATATGGTCGGTACTCCACTATGCAAATTAGATGGATCCTACCACAACACATTACATCAACTTAATACAACTCCTCAAAAGTGTAAAAAATTATATGTAAATTTAAATTCCTTTTTTCATCATTGGAAGTGAGGTCTGCTGAGCCAGGAAAAAGAATCTCCCTGGGGAAATAAATTATAACCATGGCCCTTTAAAGTTTTCTGTTTTCTTTAAATTATATATATATATATATATATATATATATATATATATATATATATATATATATATATATAACTGTCGATTATTTTTATTTTTAAATTGACTCATTATCGTTATTTGTTTTTTATTTTATAGGGAATTTGAGCACCGTCTATGAGAAAAGAGAAATATGATGCAATTCAATCCACCATAAATTCAGAAACTCCATGCTGTATGCTTGGCATTCACACCGGAAGCTCCAATACTAACATTTCAGCGTGTTTTAATGTCTACCTGATGACGTGCAGAGGGTTCAGAAAGAGACAGATGAGGCTAATTGTTATTACAAATGTGTTTGAAGTGATCTCTCGTGATGACGTCCTTATGCCTACATTCATCTTAGACCATGGCCTTAGACCCAACACAGAAGCCTCCATAAAGCCTCTTGAAAAATTCTGCTGCCTTGGGTAAAGAGGGTGGCTCCTAAAAGACCGTATGTGTGGCAACAGTAATCGGCACCATACCACACAAGCAAGAGGATCCAGTCATGGCTGTCAGACAATTTCTGCGCCCGCATCACTCCTTACATGTGCGCACCTAACTCCCCAAATTCCAACATTCTTGATTATGTGTGGGGCGCGACAGGCCAACAAAACTCCCTGAACTGAAAGCAAGGATTATAGTATCATACACAAACTTAAACAAGGAGATCATTCGGAAGAAATGCAGATGATTCCGAAATCGTCTGGAAGCCTGGTTAAAGCGAATATCACTTTTATTAAAATATTTACCCTATAATATTTCAAGATATTTTTGTGTAATGTTGGGAAATATATCTTTTAAAATGAGATGTCAATGCTATTTTATTATCGAGTGTGCTAGAGCCTGAGGAGTTAGCCTGCCATACGTATGGTCTGAGATGTTTGCAGAAATTGTGTGACTGCCATGACTAGTTTATCCTGCTTGTATTGCAGTGGAGCAAAGTCCTGCAGCAAAACGTAAGGTCTTCCAGTAAATACCCTCTTGACCAAGGGTTTGGCTATGGACCTGATTGAGTTGTATCGTGCCAACAATTTCCGGTTTGTGTTTTCTTATCTCAACGTTAAGAGTGTGTTTTCCGAGTGGCAGTGCCTTCGTAATTACCATTAGCCTCATCCAACTCTTTCTGAATCCTCTGCACTGTCCTCAGAATGATACCCAAACACTAACATTTTTGCATTGGAAATTGCGGCATGAATACCAAGCGGTGCAGCATGTTATTTCCAAATCTCCGGCGGAGTGAATTGTGTCATAATGTTCTTTTTCTCACAGACCACGCCCAAATGACTCTACTATACTGTTCGTTTGACAAAATCAAAATCAATCAACATTCATATATATATATATATATATACATATATATATTTCAATAAAGGTGCAATTAATTTACAAATTCATGAATTATTCATATATAAAACAAATACAAAGGTTAATGATTTAAATGGCGAGAAATCCATCTTCGCGAACAATTCAAATAATATACAAAAACCCCGAATCTGTTTATGAATGAAAAGATCCTGTTTTATAAATTTCCGTTGCATTAAATCTTTTTTATTTTACAAGCTTCGGCTGTTCCTACAGACATCCTCAGGTATGAAATAGATTTTTCGGATTACAACCTTGTTTTCGTTTGTCCACTTATTACTGTGAGTATAAACAAGAACACAATCTATTTCATACCTGAGGATGTCTGTAGGAACCGACGAAAGCTTGTAAAATAAAAAAAAGATCCAATGCAACGGAAATTTATAAAACAGGATCTTTTCATTCATAAACAGATTCGGAGTTTTTGTATATTATTGAATTGTCCGCGAAGATGGATTTCTCGCCATTTAATCATTAACCTTTGTTTTTTGTTTTATGTATGAATAATTCATGAATATATATATATATATATATATATATATATATATATATATATATATATATATATATATATATATATATAAGATATATATATACATACATACATACATATTAAGCGCAATATTTATTTAAGAATTTTCAATTCTACGAATTTCTGATGACAGACACAAGACATTTGGATATTTTTTACTTAGTTACTGGTATTCAATTATAATTAAATAGATGCTTATTTTGGAATCAAGTAAATATTATCTGTCAATTTTATAGGCAGTTCTAGAGCGTTGGGATATTCTAAAAGCCAAACAGTAACAATAGTTCAAAAAACATGTTTTGCATTTGTCACCAATAAATCGTCCGATCTTAATCACCTGTGCTATAAGCAGTTGTAAATATGTGTTAAGATATCCACCCAGTATTACCTTGGCCTAATTAATAAGTCTCGCATTTAAATATGAAATCAATTTACGTTGAGGGTCAAATTTGAAATAGGCAGCTATGGATTTCAAATGTGCTGCTGTAAGTTGCAGTTTCTCCAAATATTATTGCATGCTATGTGTAATGTAGGTCAGAAAATACAATACATGATAATACCAAAATATATTAATTTTTCAGGACAGTATGTTTTAATAAAATTTGTATATAAAACGTGAACTGTCTGAACGATTACCATACGTCACAATATGTTGATTATTTTTGTTCGTTTTGATCCTGTACAATTCGCGTATGTATAACTGTCTGCCTATTTACATACATGAGTCTTATGTCTTTTTTTCTCTTTTGTCTGAGGTTCTCATTATTATTATTGTTTATTCTCCCCAGACTCGTTGTTGAAGCTGCTGCAATGAAGCTGTTTCCAGACTGTAAGTTCTAGTGCCATTCCCCTTGGACAACATTGCGGATGGGAGATGTAAGATTGATTCCACAGTGACAACTGTCGACCTCCCATGAAAACAAGAAAAAACAGTCCTGGCCTGCTCCCAGGAGAGGTTACTCTATTGTGCACTCGACTGGCAATACAGATGAAACACTACCACGAGTTGAATAATTATAAAAATATTCCTATATGAATGTTTGTAGTTTATCAAGAACAGCGGATACCAGACATATGCATATCTGTGCTTGAAAGTGATTTCCATTAAATGTTTATTTCTCCTGTATTTTCTACATTTAACTGAAATATTACGTTTATTTTCACATATTTTTTGGATATTTCCTGTAAAATATTTCAGTAATTGAGTGCATATTAAAACAAAACAATTCCGAGTAACATAAGGAGGTAAAAAAAAAAAAAAGGAAAAAACACTCTTATTCATTGATCTCTCGTCAGAATTAAATCGTAGACAGAGAAAATATTTTCTTTATTGATTTGTTTTCTAAGGTTTACCAGATCATTGCAGGTTATTTAAATCCAGAAATATGTTGAGCTTGTGAGAATATTGTTTTTTTTGTTTTTTTTTTAGATAATAATTAGTTTAGTGATAAAAGTCTTAATAATTAATTAACCCATAGCTGAAGGGAGAAGAGGCAGATTCATACGTTTTGCAAGGGTAATTACGAGTACATGAACATAACAGACTCAATTGAATTTGAACTTGGCTTTCCAGTTAACAATTTGGAGCCATTATCCATTTCAACACATTCTCTCAGAATTAAATCGTAGACTGAAAAAATATTTTTTATTGATTGTTTTCTAAGGTTTATCCGACCATTGCAGGTTATTTAAATCCAGTTATATTTTTATATTGTAAGAATTTAGTTTTTAAATAATAAAGATTTTATTGATAAAAGTCTTACTAATTACCCAATAGCTGGAGGGAGAAGAAGGGGCTTCATACTTTTTGCAAGAGTAATTGCGAATAAATGAATATAATAGACGCAATTGGAATTTGAACTCGGATCTCCGATTATCAGTTCCGAACCATTATCCATTAAAACCACCCTCACATGCAAGCATAAAGCACCTGATATTCCCGAGTGGTAACACGTTGCCCAACTTCAGTGATGACAAGGGTACCACTGTTTCAACGTGATATGGCCGTAAAAAGTGTCCATCGCAAATAAAATAGATAAAACCTCAAGTAACCGGCCAATATAATAATTAATTATATAAACACCAAAGATGAATATATCGCTATTTTTTAAACAGATGGAATTATTACATTCCGCCTTCTGCTTAGAAAAAAAGGACTTGTATGATGATTATATCAGTACGTCTTCTTACAGAAGAAGGGCTGGATGGATAATATATGCATATATATTCTCTAAGAGATTCAGGTGGAAATTACCAATACTGAGAACATGTATTGGCTATATGACTTTGCATGTTGATGGTTATTCAAAAAAATCGGACGTACTTGAAAGGACTGGTGCACCTTTGTAAATTACCGCACTTTTATTTTTTGACAGAAAGATGTTAACTTACACTTACTGTCGACCTCTGGCCTCTTTTACTGATATCGCCAGTATCATAGTTGAATTTAAAATGGTACCTTACAGAAATATTATGATAAAGTTACAATTCCTGTATTAGTAGAGGATTAAAAATTGTTTTCACATGAGCAGACATTTACTTAAAAACAAATTTTAAACGTGATACTTTAGTTTTGATTTCTATCTTCGTGATTAATTGATTGTTTTGTTCTTATACGGCTTATGAATATATTGTACTTTCTTTCAAGCAGAAACATATATTTTGGATTTTAAGAATAATTCTACTTTACTTTTTCCGAGTGAATATTAACAATTATTTAGAGATAACCAGGCTCTTCAGATATTAGTGCTACTATTTAACCCTTAGCTGGGGCTAGAAGAGTTTGATTCATACCTTTCCCAAACACATATGCTCATGAGTGAACATTTATGGAAGGGATATATTCCCCTATTATGATAGCGCTTCTCCCCCCGTTTCCTTAAATGCTCTAAAATAGAAATAGACTGAAGTTGACAAAATCGACATCTGTGTAGAATAATAAACTATTCCAGATCTATGGACATTTCCTGCATCACAATTCCAATGTGGAGACTGGCGATGCCATGCAGCTAAATGACCGGCCGACATTTTTGCCAAGAATTTATTTTCTGTTCAAGCGAGCCAATTACTCACCATAGATTTGCGCAGTAAAATCTTGCCAAGTTACACCTCTTCGGAAAAATAAAAATACGAAAGAAAACATTTTTTCCCACCAAACTTAGAGATTTTTTTCCCGTGAAGTCTGAGATGTTAAAGGTTGTCATGGACACCAGTTTCCTTGTTTTACAAACAAGTTCAAAATTTTGGAATAAATACATGTATTTCGACAGTGAATATATTAGGTTGGTGCAAAAACAATGACGTATTAATGTCGTTTTTTGACGTTAAAAAATATGTCAACAAACGACATTATTACGTCCTTATTTTTGAACCAACCTAATAATATATGTACAGACTTATTTCCACTGTCATTGATGAAGAGACATAGACCGTATTTAAACTTGGATATTTTCCTTAAGATTACTCGACTAAAATAACATAATATATATATATATATATATATATATATATATATATATATATATATATATATATATATATATATATATATCTTGAAAAATGTTCAAAGTTATGTAAATACCAGGAAATAAAAGATGAACTTGTGAACACTGCTCTCATATTAATTTTAACAACACTTTCGTAGGGTACTATATACCACGTCTTCTTACACAAGATCAAAAGCACATGACGTTGATTACATCACGTGGAAAATCTGAGATTGTTTGTCGCAGATCCACCTTGTTTCCTTGAGCTTATCTTCACACAGGATGGGTGTTACCTTCATCACTTTGAGCCAGAGACAATCAAACAATCAATGTAGTAGAAACATTCTCACCTGATCTCAATAAAGCCACGGTAGTTTCATCGGCCGAAGCCATTTACTATTTTCAAAGGGCCGCACCATCAATTAGGCACTTACATAAATGTTTATCAGGACCAAACGCCCAAGAATCTTCTTGATTCTTTTTGACAATGTTCCAGCAGACAATTTCTTGGTTTCATTGGATACTGTGTGTGAATGTGAACTTGAGAAAGTGTTTCAACCTCCGTATTCTCCTGGTCTGCCCCCTTTCGCGTGCGTGCACCAATCCGTGCGCATGTCGTGATCTTTTCACATTTTCTGTCATTTTTTCACCATACACTCACTCTTTAAATTTTTTTCTCTTTTCTCCTCTTTTCACTTTTCTTTCAATTATTGGCCTTTCTTGTGATTTGTTACACTCTGTAGCTATGCCCCCCTTATTAATTTTGGGGCAATAAAATTTTTGGGAAGGGGGGTGGCTCCATATCTTTTTTGATAGTATTGTATTGATCGTTACTTTTCTTTCGAATTAAACTTTGTGCTCATAGTAACTTTCTGTTGGAAGTTTTTATCCTAAAATACCGATGTCAACGTTTACGTCTGTGTTAATGTTACTAGTTACGATAGCTTTGTATATTATGTTATTGGTTAAACATTAATTGTTAAGTGGACATTTTTTTTCCTGCAGTTACATTTAATGGTGTTATTTTGCCAACTAACATCTGCACAGACGGGCGCATGGCCGACTATTCACAAACGCACATACGAACTCAAACAGTGCGGAAAAAACAAACTTACACGAATGATCTGTATACAAAAGAAAAAATTCGAAAAATATAAGCAGTAAATTACTGATGGCCCATGAAGAGTGCATGGACAGGTCTGTCTACGAAACTGTGGAGTTGGGATGTTGAAGGTAGCATTAATCATTTAAGTGGCAAAACTTTACTCATATTAATTCTAGTAATGCTCTATTTTTGATATCGAGCATTTTATTACAAAAACTGTTTACCTTAAATATATTTTCTTTCAATAATCTATTCATTATCAGTATTGTTGAATTCATACTATCTTTGAAATCGCTAAACTTATATATATATATATATATATATATATATATATATATATATATATATATATAAAAGTGAACATAGAAGTCAACTGTCTGTTTCATGCTATATGCAATCGTCAGGCCACATGTGCTGTTATTTTTCTCGGCTATTTATATATATACGGGTCAGTGGTGCATTGTGAGAAGTCTATAATGGCGGTGGTTTTACCGGAAGTCGTTTATTTATTTATTTATTTGGGTTAAATAATTTTGCTTGTTTTTATTTTTTATTTCTTATTTTATTTATTTATTTATTTTTTTTAATCGATGTTTTTATTAACGTAGTAAAAATTTGTTTATGTCACTTATTTAATAGTTTTGTTTTGGCATGAGAATTTAATTAAAGCTATTTATTCGATTTTGGAGTTGATTGTAGTTTGTTCTAACTATTATTTTGGCAGGAACAGTTTTTAATTTGTGTTTATTTGGGTTGATTATTTTTATTTGTTTTTTCTAACGGCAACTTTATCGGGATTGGTTTGTTTATTTATTTACTTGGATGAATTTAGATTAATTTATTTTACTTGTATATTTTCTCTTTTTCGGTTTTTCGATTTTTAAGTAACGTAGTATTTATTTATTTCTTTATTATTATTATTTATTTTTTTATCGTTATATAACAGTTATATTCCCAGCAACACTCACATACTCACCACAGAACACAAAAAAGGCCAACAGGAGAAGAAATATCATATGGTTCAACCCACCGTACAGCAAAAACGTAAAAACAAACGTAGAAAAATATCCGTCAAACTCTTACACAAACACTTCCCGGAATCAAGCACCCTACACAAAATATTCAACAAAAACACAGTAAAAATCAGCTAAGGCTGCACCGAGAACATGGCACAACTAATTACCAACAAACCACACGAACAAATTAAACTCACGTGCAACTGCAGAATAAAGAACGAATGTCCCTTATACGGAAATTGTTTACAAAACAACGTAATATACCAAGCCACGATAAAATCACTATATAATATATTACTACCTATATATATATATATATATATATATATATATATATAGGTAGTAATAAGTTGGTATAATCCAAGCCTATTAACACAATATAGAATTTGAAATATTAATTATTACATGTTAAAAATGACTCACAAAGAGAACTCAGTGTTTAAACAGGAGAGAGTTTTTGTTAAAATTGGAATTAACATACCATATTCATTATCACCGGCGAATTTTAAAATTTAAAATTCGCACGGTTTTTCAAAATGTCTATGGTGCCAGTTTTCTTCGTAGGTGAAAATGCTCATTAACTAATGATATCTTAATTCCAATTGGGATATATATATATATATATATATATATATATATATATATATATATATATATATATATATATATATATAAGATAAAACTATTGAGCCAAGCAAACCTACCTAGGTTTCGTCTAAACGTATCGTCAGGTCAATGTTGGCCGAAAAGGAAATTAATAGAATAGAATATAAGCTTAAACCAAGAAACAACAATGAAAACGACACAAAAAAAAGAAGCTCTGGCTCTTTAGGTTTACCTTAGGTTTACTCTACTTCGTGTATTGAGCATATTACTATTTGCCTTTACTCGTTTTCGATGAGTTTTTCTTCGGACGTTGAGCTTGAACTCTGGACAATTGTTTTCGCCTTAGTTTCATAGTCTCGGTTCTTTCTTTTTTTCATACTTCATTTTTCCTTGGGTACTGATTTGTTCTACTACAGTCGAAATAATCAAGGTTCTTCCAAGCGAGTACCAACATATATATATATATATATATATATATATATATATATATATATATATATATATATATATATATATATATATATGTATGGATGTATGTGTATATATATATATATATGTATATATATATATGTATGTATGTATATATATCTATATATATTTATATATATATATAGATATATATATATTATAAATTAATTGATTTAAAATATGTCTTTTCGCTACACATTTCTAACCATGTTTCAAAAATATATATAGCTTACTGTTTATTTATATATACACACACACACACATATATATATATATGTTTCTTTGAATACGACATTTATCTTTAAGGATATGACTAGTTTTATTTTATCGAATGCGATAACAGTTCGAGACCTGTTAGTCGATCGACACACAACCTATATTTTCATAAACTACTTCATGAATTGTATATTCTCTAAAAAAAAGTTTCCAGTCTGTCAAACTTGCCTCACTACTAAAACTGCACTATTTCTTTGATGTAATGTAATATTCCAATTTTGGTCCGACATTTTTTAGATTCTCATGTTGCATCGTAGAGAATGATTCTTTCTGTAAACGTTTCACTGTATATAATATGTATGTAAATGACTCTATGCAAAAGTAAATGCATTATACTTGATATTTATATGCAGACAACGATGACTGCTGATTTTCAAAAAAAAAAAAAAAAAAAAAAAAACTACATAAAAAATAACAGGTTAAGTCTACTTCGCTTCCCTAACATTAATCCCGATCTGACCTACTCATAGGACGTGAACAGAGTCACCGGAATTCCACTCGTTATCTGAACCAGTGAGAACATTATGACTATTTCAATTCTCCACGAAGTAATCACGTATTATTACGTGATATAATTTATACCTTCTGTTATATTATTAAGGAACATTTTCCTTTGGTAAATGAGATTATGAGGAAATCTAATATAATGATACAAAGGGGCATATACGCATAGGAAATTGACAATCAGAAACACGTGCATAGATAACGGGCAGTATAAACTATCAATTCTTCCGCTGGATTCTTGTGTCGAAAAAAGAAAAAAAATACATGCCGACTTCACATGTTCCTCGTTATGTAGTTATTGTTTTGCAATTTTTTGGTTCTGTTTTCTTTTTCTTTTTTTTTTTTATTGATTTGGCTTTTCTATATTGTTTTGTTTCCTTCGGTTTCTAAAATGATTTTCTGTTGCATCTATTTGGCATTTCCGACCCTTGAGACCACTTCAAGCAGAATGATTTCATAATAATCATGTAAAAACGATGTCGTTGCCCTAAGGTGATTCTCTCAACACTATTGCCACAATGTATCGTTTTCTCTCTAGTTTAGAAATGTTTCTTTAGACTCAAACATTTTCCCTTTCCTTCCCTTCCTTCTTTACTTCACTTTTTTTTAAATATATATATATATATATATATATATATATATATATATATATATATATATATATATATATATATCCTTTACTATGTAGCGGATTCATTTTTCATTTTATTTGTTTATCTTCCTTCTACATTGTTTAGAATTTTTTGTCACCTGGCGCATATATCTCTGACATATTAGTGCCCACTTCTCTTATTTAAATTCGACAATTTCCTTCTTTATTTCGAATGATTATTAACTTACTCTCATAATGATTTTATTTTTCAACTTACTTTCATAATGATCTGTTATTTTTTTTTTATAATTATCACACACCATTCTATATCGTTTCCTTTCATTATTTTTTCTAATAATTTCGTCTCAAACAAGGCGATAAAGCCACTATCTTTTCACAATTGACGATGAAAGACAGAGTGAAGAAAAATGTGTAAATGTTGCTGAAGAGAAACGACAATAAGAATAGAATCACGTGACACAGAAAATGAAGATTGATATTGAATTTAAATCTTTAAAGATCATATTTGACAGAAAGGCAAAAACAAATAAACTTAAATAGTACACTTATGATACCTTGCTGCCAATCTAGTCCTACGCTTAAATTCATCAATTAAAAGTACCAAATAAGAAAGTTCATTAGAAGATTTTTCATAGAAATATTTATAGAAAAGGTACAGCAAAACGGAGGGGTAGGTAAATAATTAAAATGGTCGAAATGCCAGTCAGGATTAATAATGTTTAAATCTTTTATTCAATATTATTTTTTCTATACTTGTTTTCGACTTAGTTTCATAGTCTCGGTTCTTTTTTTTTTTCATACTTCATTTTTCCTTGGGTACTGATTTATTCTACTACAGTCGAAATAATCAAGGTTCTTCCAAGCGAGTACCAACATATACATATATATATATATATATATATATATATATATATATATATATATATATATATATATATATATATATTATAAATTAATAAATAAAAATATCTGTAAGAACACACCATTTAACTCAGACTTTTAATGGTTTTATCACTCCTCATTTTCTTTTGTTTCTCAAGATGCAAAACACATATTGATTACAAACATTCAGTCTTTTATCTTTTTTTCTGGGAAAAATAAAGAAATAAAGAGATCAAGATTGTCTTAAGAATAAAACAGTATATAGGGAAGGCAAGAAAAGTGGTTACAACAGTGAATAGCTGAACAGATATGCAATATTAATCTCCACATATGGCAGTGAATAATAATGGATTTTGTTATAGATAAAAAGAAGACTACAAATAATGAATATTTGTTTCTATGGATGTATGCTGCGAATACCATAGACGGAGCAAAATAAAAAAAAACAAAACCTTTTGTACATTCAGATATATACATTTAAAGCTCTGGAGAACATAGCAAGAAAAGTCAGCCTGAGAAATTTGACACACTGAGGATACGTTGAAGGCAAAACAGAGGAAATCGACGCACATCCTACCTAACCGGCCTATATAAATATACCCTAGCATAGGTATGGTTGATAGTAAAAAGACAAAAATGCTACGAGTACAAAGCATGGGAAGTTGCGCTGTGCTAGGATTTCCCAGACCTTAGGGACATATTCCATTCAAGAAAAACACATTTGACCGATCTCACTTCCGTTATAGGTTTCATCCCACGTCCTATTTTCACTGGAAAATATCATAGTGACCGAAAGACATTCTCAAGTTTGGTGGACGAAAATCTGTTTTAACGTTATCAGCATAGATCTTTTATTTGCGGTGTCTCTCTGAGATGGGGTTTATCACTGCACTCCGCAACATTCTCTTCTATGTTATGGTAATTAATTTTGCTTCTTGTAACCTCAGCATATGCTTCTTCCGTTATCCATTCGTCTAAAGTAATTTGCTCGATGGTTCACCATACTTCTCTTGCATTCAATGTCTCCCTTCAAAGATGAATTCACTCGACGCTATTTCTACGTTGTTCTTTTGTGTGTCCTGTCATTTCTGTAACTTGGTGATCATGACTCTTGTTATATACCGTACCTATGAACAATAATGGGTATGTCCCAATCGTCATAAATACGTTGGACACTTTTGTACGCTGGGCTAATATGCTGCCTAAGTAGTACCGGGTTCATCCTCTTCCCCTCTCATTTTATCCATCCATCAATTTTTAAGTACAAATTTTATATCATTAGATTTTTATGTCATCGGTCGCGTTTTGTAGGTCTCCCTTGAGAGAATGTGGTATTATGATGTATGGAGTATTGATTAGTGACGGACGAGTTCTTATGGGGAATGTGGAAACTGTAATGTGTGAATGGGTCGTGAATCAGATTAGCTAAGTATAAAATAATTAGTGATGACCAGCCTTAACCTCTCCCCCTTTTCGGCCTTGTGCCACAATTGTTTATAAAATCCCAATAAATAAAAATATTCTGCCTAAGCTATCTACTCTTTGCAGTGGTTTACGTACTTCACGCCGATGGTGTGTATTTTATTTTGTTGATATTATAAATATTACCATTTCATTTCCAACCGCCGTTTTGGTAATTCCTCATTCAGTAACGCTTTCTAGGTCAAAACAGCTCTCCACAACGTCTTATGTGCTGTATCTCTTAGCAATATTTATCGTTTAATTAGCCCCTGTCCAAGACCTGCCATAAATTTACACAAGCTAGTAATACAGACTTCTTCTTATTTCCATCTGAACCTCTTTCTTTTATTATATCTTATGAATCTCTTAAGAGATTATTTCCTTCCTATTTTCCTGGTAAATTCAACTCTTTCTGATTCTGTGTAAAAACAATCATTTTATTTCAGTTTTTCTTAACTGTTTCTCAGATGACACGTCCATGGAATTCTCAACATCCTTCTGCAGAATCACGTTTTTGTTGCCTTAAATATCCGCTTTATATGCATTCACTGTCATATAATAACTATCCGCACTTATCTGGGCATGCCTATCGACCTGGGCTGTTAGTCAATCCATTTTGTAGAAGCCTGCTCAGTCAAATTCGTGTTTGTTCAAAACCCAAAGAGCTAGCCTGTGATTTGTACTGTAACTATGCTCAGCAGTCCTTAGATTTTCTGGGAGAGAGCTATTTATCTCGCATAAAACTCATTCTGAACAATGCCAGTATGCTCAAACCCTAGGTCATGATAACTTCCTCCTATCACAAACACTGACGACTCACAGATAGCTTTATTTCTCAGTTTCAATCAGAAATCTTTCATCAACAAGTGGGAAGGACTTCCAGCACTTTCAACGCTGGGATCGATTCCTCAGGCCGATAATATTACGAAGTCACCTTTCTCAACAAATCGATCATGATAAGATTCAGGCTCATATTCGGGAAGCGAGTGTTCTTATCATGTGTCCTATAAGTGTGTCGATATACCATAGTTGCTGACCACTCTTTTTTATGGTTGTAATGAAATCTTCCTGATTTCATGCTATAGTTTGGTAAGTTTAAAGTCACCATTTCCTTTCCAGTGCACCTTCGACCGTCGGTTTCCCATTTTCCAACGTCTGTTAAAACGCTTCACAGATATTGTAATTTTATGGTTGCAATGAAATTTCCTGATTTCATATTATTCTGGTTAGTTTAACGTCACCCTTTCCTTTCCAGTGTACCTTCGGACGTTGGTTTCTCGTTTTCCAACCTCTGTTAAATACTTCCCAGATATTTTAATTTTGACATTTTGAATTCGAGGGTCACATCCTGGACTGTTATTCATCTGTATAATAAATGGGAACTTCAGGGTGCCACTTTGTCACACTTTATAAACTTTACTCCTAGAGGCCGTTGCCCGACATAACATACTATTTTGGAATCAGGCCGACTCTGTGAGCAAATTAAAAATATTCCGGATCGGATCAGGTTACGCAATCCTGAAATTATTGATTCCCAAGTTTTCATTACTGCCATTGTTTTCGGATTCCGCCATATTGACATCTCCTGATGAAAACAATTAAAGGGACACAACTCTCTAACATTCGATAGATGATGTTAAAATGAAAAAAAAAAACAACAAAAAAAACACTGTTCCCAAATTATAGTGTTCAAAATAATTCCTATAGGCCTTAGCCCAAAATATCAAACCATTTTGGAATCAGGTCGACTCTGTGAGCAAATTAAAAACATTTCGGGGTGGATACTGACCGGCAATCCTGAAATGTTGGATTCCCAAATTTTCATTACTGCCATTCTTTTCGACGATTATTTCACGTGATTTTTTGCGATAAATTTTTTCCACGATAACAATTTTTATAACATGGAAATAAATTTGAGAATAATCAAAATTAATTGCGAAATCCACCGAAATTCACCTGTAAAATAAAAATAATAGTTTTTTTACGGAAATTAAGGGACTACTTACATCAATTTGTCTTTGAATTAGACTTTGATTAAGGGCCTACGTACATCAAATTGTCTTTGAATTTGACGGCAGAAGAATTATCGTTGAACCTTTAAAAGGGTTTGCTTAAATATTAATGCAATACTTAAATGCAGCGATTAATTTTGAGTTTTCCTTGCATCTACTCATCTTCTTTTTTGAACTCCCTGTAGAGGTAGTCGTGGAGTAATGGATAGCGACT
This sequence comes from Acanthosepion lycidas, assembly GCA_963932145.1. Classification (NCBI taxonomy): domain Eukaryota; kingdom Metazoa; phylum Mollusca; class Cephalopoda; order Sepiida; family Sepiidae; genus Acanthosepion; species Acanthosepion lycidas. The sequence continues at coordinate 80,020,546 of OZ010577.1, read as the reverse complement.
CGGATTGAGGAGTCGGTGAGCTGAGTTCGAATTCCAGTCGAATCCATTGCTTGGTCAAGGTATGAATCTTTTTCTTCTTCCCAATGGGTAAATAGCAGACAGATCGGGTTCTATAGTCTCGGATGGCAACCTATAGCGGGGAAAAATATCTACCTTGTCAGTCATGTATAGAAAGATACATGATCGCCTCAGCGTGTATCACACATTGCACATAACTGACTGATGTGATATATTCTCAGTTTCAGTAGCGTTTCTAGTTTTAAGTAGACATTCATTACACTACACATGTATGTTTATATAATTTGTTCTGTTGTCTTCATTTCATATACGTATGATCAATTTAATTTTTTACTTTGGTAATTGTACATGGTCATCAAATTATTTGTATTATGATGGATATACCTAAAGTCACTTGTATGAATTTGAAAATTTTACCAAACAACAAAACTTCTGGATCCTGCTATTTCATAAATTATCGGGAAGAAGAGTTCTGTCGGGACTCTTTCCATATAATTTTTCCCGGCATTCCAAATTTCTTTATCTGATTGTGTATATAATGTTCCTTTTCCGTCGAAACTTCTTCGTATTTTACATGTTAACTTTATGCTAATCGGCCTGTAGAATCACATTACTGTCGATTCAAATATTTTCTTAATTAGATACCTACAATAATTTGCTGAAGAAAGAGGATAGGGTGAAGAAAAAGACCCTGAAGTTAATTAAATAAAAGGTTTATCATCAAAATGTTTATATTATTATTAAGATGGACGACCAAAATAACTTTTTATTCTTTTATTAAATTTTTTAACTCTTTCTAGCACGTTCGAAATATGAGTTAAAAATATTGTTTCTCTTGCGTCAGTAGTGTCAGCAACGATTTGCATTAGAAATGTAGCGTTCTTTTACAGGAAAAAGAGATTGACTTGGAAAGTCTAGCAAACATTAAATAATTGTCGAATTTTAAAGAAACATTCAAAACATATTCAGAAAGGAATGAAATTATATTAATTTGTTATATCTGTTTAATGCTTTTATTGAATTAATGAAATGTTGAGAAAATAAATAGTTTCCCGCATCATATCAGCAAAAAGTAGGACTCTGTGGAGAATGTAAATTGGCTTGTTTTTTTAAACATTAAATTATTTACCCAAAATTTTCTCTGAATTGTAAATTTAAAAATATAATCAAACTAAGTCATTATTTAATTAGAAAATATTTAAAATTTTTCTATGAATAAGATATATAATGGTCACTGTTGTCATAAGATACATTTTTCGATGAATAACGATTTTTTACAAGAATTAGTTTTTAATTAGAATAATTTATAAAGTTTTAAATTTTTTAAATTCCTGAATTAATTTGTACGGTTAGGTGATAATTTTATTTAGTAAAAATTATATTGACTAGTCATAAAGTGAAAAGCTTAAAAGAAATCTTCACGCACTAACATTTTAAAAATAAATTCGATTTTTTGTTTTATATGTATAAACGTGCAAATATATATATGGTCTAACATGCACAATATTACCTGCAAATAAGAGTGATAACTATGATAAATTTACAGCCAAATATATTATAAATTGAATAAAACATTAGATTATGGAGATCTTAATGTTTTAAGATT
>OZ010577.1:79913922-80008922 GCA_963932145.1 Acanthosepion lycidas | reverse complement strand
AAGTATATATTAATGCAATGTATAATAATCTTCATCGTTACAACTCTCGTAAGTCTAGTCGTTGGGGTACCATCTGTACTGCAAACTTAGTAGAAATTGGTATGTGTGACAGAGACCATCACTGAATATGATGTTTTGGAATTTAAATTTCTATATCGTTTGCACTAAAGGCAACTGGGTGCTGACAAAATGCTAACATGAGACTTTAATCTTCATTACATTTTAATCAACTCCTGACTTCGGCAGTTACACGTCTATTCTGTGCTAGGCGGCCACGTGGGGGTAACATTGCTTGTGATGTCTTAATGTTCTCTGCAGAAGTTATTGTTGCATACATAGGTCTCATAGTTTTTCAGATACGAGCATATAAACCTCAGCTTTGAAAATCAAGCGTTTCTCGAAGATTGTAATAATAATGTCTGCATCGGTTGGCGTCCTATCAAGTCAACACTCCCGATGGCTTCCTTTCGAGCCTGGTGCTAACACGCATGCCAAACACATTCTGGTATAATACTAAATCCATGTCTATCCTGTTATTAACCCTTAACTGGAAGTGGTAAAGATGGGTGAGTCCTGTTCAAAGTGTATTTGGGCAACAGTGGATACAATGACCGCGGCTGGTATTTGAACTAAGTACGCTAATGGTACTTTCCCCGCCGATAAGAATCACCCTACACACAAATCTAGAAATGATCATACGCGTGAATATTATTCCGCTTTTAATTTGCCCCTGCACACGAAAATTTAGATGAGACGTGACTCGATACGCGGTGTAAAAAAATAATCCTTGAACATCAACATTAAAAATTCTAGTTCAAATATTAACAATGAAATAAGAAAACCTTTCAAAAAATCATCAGGTATTTGCCAAATTTATACTATAAAGACACAAAAGCAGAACAATTAAATACAGAGTGATCACACAACGTACTCTAATATCAAGTAACAGATTAGATTGCGTGCTATTTCTTCATATAGAGCTATAGGTTTTAGCTTTTGGTGTATATGTGTGGTAACACACCTAGCAGAATTTATAAATATCTACCTAATTATCTGTAAACCACTCAATAAATAGACAGATCGACGCAATGTAGATCGAAGGAGTAGAATCATCATGAGCTATATGTGAACATCGAAAAATGTTGAACTTGTCTAAGCGAAGTGAAAAATAACAACGTCTTCGGCACTAGATAAAAATCAAGCAGGTGCAGATTGTAAAGTATGAGATCAATCAACGCCTCTCCAAGTTTTTAAGATACACACGTATTCACAGCGTCGTTTAATTTATATTGAGTAAGGAAATGATATCTATCTATCTATCTATCTATCTATCTATCTATCTATCTATCTATGTCGTCAGTTCGGAAGTGTTCGTTTCGATCGTATCTAAAGTCTAGATTCACACTACAATAATGGCAATGTTTTTTTTACTCCTATGATTCCTTTTTGTTTATCGCTTAAAACAACCAAGTAAAATTTCCGTATTGATGTTATTATTATTATTATTATTATTATTAATAGTAGTTGTTGTAGAAGTAGTAGTAGTATTGGAAGTTTATTCTTAATGTTTTGTTTACTCGTAAAGCCGAAAACATCCCTTAGATTTGCGGAATAACAATACAATATAATCGATATATTTCCTAAAATCTTTCTCCGTAATATACAGGGTGCGATGTGTAAACTGTCGTCAACATTATTTGTTTGATTGCAAAGTATTGTAGGGTCAGTGGGGCAACGTCTATGAGAAAAGGGACAGCCATAAAGCAATTCACCCCGTCAGAAATTTCGGAACATCATGCTGTACTGTTTGGCATTCGTGCCGGAAGCTCCAATGCGGACATTTCTGAATATTGGGGTGTCAATCTGAGTACAGTGCTGAGGACTCGAAAAGACTTTGACGAGTCTAATGGTGGTTACTGAAATGTTTGGAGTGATCACTATTGATGGTGGCTAGTGATGCCTCTATTCATTTTCCCATGGGGCCTCGGATTCAGCCCGGAGGCCTACATCAAGTGCTTTGAAGAGGTAGTGCTGCCCTCGGTCAAGAGGGTGGCTGCTGGAAGACTAAGAGGGTGGCTGACAACAAGACTCTGCACCGTGCCACGAAAGTAGGAGAAGCCAGTCATGGCTGTCAAACAATTTCGGCGACCACATCATTCCTTACATCTAGCCACTTAACTCCTCAGACTGTAACCCAGTAGATTATTATGTGGAGTGCAGTAGAAAGTTAGAGCAACACATCTTTTTGTAACACCAAAGATGAACTAATGGCAAGGATTATGGCAGCATTCACCAATGTATACAATAAAACCGTCCGAAAGAGATGCACGATATTCTGAAATCATCTGAAGGCTATAGTTGAAGTTAATGGTGATTTAATCTTTATTATTTCAAGATATTTTTGTGTAATTTTGGTAAATATATCTGTTAAATTGAGTTGTCGGTGTTATTTTTAATTTTGCGTAATTTAGACGATAATTTATTCATTAAACACTTTATATACAGTGTTAAAGAGGACGATACATATTTGTTTTTTTTTTAATTGATTCACACTACCCAAAGCAATAGTGAAGCTAAAACGCATTATTGAGAGTGAAAGAAAAAATACTGGAGAATAAAGGAATTGGCATGCTGACCTTCTTCGTAAGCTTCAGGGATAGGGTATTACCTGTCGAACTGTGAAATGAAGTTCGTCCTGAATGTGTTCTCCTCCGACTCTTTTATCACGAACGCTATAGTGTTCAAAAGTGTAATGTCAATTGACATTTGACTTCTTGAGCTTGTTTCCTGTCATTCTCTGTATCCTTTCCTCGAATACGCTTCTTTACTCTTGTTCTCAATCCTCTGAAACTCCTTGCATGCTAGTGGCACTGCCATGAAGATATTTATAGAAAAAGTCAGCAACTGTGGTGAAAAAGAGATTCAAGTCGAGATGTCAAGTCAGAATATTAGAGACACTTATTTGGATTTTGTCCAGATTATCCAGATACATAGCACCCGGCCATATATATCAGCAGTATTCCATGCACGGTTGGATGGTGGATTCATAAATATGTATTATGGTAATTTACCCACGAACGCATGGACTCACCCCGCTATAAATAGGAGCAGGTACTGCCATTTCGAGAGGAAAGATTCCAGTAGTCATCTCTGATGGTTGGAGCAAATATTCTTGCTGCAACACTCTCGTTTGTATATGTTTGTATTATTGTTTCTGTTAATATATTTAACCTAATTCATCTCTGTGTGTCTTTATTTCTGGCACTAACAAAGCCGCAGCAATATGATATGTGGATTTTGGAGTGTCAAAATTCCCTGCAACGACACCGTGAACGAACTTTCCTAGGAACTGATTCAATATAATGATTCCACTTCATGCCATTGAAAAACTTGAGACTGATCAGGCCTAATGAGTTGCGCCAATGGTGGTTGGCATCAGGTATGATGATGAAAGGCAAAATGATTCTTTAAAATGACAAAATGACTGCAGTTGCTTTAAAAATTGACACTCATCAACGACAACGGATAATAGATTTTTTTTTTTTTATCATGTCTATCAAATTTTCGATTAAGAGAGGAGTAGTTGCGGATCGGCATAAATACAAAGTTCAGAACTGATGATATCAATAATCTCATCGGTGACGATTAGAAATAAAGTAGGTTCAAATCTTGATGCCGTTATGGATTCTCTTGGGATATTTTTCATTGATTCTATTTGACGGAACATAGAGTATCTTTTACATTATTGGAATTGTGGTTGTTGATATCCCTCATTCTTTATTTTAGATTTTTAATATTTGGAGAATATTTCTGTTGTTTTCAGGAAGATGTTTATTTTCCTTCTGATCCTTCGTTACGACATAAATTTGTCTTAATATCAGTTTCAAATGACATGTCCCAGAGAAAAGTAGCTTCATCGTTTTCTGTTTGTTGCTGGGGAAAACACGTGTCTTCTGGTATATTTATCCCACAATAAAATGGAAGACTCGTAATGTGAGGTCGGGTAAAAATATGAGATGTAAGTACAAAAAATATATATAAACAAACAACAAGTATGTATTAACAAAACAAAGGTATTTCTAGACAATAGAAAACATGTGTGAAAAAAAAAACAATGAATATGAAAGAAGAAAACATTAAAACTAAGAAGATGTTGGTGTAAGAGTCCCAGTGAAAAGCATTAGAATGTGAAGAGAAAGGTTCTGGGCTGCGTGCACGCGCGCCTGTGTACGCCCCAGGCGGAAAGCGTTTTTCCACGTTCGACCTACATCTTGCCGTCTACGACAGTAATAGAAAAATAGCGTGACAGAAAATATCACTTCCTGTTTATAGGCTTTGAGAACGTCCCGTAAAGGCATTTTTTTAACAAAGTAAGTGGGGGTAACCCCATATGTTACAGTGGATGAATTGTGCTCATAGTATATAAATTTGATATTATAGGTTTTAAGGATAGGCCATCGGAGCGTGTGTGTTACTTTGTTGTGCCTATTGATTCTGAACCAAAAGAGATTATTATTTTATTTAATTTTCCTCCGGGTTCCAACCCGTGACGTAAGGTCAGAAATGGCTTCATGGGATTTTTCATTGATCTTTTGTATATATAAAAAATAGAGAACATAAGATCACACACAATTTACATAGATAAATCTTTTCGCAATATGTGAGCTGTACTTATGAGTACAATGTTTTATAATTCTTTAAGGCATGGGCTAACAGGAAAACCTTCAATGAGTCTATCGTAAAATTTTAAAATCTGAGGTCTCCATTTACAAGTGAAATTATCGATGTTCTCATGTAACACATTTTTCTACTTAAAGATACTTGCATTTTGATAGTTTATTGAAGGTCTTTAGTATTATTACTATTATTATCATTATTATTATTTGTGTATTTTATGTTTCCTGCTTTGTATTCTGGAGAGCCGGGTCCAAATTGTGGCACTTAGACACTGTAGGAGAATTGCCATTGCATAGATAGCACATGTTTTTAGTATATGAGATCTTCCTAGTAGGGCTGTCATCTGGGCAACTTGTATATTGGTGTTACATGAGACACCAGCAAAATTGTTCATCTTTTATTATTATTATTATTATTATTATTATTATTATTATTATTATTATTATTATTATAGCTTAAGTTTTTAATATTCTTAACCCATGTCTAGTTGTTATTGGAGGAAATAACTGGTGACATTTACCCTTAAACTCTTTTCTTCGTACTCTTGAACTCAAACAGTTTGGTTTGGATAATTTTTCTCTTCCAATTCCTCCAAACTTAATTCTATTTTTCTATTTCTTTTGACTTTCTTTAAACTTTGCTATTATTATCATTGTCCTGAGTTTTTTTGTTTTTCATAGTTAATTAATTTCCCAAGCAAATTCCAGATATCGTTCATTTTTTTTTTCCTTTTCTCTTTTTCATTTTCATTATTATTCCAGATCTTCTAATGTTACATATATGTCCACTATTTGAAAGTCGCTTTCCTTTTGTAGATGATTATCAGATTAAATCTTCTTTTCTGTCTTGGTGTCTAAATCCGAATGTAACATATAATTTTCGTTTCCTATGATAACTTCTGGATTATACTGTTGTAATCAGATTATATTATTGAACGGAAGATTTTTGTAAAGTCCATTGAGCACTAATATTATTATCCTATTCTGTATGTTTTTGCATTCTTTTGAAAGCCAGCATAAAGCATACACCTAGATTTTTCTGTAAAAGGCATACATTTCGTTTTTTTTTCCTGAAATTTGTCTATTTTTCACTCTGATATAATTGTTCATGATGCACTTGTTTTGGTGTAAAGTCCTTTCGGTGGTCTTGAACAGCACACTCATAACTATTGCACTCAAATGAAGGTATATATATATATATATATATATATATATATATATATATATATATATATATATATATATATATGTGTGTGTGTGTGTGTGTGTGTGTGTGTGTTTAAACAATAGGAGAGAACAATGAGATTTATAATTCAGAATTCTTAGCATTTATTTTTATTAAAAAAAAACGTGCTCGAGGTAATAGTAGAGCATAATAATATAATTGTTTTGTTTTTTTTAAATATATTATCATCACAACATCGAAATTCCCATGTTTCAAAACTGAAACTTTAATTCCAACTCAATTAAACTTAAAATAAAAAGCCTTAGCATCGTCTTCGTTCCTAGCGTGACTTGATAATGGAACAGGACTTTGTATCATAAGTTCAATTTTTATGCTTTAATTTGAATGGAATTTTCAGTTTTGACACATTGGAATTTCAGTATTTTGATGAAAATGTATTTTTGAAAATCTAGTTATATATGTATATATATATATATATACACACACACAAACACACACACACACACACACACACACACATATATATATATATATATATATATATATATATATATATATATATATATATATATAATATCCTTTGCTCCAAAAATATTTTCTGCATGAATTCTATTTTACACGGTATAAGTATGTTCATGATCATTAAATTAACATTGGCACATAGAAAAATGGTGTAGTTATGGGGTCAACTTTCCGCCCTAATTTCTCTAAATCATACATGACTCATGCGGCCAAAACTATTTTTATAATATTACCATGCCTATCATAGATTGTAGACAAATCGATACAATATTGATATTAACAAAATCTAAAACTTAATTTTGAATTAATATAATTCGTATTAAAAAAACTGGAAAACTGGATTATATTAATAATATTACATATAATGGATATAATATTAATATTTAGCCGTATAGAAATAAACAACCAAGAATTCATCTTTTGTCATACGCTCATATGTGGATGCCCTCTCAAAATAAAATAGCTTGTTATAAAAACATAATCAGTCAAGTTATACCCATCGAAAATTTTATGCCTACCATCCAAACACGCAAAATTATTCCTACCATCCCAACGCGCAAGCCACCAATCTTCCACTAGGTATTATGTCACTAGCGTTTACCGTTGTTCGCCCGCTATGGGACCGCCGGAGTTTTTGCCTATGCAATGCTGCCACTGGTGGACCGCTAGAAGTGACCGCTTGCTTTTCAATTGTCTGCTTGGGACGATGAAAATTTGATATATACATACAATTAAAAATGATCTAATTCCGGATTTGTACTCTAATCTTATAATAATTATTGGGTTTTACGTATTTCAATAATAGTTTAAACATATAATCGACATGCACATATCTCAAATAAGTAACTGTGCACATCAGGTGCTGTACGCTCAACGGTTAAATGCTCGGGATTAGAGATTGGAGATCCGCATTCCATTTGATTAAATACCCTTGGGACATGTATTAATCCGCATTTTCTCTCTATCCGGCCGTGGGATAATTATTAGGACTTGTATCAATAACTCATTCTTACCTAAAAAAGCACATGTCATCTAAAAATATTGCCTGGTTTAAATAACGTTGAATTATATAACAATTTACTATTTTGACTAAACTCTCTGGATCTAAAGCATATAAAGCCATGTTTATCAATCTATGCGTCAAATATTATTTGTCCCGATCTTTAAACATTTAATAAGATTTGGTTCACATTGTTCAAGCAGTGGGCGACCTGAAGCATCATAAGCCAGGGCGCACTGCTGAAGAGATTCGAGGTCATTTTAGGTTGATGGTGCATAAGCCGTTTTCACTAAAGTATATAAAACACGGAGAACAGTAAGATTTCTCACATATCTTTAGAAGATAAGTAGATAATTTCCTTTTCCTTTTAAGTTATTTTTATTACCAAGGTTTTCTAGGAAATTCTTATCCAGTACAACTTTGAGTTAACTTAATTGCCAGAGTTTTAAGGAATTTTGTCTCCAGCCGCCTCGGCAAACATAAAACTTTGTTAATGATTTTCGCTAATCATAAAAGTAGAGTGCTTTGAAAAAAAAAAACACCCATCCAACTTTTCGGTGGCTTAATTTTCCGGAAGTCAAGTGGACGGCTAGGGGGTGGGTTACCCATCAGCATTCATATAAGCAAAGAAAGGCAAGAAGTCAGCAATGAGTAGGCCGCCAGCAGTCAGGAATTGACTACAGGCCAGTGGGCAATGAACCAGTGAGCAGTGAGAAACCAGCTATCAGTGAATGTAAGGGCGCTCTTTCTGTGACCGGAAGTTAGTGAGATAGTAGTCCATTTCCGGAAGCCGAAGGAAGAATACCACGGTTATGTGAGAAATCGTATTGTTGTTACATCCCAACCGGTGTCATGAAAAGCATTTGTCGTTAATTTTTTTTGATAGGGCCAAGGAAGCGAACCTGTAAATATCGTGAATTAGGTGTATATGCAGACGCAGCCAACCTTGGATGTCATCACAGTTGTACAGTGAACGATATGCGCAATACATCGTCACACACGTAAGAATCCTTCTTCCGAGAAAATATTTTTTCTATAATTAAAAAATATTGAAAGACTGCTATCATACTATCACTGCTGACAGTTTAATATGTGTAATTTTATTATTGACAATAAGTTAAATATTCAAATTTCGCTATGCACAAGTATATCTTTTATGAATATTCATTTCATTAGAAGATTGTATATCTAATATGAGTAATTAAAGAAAACAAAACAACTGTAAATTCTAACAATGACCTAATCATGCACTACTGCACTGTTTCGTACGTTAAGATGCCATTTATCGATAAATCAATTATCACATCACGACCAACCGCAATACAAGAAATAAAATAAATATTAGTAGATTATTCTAAAGTTTGTATAATATGATTAATATATGTATAGAATGAAAAGGAAAATCGCCATAAATGAGTGATACATTGGATTTCTAATGTAATTACATGATATAAATGATAGGTTACATGAATATTTGAATTGTATCTAACCAAAGAAATGAATGGACGCAGCGAAAAAAAAAACTTTCTTATATAAAATAGCAGAGAGTTTATCTTAACAATTACCATGAAATATTAATAGAAATAGAACAAGGAAGCTACATTACGGTGGTGGGAAAGTGACTGAATCCGATATGCCAGGTCAGGACCTATAATATCGTTGATACTTCTTTGGACTTTATCAAGCATCTTAATATATATATATATCAGGATCACCGGATCATATGTCTCAGTAATATTCTAATCATGGACTAGACATATAAATATGTAAGGTGTCATGGGTCCTTACCTATAACTACAGAATTAACTCTTCCTAGCCCTATGTATACCACGCCACTCAAGAGAGAAGGACAAATCGAGAGCCGTTATTAGTTCACTCCAAACCAGACTGACAGTCATACTAACACCTTCATCTTGTATTATTATCTCGTGTATTATACCTTCGTTATTTCTACACTTGTGTTCGTGTTGTTCTTCCTGGGTCCTAACCTGGAGCATAATATAAGGTAGGTTCTGGGGAGTAACATTATCTGTCACGACACAGTGCATCAAGCTTCTTAGGAGCTGACCTAAACATTGATTCAATATAGTCTTTTCACTTCATATCAGCCGAGAATGTTAGTCCGACAAGGTTCAACGAGTCACTCTGCTGGAGTTTAGCATCAGCCATACTGATGGAAGGCAAAAATGAGTCTCTCACATGAATAATTGAGTGTATTTTTGTTTTGGTGGTGTTAAGAAATCATACTTTTTCCCAGTTGACATCAGACGCCAATCCGACTTTATCGAAATGATCAGACTTACTATGAAGACAGTAATAAATAGCTGTGTCATCAGCATAGATGACAAGTTGAAAGCTGATGCCATCGGGAGGTCCTTTAACGAAAATTAAAAACAAAGTATGACTATAGGTGGAGCCCTGGGGAGGCACTTGCATTCATATAAAAGGATCTAGAAGAGTCACTGTCCATGAAAAAAAAAATCACAATTGGATAAGAAATATTGAATCCGTTCAAAGATTCGTAATGATGAAAATGTCACATATTTCTCATCCAAAAGAGAAGGTGTTGCAATGTTACAATAAAGTTCTCTGTTCGCTGGGTTCCACGCAAGGATATGTGTGACTTGTCTGTCCTGCTATTTAATACATAGTACGGTTTAGATTGATTCAGATCACTTCCCTGGAAATCATCTTCAAGTGAATGAAGCAGACTCAGTTAGAACTTAAACCAGGTTTTGTCAATTCCCTTTTTTTCACGCCGTTAGCCGTTGCACTACCTGTAATTCCAGAAACTCTGAAATGAAGCACAAGCGGCTTTACTCTTACTGGATAGTGTAAGCCTGTTAGCTTTGTAGATCTTTCAAATCTCAAAGGAGATCAAGGGTCAGAAACCAGGGATGTTTGGACAGGTTAACTTTGAATAATAATTCATCGTGTAGATCAGTAAGCATTAAATATTGCAAGAAGATGTTATCTGGGTTAGTGTCAGTTGTTTGAGGCCAAACAAGAAAATTTGCAGTTTTTGTCTGTTTATTTTCAAACTAATAATTTCAGAGAACCTCCTTAGAGATACCGCCACATTTCATCATCATTACTAACATAATGGATTTTATAGCTTCATGCCTGTTCTTTTAGGAATAAAATATATATATTTTTATAGGCATTTTAAGATTTTAGCAGTTTTCAATTTAGTTCAATTTTGTGCCAATTTATTTTATATACTTGCTTTATTTTATAAGCTTAGAACTAATAGAGACGAAAAAGTTTCAACATATCGAAACTACTAGAATTGGTAGATAGATTTGCATATTACCGGTTCACACACCTCCAGGTCTTTTGAAAAGGAGTAGAAGTTTGTCTTTTATTTCTTTTTAGGACTAGGTTACTGCTTACTTTGAAATTATACTTCAACTGTATACTTGTGATGTATGCACGTAAATTAGTAAATTTCATTTAATATTTAATAAAATTTAAATTTAATTTTCAATAGAAAAAGGTAGGTTCGACTATCGTTTGGTTCGCTCACCGTCTCGGTTTTTTGAATAAAATTAGAGTTGTATCCCTTGTTTCGTGTTTAGGATTGGGATTCCGGTTATATCTAAATTCTATGTCAAGTCTATACATTTAACGTCTATTTACTTATTACTATTTATTTTTCCTTCTATAAGAGTAGATAGTTTCGTATATCGTCCGCTTCCTATACTTCCCGGTCATCTGAACAGAAGTAGATTTTTATCCCTTGTTTCCTGTTTAGTTTTATGTTTCAAGTTACTGCTAAAGTGTTCTCATTCTTATTTCATTCCAGTACCCATTTGCGTCTGGGTGGCATCATCGCCTTCCACAGGGGGAATTGATTAAAAAAAAGAATTTTAGAATGCAGAATAAATTAATTTATTATATATGCTTAAGTTTCCATTTTGATTCTTTGGATGCTTAGACCACACTGACGAGATTTCTGGAATTGCTTGTGTTTTAATCAAATTTGATTGCATTTTTTAATAAACCGGATGCTTATTTTTAAAAAAAAATGAATTGTCTCCCAATTTCCTTATTAGATACTTTCATATTTTGTGAAAAGTGGCCCACATATATTTTAAAGCATTTCCTTGGATGGCTTAAGCGTATCGTACCTGGAAATAAAAATATTTTCCGCGTTAACTTCTTCTGCAAAAACTGTATGGTCCACGCAGTTTTCATTGATTGAAAGACAAAAGAGCATTCATCTTCATACATATCACCGGATTTTCAGCGCTCGGAATCGTGCCTATTTAAAAAGTGTATAAGTACTAAAGCGAAGTTAGACAATTAGTATTCTGATAGAGCAAGTCGTCGTTTCCGCGAGCTACGACCTCAATACCCCCACCGCCTCGTTAGCTTAGAACTTAGCCTTTACTTCACTCGCACGTAATTACTCCAGACCGTCAACTAGGTGAAGAAAACACGTCTGCAAAGACAGACGAAAATCTAGCTGGACTCATTAACACGCGTGTCTACGGGGATTTTCATCTCTCCTTTAAATCACTCTGCTCATTTGATCAGTGCCCGGCGAGAAAACGGAGCAAAACTCACACACAATACATCAATGATACAGAGGCATCATGTTTCATTTAGTATTTACCAGTGTCTGTAAGGGATGAACAACTTAGATAAAATATGTTCGCATTTCTTATAGAAACTAGTGTTATACATTAATCATTTTTATTAATACTTAATTATTCTTGATCTCAATAGTTATTTTTTGTAACTCGCAGATCATTTTACTACAAATCTTCGTAAGTAGCAATGCCATTATATTTTTTAATCATTACACCACTAGCAAGGCAATAAAGTCACTAAGACGCCAGGTATTACTGATTTTGAAAAAATATACTGAAAGTAAACATTATTAAGGAGAGAAAATATTAAAAGAATATGAAGTAATAAGACTTTTAAAAATTTTAATACAATCATTATCTTCTGATTGTATTAAAATCTTTGAAGACCATACTTGAATAGAACGCAAGAGGCCGGAATAGAGTTCCACAAAGGAGAAGAGTGTGAGAAGAAATTATTAGCATATAATTTACGTTATATCTAAACATTTCAACTGTTATCTTCAATCAAGTACTGAAGTCAAATTCATAATATGTATGAAGCAAGGTATATGGATCATCAGAACACTTGCCATAAAAGACACATTGAAACTAGGTATCGGTGGCGTGAAAGTCTCTGAAATTGTGATGCCAGGTTAGAAGCAATACAATTGCAGATTCTTTTTGAATTTTATTAAGAATCTATAAATATATAGCAGAAACAGCAGACCAGAAGTAGGAACAATATTCAATATATGGCCGAATTGTAGATTATATTGTAGATAAATTGTCTAGCATGACCAAGTGAATCAATATGCAGAGCAGCAAACTCAACATTTGCTTTAATATAATATTTCCATTACAAGTCAGCAGAAAACTTTAGCCAGGGAAGTCCCAATGCGTCACAATCCTGGTGGTTAGCAAAAAATTATCTCAGACGATTAAAATATAGCAGCTTTTTTTGGAGTCGTTAGAAATAAAAAGACATTTCTTGTTCCAGTTAACAACAATCTGTAGATAACTTTACTTAATTAGGATATAAAATCTTTATGAATTAAGACAGAGAGATTACCGTTCGCAGGAAATCATATCTGATGTCATGGATATTATCGACATTTTTGGCAAAACATTGATGTCCCTGAATCTACATTTAAATACTCGTCAGCATCGTTTTTCTATAAGCAACTTTTGAACAAAATTGATTGAAATTTAGGGGAATGTAATAAAACGAAATACCTTTTAATATTTCCCTGCATAAAAATTATTTCATATCTTCTCAACAACCAAAAAATGTTTATTGTTACAAAATAGCTGTTATACAACTTATTTTGTATATAATGGCCACATATATAGGTGTAAGCTAAGGATATAAGTGTCATAAAATAACTGTTCTAAAAAATACATGAAGTAAGCTAAAATAATATCCTTCTGAGACATTATATTATCTAAGAAATAAGCAACAGGAACAAACACTTAGCAACAGTAAATTCTCCAACTATGTACTCGACAAGAAATAAATTTGTCCGGTAAATAATTTTAGAAAAATATTATCTTGATATAAATATACAAACATCATTAATACATTCTAGCGTATCCAGATGCATTTTAGTGATTTGAGACTCTTTTATTTCTAGAAGAGTACAAAAATAAGTGTGTTTTGTTTATGGAGATAAGAACATGGTTGAGCATATTCTAATCAGTACGCTCAGTTCCAAAGTAGAAATGTAGATCTAGAACAGTAATTATCAACGTGGACAGTGTATAGATCGACTGGAGTTGCGATGAGAAAATGAGCAGCCAGAAGGTAACAATGATACATCTGAAACATAACATACACACCACACACAACGATTATATTTGAAGTGTATCTTGCATTTCCTTTAGAGTTTATACTATTTATGTATCAATGATTTTGACATGCAATATTCGCAAGAAGAAGTGTCAATCAGAGATTGATCACACATTTTGCATTTTGGTGATAGTTGTGTGCATTGGTACGCAAAGTATTAGCAACACCTTCAAAATTAAGAAAAACTGAACAAGAACAAGTAGCTTAACTAAAAATACGCTTTTCCACGATACACACGCACACGCACACACACACACATACATATATATATATATATATATATATATATATATATAAGCATGTGATATTAAACAAATGAAACGTGTTTGTTTGTTTTTAACAAGATCGCTTCGTAATCACGTATAAGATTTGTTCTTTCCTGATTACATAGTGCAAGGAAGGTTCCATGGCTGTATTTATTTTTTTTTTTAACAAAGCTTGTACGTAATTAAATAAACACATCATGTCGAAAGTTTTTAATGAGACATGCTTAAATAAAGATACACCGAAAAATATAATATACGTTTCGGGCTATATTCGCTGGATAAGGCGCCGCCGCAATCGTATTTTAAAATTTATTAAATTTATTTTATAACATCAGTATTTTATATTTTATATACACACACACACACACACACACACACACACACACACACACACATATATATATATATATATATATATATATATATATATATATATATATATATATATATATAACCCTGCAGTCCTGATAGGTATATATCAAATTCGTCAAAATTATCTATACACATGTAAACGACAATTTACGACATATTATTTAGCATTTCCCCGTATATGCTAGAAAACGTTTATTTCTCATTTGAAAATCTTTAGAAGTCTGGTACCGATTCCCGTTGTTCTTGACCTGATAAATATCTATTTTATATAATTTACTTTCCTGTATATTACAAACCGAACTAAAATTATAATTGTACCTCATCACAATTTCACTGTAGCGAAGAGTTAGTTTCATAATATAAATTACAGTATTCAACTCATTTAACGTAACTAAATTATTCCACTTGTGAATAATTTATTTTCTGTAGAACGCGCAACGATTTCCGTGCTTTCTTGTAAAGGAGAGATAATGACTTTAGTTGCTGGTTACTCCAACACTACTTGAGACGTTATCGTCAGTCAAAATTCGTTATATAGTTAAAGTCCTACTTTATTTATTACATTTCCTACCAACATAAGATCACTGCAAACGCAATTCCGACATAAATAACCATTGGTTAATTCGACATCCATTGTTTCAGTGTTGACCATTTGTAGATACGAGGGTCATTCAATAAGGTGAATTTTTCGGTATGAAGACTTCTAATACAGATAGAAACTTACTTTTTTTTTGTTTTACTTCTTTTTCACATGGATTTAATTGATCTTCCAGATTAAAAACAAAATTTGAGAATTCTGGCGATTAACAAAGATGGCCGACCAAAAAGCATGCTCCAGGATTGAACACCGGTCAGTAATCAAGTTTTTGGTTGCTGAAGGGTGCAAACAAGTTGAAATTCATAGGAGAATGTCAACTGTGTATGGTGCCACATGTTTCAGCCAAATAAATGTCTACAAGTGGGTTAAATTGTTTAAAGAAGGACGGAGCAGTGATGAGGATTAAGACAGGCCTGGGAGGCCTACAGAAGTGAGGTCTCCTGAGGTGAACGAATCAGTCAATGACCTCATTCTGTCTGACAGAAGAACTACTGTGAACTGCTGAGGCAGGTCTAGAAAGACATAAAGAACAAACGAAGGGGTCATCAGTCAGAAGGAGTCATCTTGCATCACGACAACGCAAGGCCTCACACAGCAGCCCAAACGGTGCAGATCATCAACGAGTTTCACCTGTTTGGTCCCTTGAAAGCGTTCACGAGAGGCAGGAAGTTTAAAAGTGATGATGAAGTCCAAAGTGTTGGGAGCGACTGGCTGAGACATCAGTTCAAAGATTTTTACGCTGAGGGAATACGGAAGCTTGGGCACAAATGGGAAAAGTGTGTCACAATGATGGGAGACTACGTTGGAAAAAAATAGTAAGCTTCTATCTGTATTAGAAGTCCTTATACCGAAAAATTCACCTTATTTATTGAATGGCCCTCGTATAACGTAGTCGAATAACATTTTTCATGCACACGAGGGCGTTTCTTACTCAAATGATATTTCATATCGAATGAGTTGGATCCTAAAATGAAAGAAAGTGTTTTGAGTATCGTCGACGCAAAAGGCCAACTTTTAAAATTACCCCTCCACGTCTTATACACTAGATATATAATGTGAACCATAAGTACTGTTGTTTATGTTAAGTTATTATGATGGGAGATTTTTGATGATAGCCCAACACCTGGGTTGGTAACTATATTATTAGTATTTTCTACTGAAACAACTTAAATCACATCATTATGGCAGGGGTAAATATAAATGTAGATTGCGGTAGTTATATGACAATATCACACATACTTTTTTTATGCAGTTGAACAAAAACACAACTGGATGTGTGTCTCAACAAAGCCGTTTAAAGATCGCATTCGAGTTCAATGGAACGAGTGAATGCTTAGCGGGATGAGTCATTCAGGCTACCGAAATAGCCTACCGAAAGCACAGTATTCACTCATAATCTATTGTAGGTTGTCGTAATTAATATCCCCTCGCCGTTTCTTATAAGAATTTGAAAGAAAATAAAATAATGAAGTTATAAAATAAATTTAATAATTTTTAAAATACGACTGCGGGGGCGACTTCTCCAGCGAATATAGCCCGAAACGTATATTTTATCTTAAAAAGTTTTGGATCGACTTATACGCTCAGTCGCCTTGTACGCCAAAATATACTATAATAAGACTGTTGACTCTTGCTATATATCTAAAAATTAGGCTTACTGTGTTGTAGTAAAATCATTCATAGTAAGCTTGTATTAGTATTGATACAGATAAATATATTTGCACTTAGTGCATTTGGAATAATCTACGTATTCTTAATGATAGCGATTATATTAGGTTCGTGCAAAAATAATGTCGTTTTTTTGCCATTAAAAATACGTCAAACCTAATAGTTAGTGGGAAATTAAATATTTTTTATTAATTGGAATAATTGGTAATAATAATGGATGGATTTGACGGTTCCCTACAATGAAACATTTGGCATTCATTGACAGATCCGTCAGCCCTGCTTTAGGTTACTATTTCTAAAATCTCTGTCTTCAGAAAAATTCTTCAGAAAAACAGTTTTCACAAGCACTGTAGACGTTATCGCAGTTTCTATTAGGTTGGTGCAAAAATAATGTCGTTTTCTCAAATATGTTACTATGTGACAAAACGACATTATTTTTGCACCAAAGTAATAGTATAGATGTGGGGGGGGTTCTTCTTACAATTTTATTCAAAGTAGAATGAAATGTTAGCATCTTTGATTATGTAATTATTTTCTCTTCGAGGTTCGTGTACGATGTTTTGCTGCTATTGATAATGCCGAAATGATTTGGCTTCAGCTATCTGGTAAAATTCTTTGTAATTCTGTAGCCGTACACTATTTACATTGCTCGGACTATCATCCTCATCTTTGTGACCATATTTATCCCAACGTTTCGGCCGTTGTACACTTCGGCCTTCTTCAGGTGGCACCATGGATGGCATCCATATTAAATTTTCGATCTGACGAGTTTTCAAGTTGCTGTTTTAATTTCGTATCATTTAATTGTGTTGAGCAACACTACCTTGCTCATCCCTCTGTTCAATTTTTTCTTCTTTTATACACAGTTTATTATAAGTGATCCACCTGTCGCAGTATCTGAAGTGTTCAGTATTTACTAATTCCACATTTTGAAGTTTTATGATGGTTTCATGTTAGGTGGCATCACTGATTTTATTATATATCTAGCTCATAGTTTCTGTCTTGTAAATTGTTAAATTGGGACCTAATTTTAAGAACACATAATAAAGGATGTTGATTTTCTCCCCCGCACTCGCTACAGAACATTGGCCACGGTAGGGAGTTAGGTATCATAAATATTACAAACCATTCTTTTATATTAATTTCAGAGTAAAAGCATGATCAAAATTCAAAGCTAGAAGAAAAGCAAAAAAAAAATATCATGTTTTCTAGGCATGGAACAAAACTACTTGTTTCAGCACTTACAGCATTGAGAGACATTTTAAACGTCGGAAAAAACATTTTGAAATTTAGTGAGAATTTCCGCGAGAAAAGCTGTGACGATATAACAAACTATACAAATAAAGTGATTTTACAAGTTTTTGATATCTGTTCTGCATGAATAAGTACTTTCGTTGCCATTGCTGATGTAAAGTGAAAAAGATATTCGCTTTCAGATTCACGCACGACACAGTAATGCTTTATTTTACTTGTATTTACTATTCATTCTTTACTGATTTTAACTCATTACAAGGCGGAAGAGCCACTCAATGTAGATGGTTTGTGACTGGTGTTATATGAGCGTAAGAAATAGCAAGAAGTGAAGTTTCTGAGGTTATGCAAGAAATATAAAGGCTAATTCTAAACAAGAAGAAAATACCAGGGATGAGTGTGAACAGGGCGATATGTTCGTGCTAGATATGCAGTTGTTCGATAAATACTTTGTCCTTGAATAGTAAAATTTGTTATCTCTATGTTCTAATCAAACATTGTTTAAGAAACTTTTATTATGACCCTAATCCTATTATCCGACATTTTTTTTCAACACCAATGATACATGAAAAGTGTGGAATTATGGAAAAGCTCAATAAAATATGCAATGAGACAAAAGTGCTATTTATTCTAAGGTTGACAGACCGTTTTACATATTGACGTCTAAATTAACAGGATATTAATTATAGATTAGCCTCGGTAGAAGTGTGAAGTTCATGTCTATATAGCATGCTCATGTTCTAGAGAAAAAAAATCCTGTTATAGGATTGGAATTCATCGGTCAAAATGTAATTAGCATTCGTTGGTCAAACAGAAAAATAAGTAGAGAGTAAAGTGTTCCATAAAATTGTTACCCCTGTTATTGCGGAGCACAGTAGATAGGAAAATGATCCCCCAAAACTGAGCGAGATAGAAGTGCTGAAACAAGTAGAATTTTCTATTCTACTTGTTTCAGCAAGATTAGCTAATGGCAGAGGAAAAGCTAAGAAAGAGGCTAAAGATTATCTTCAGCAGAAAAAAATGAAAGCTGAACAAGATGATAATTATGACATAAATACTCACTCTCTCATTCCCAGTAAGAAGCCTAAGTTTTCATCTCATTCAACTGAGACCAAACATTATGACAATATTAGAAACGTTACCAAAACCAGTGTTAGGTATGGAATTGAGATTAGATACGGACTAGACATAGCCACGGCATCCTTTCTGGATGCATAAGTTATTAACAGAAAACGAATCATGAAATATAACGAGAAAAACAAAAATAACATACAGAGGTCATAAAAAAGATTAATGTAATAAGTTGAAGAAGTATCTATATCAAAACTTAAGTAAAAGGTGAATTTCTTGAATAATGTTTGATGAACAATTAGAGATTTTACGATTCAAACAGAAAATAATTATCGAACAACTCAATAGCTAGTACAAACATATCGGCCTGTTCACAATCACCCTAGGTATTTTGAACAGATGTAGAGACCTTTTTATTAATATGCAAAATAAAGGAAGATATATGTATTGTTTTCAGTGTCAGTGTAAGTGAAAATAGCCACCATATTTGTTTATTGAACATTCGAGACAAGTTCTTCACAATATATATATTTATCAAAAGAATATTTTACCCCAAATGTGTAAATATAAAAAAAAAATCAAATTCAAGATAATAATTTGGCATATATCTTGAAAAATAAATGTATTTTTTAAGTTCTCATGTAAAAACAAAACATGTACTTACAAACTGGTGTAAACCTTCAAAATAAAATTGTTAAAAAAGAAATATGTTCTTACCAAGTTTACAAATCAAGATTGCGATAAGCAGATATTTTCCGATCTACAAAATAAATTCCTATTTGAATTTCTCAAGAGATTTGACACAATATCTAAATGATTTTTTTTCTCAAAATGTATTCTAGTTACTTTCCGAAGTTATCTCTCAATTAAACTCCTGAATTTAACATCTGTCTATATTTCTATTAATCTTTATATCATCTTTGTTTCAATATTCACGACGTTTTGATCGTTGTACACTCCGGCTTTTTTCAGCTCATATATTTTGTAATTTCTAACGAAAACCTTTATTTCGTCCACTGGGGTAAAATTTTCTACTTCCTTTTCTTGATATCTCAGTATCAGTTATTTCCCTTGAGTACCTCAGGTTTTTTTCACCTCTGCTGTGGTCAGGTATTGAACAAACAATCTTTGTGTCAAGTCACTGAATTGCTTCACTAGGCCCATTTGATGTTGGGTACCTCAGTGCAGGATATGCGAGTGTTTGAATTTTTTCTGTAGAATCACATGTCGCTTGCCTCAAATGTCTTTGCCATCTGTGAAGATATTTTCTAGCATTCCCTGTCATATAGGAGGACCGATATTACATAATATTACATTATTTTTTCATTACCTTCCTGTTTCGTAATACTTCACTTTGTTTTGCGAATGCATCTTTCTCTATTCTTTCGGATTGCAGTCTCGCATTCTTTCGCTTCTATTAAAAACCTTCTCAGATATTTAAATTGTTATGATAGCTTGGTTTTGTTTTCTCCAAATCGTAATTTGTATGTTGAGTCGATACTTTTGGTTGTGTAATAATCCATTGTTTTGTCAAAATTGATATTTAGTCATTTATTCTCTCTTTCCTTTACTACATCTTGCTAACAGTCCCTGTAGTCTCCTTTCTGTGTTTGCTATAAACACGATGTCATCTTCATACATTATGTTACTAATATTGTGACACTCCAATTATAAATCTTGATAGAACTTCTACTTTTCTCGAACTTGTCTCGCCGTAAAAATTCAATAAAATTGGCGCGAAGATACATCGTTGTTTTATGCCACTTGCTAATTTTTTCCTTATTTGCTGGATTCCTTTTTTCTTATCCGTATGCAAGCGGTTTTCTGCCAGGACGGTTACTGGTTTATTGTATTATATTCATCAAATAAATCAAGTTAACATTGCCGCCTAAATAGTTCTTTGTATCCTATTTTATGAAACCCATAATCTATAAAACATAAGCATACAAACTTTTGCATTTGTATAGCTTTTTTTTATATCATAATTATTGCATTGCATGATCCAGTATATTTAACGAAAGCGCACATGTTGTCCCCTCTTTCCAGTGTAATAATCCTGCATGCTCTGATCCTCTAATTTCAGATGATCATTTTCGGTATGTGGCACATTAGGAAGTTTAACCAATAGAGTTCACATCCATTTTCTCTCTTGCATCTTAAGCAGTGCTTATTAGACATGAGTAGATCCATTTTCATTGATTTTCATATCCATGAGAATGGATCTACTTCCGTCTTCTGGTGTATCACCATTATTGCATATTTATTTTTATTTTTTTGTAATTTAGACATTAATGTTTCTGTTCTATACATATGTTAGCGTTAATTTTGGTTGAAGCTTATAAAATATTTTCATTAAAACAGTTTTTCAGGTAATTTGACTTCTAAAGACCAATAACAGTTATCGCCCCTTTTAGATTCCTTCCAAACCTCTTTAAGTTAGTTTGGAATGTCAACATGTTGATTAAATCTTTATTTCCTTTCTTTTTACAAGTTCTACATATGTTTGTTGATGCAGTTGAACGTCTTTAAGCGATGAAGCTTTCGTTATTAGCTAAATCTCTTTGGATGTAATTTAGTAGCGCCAGATTATATGGTCTGATGAAGGATTATCATTTCTAAGACCTAAATGCTTCATTTATTTCAAGACATTTTTAATCTACGAAAATACTTGCATATAGAAGATTGTTTCTGAAAAGGTGGCTCGCTATTTATAACATCCAATGAGAGTCTAGGTATTTAAGTACATTGCGCAAGTTCACCGTTTTTTTTTGGGGGGGTGGGGTTGTCGTCATATTCTGTTGATTAAATTTACTCTTAGCAAAATACATCCTATGTTCAGGTTTAGTTTGTTGTTTTACGCCATACCAACCTCAATGTGTCATTTAATGCCGACATCTTTTTTTTTTTCCTGGTAATATTTTTATATTTCTTTCCTCAAAAATTTATGCCTGGTAATACTATTTTTTTCAAAAACTTAGAGCTGGTAATATTATTTTTCAAAAACGTATTATCAGAGGCCTTGCTGTTGGACGTAGTTTATTGTCTTTCCCAGGACGCGGATGTAGTTTATCGTGATACCCAGGACGTGGATGTAGTTTAAAATCATACCCAGGACGCGGATGTAGCCTGGGTGTTAACTATTTGCCCATAGCTGTAACCGTAACATGTGCTACCACCCCGAGTAAGGGTGGACCTGAGAACACCAGGAATTAAGAGATGCTTCCACGCTCCTCCAATCCTCATGAACAGAGGCCTTGCTGTTGGAAGTAGTTTATCGGCTTACACAGGACGCAGATAAAATTATCGTCATACCCAGGACACGGATGTAGTTTATCGTCATACCCAGGACCATCCTGTATTCAGTTTCTTTATTTCATATACATTCAATATAACTGATCTATACACCGAGGTATCTGAGGTCCCAAGCATTTATTGATTCTGCATTAATTTAGATTGTCGTAGTCAACCTTCTCAGCAAGAGAATTTATAATCGCTTCATTGGTTGGAAGTGGTATACCATGATTCTCATGAAATGAGCGTGGAGTTCGAAGTATAACTCATCAATTGGGGATGGCAGCTCAAACCAGAATTGAGGCTGATATTCTTATCAAAATCTTGTCTCTCATCTGTTTCGACTAAAATATTGCTTTCTGTAATCAAGCTGGCAAGAAAAAGGGAAATCTAATTCCATAAAAAGGGACCTACTTGCCAGATTGTTCGTTTGTTACTGACGGTGAAAGCTACAAGGGAAAATCCGATTTGACACTTTTCACATAGCTCATTATCAAAATCTAGTAACAATCAGCCCGTTTCTCTGACGTGTATTTATGTTTTTACCGAAAGTATCTTCTTCAGACACGGACGAATAAATCCCTCCAAAACATAAATTTTAAAAATTTGATTCTTTTTATGCCCTTCTGAGCTTGAAACGATTCCAATTGTCAAAACATGCGTCTGGTAGATGCGTCATCTATCACTAGGGTACTTCAAGGTACCTTAGTTTCTTAGTTACTATATTAAAATCAAATAAAAATTTCGTATGGAAATTAAAAATTAAACACATTCGTCTGAAAATGAAACATATTCCAATCTAATTTGTGTTCAAATAATTGTGTAATCAAGTAATAATTCAAGTAATTGTGTATATTTAAATTCTAATGCCATTTCATTCACCATTGTACGTACTTTGGCAGATATGATAACTAATAAATAAACGAAAAAAAAAACAAGACTATGAGATAACCATTTGTCGGTAACTACGCTGCAAGCTTTCAGAATACAAAGAAGACTTAGGTAAGAACGTCGAATTATATCATTCTGACCTTTGTCTTCTAACAGTCGGTTCTTCAATATTTGCCTTAGGTGCAGTTCTTCAACAATGCATCAACGATTATTGGAAGCCAATTTCTTTTTCTTTCTTTTTTGTAAAGAAACCGTTCGTTGCAGAAACGCGATATAGCACGTTTGGACGCGAATTGTTTGCTGTAGACACTGCCATTCAGCATTTTCGTTATTTATTGGAAAGAGGCAAAATTCTTGTCCTGACCTACCATAAACCTTTAATTAGATGTATGAATGCAACGACAGAGAAATATTGTCGAAGTGAAATTGGACAGCTCGATTACATCCCATAGTTTACCAGCGACATGTGCCATCTACCACGGACTGGCAATATGCCAACAGATGACTTGTCAAAGAAATATTTTGATAGAAGCAATTATGGGCATAAAAATTTTACCTAGCAAACAAACGAATGACGCTATACATCTGAGATTTACTGCTTCTTATTGTAAATCATCCCGGCGACAGGGTATCTATCTACAAGGGGGTGCTGAGAATTTGTCCGGACAATTCTTTTCCCAAGCGACGAAATATTTTGGAGAATTTGATCGGTCATACTACATTTACTTATAACTTACGCCCTCTCTCAATCCATCGTCGACGCTTTCATTTTTCTATAAATTTGTAGCCCAAACTCTAATTCATTTTTACTTTGGCGTATATACATGCTTGAGTAGACAGCTATATTTAATTAGAAACAGTCATGTTAATTTCTACCGGCCAAGCAAACGAAAAAAAATTGTAAAATAATATATAACACTCGGCAGAGACCGAAACAGCGTTCTCATATTTACTGTAAAACCAAGTCTGCAGTGCAGCAAGACAAGGGTCTAATACACATTTTTAACGAAAGGAACATGTTAGTTTTAAAATTTTCCTTCTACATATTACCTACCTTATATTTTCGCATACGTAACCTAAACAATTACTACTAAAGAAAATATTGTATTATTTTTAATCGTAATACATATAGGGATACATATATATATATATATATATATATATATATATATATATATATATATATATATATATATATATATATACTTACATATTTATATATTCAGAGGAAGAATAAGGTCGGATAAGAAAATATATATATATATATATATATATATATATATATATATATATATATATATATATATAATCACACACACACAAATACACACACACATATATAAAAGTGAACATTGAAGTCAACACTTAGAGGTGACAGGCTGTTTCATCCGAGACGCAATTGTAGCCTGACGACTGCTTCTAGCATGAAAGAGCCTGTCGCCTCAAATTGGTGACTTCAATGTTCACTTTTATATTTACACACGCTTTACTTATGATATTGAGCACATTACCCCATATATATAGCACAACTTATGAGTATATTTCTTCATATATATATATATATATATATATATATATATATATATATATATATATATATATATATATATATATGTGTGTGTGTGTGTGTGAGTTGAGTTGTAGCTTCACTATTTGTATATGCTATTCATTGAGGTAAGTTCATCTATTTCCGGTACACTATAAAACAAAATGTTATTGGATAGGCAGGGCAGCTGTATTTTAAATTATTATGAATGTTATTCAGTAGAAATAATTATGGTCCAGAATGCGGTAATTGTTTAAATTTTTTGAAACTTTTAACTCATTATTTATTATTGATTACTTTTGTTATTATTCATTAATTATTCTCTATTGGATATTATTATTAAATTTACTTATGCAACCATTGTCTGTTTATATAATTAATTAATCCATTAGTTTATTTATTTTGTTTGGGACATTTGGTAATGTGATTTGTTTAGTCTGAAGTACTTGATCTATATAGCGCATATAGAGGCTTTTTATTTGTGTTATTTTAGTTTTTGGTTTTCAGTGACAGTAAAATATGTCTACGTGTATGGATTTTGAAATACAGACTGATGGTTTATTCACTATTTTTCTTGTCTGTCTAATTTAGCTGTAGAATATAATTGTTGTAGGATAGTTTTCTATTATGGCATTGAAAATCTTGGTATCAGAATAATAATTACCGATTTCTCATTCCGATCCACGAATAATGACACTACTTTCACATACGCTCATGTGTCTGCAAAGTCTTGTCAATATATATTAGGCAGACACGGCTATATATGTTGTATGTAAAGATTTGTCCCAATGATGAAATAGTCGTGCTCTCCCAGTATTTCTTCAACTGGATTCTCGGGGACAAGTCCCTTCGGTTAATGGCCAACTGAGTGAAAATATTCTGACAATTCTAAGCTTGATGTTAAAAGAGACGTGCAATTTTTGCATAGATATAGTCATTAAAACACTTTAACAGCATAAATAGCTGTATAGGAGAGGCTGTGTAGCAACCGGTCTAATAGATGGGAAATCTTAGTTCTAAACCGTTGAGAAGGTAACGATAAAGCATTCCACTATTTTCCCCCAAAATCCATGGCAATTAACACAATAAACAAAATGAAACTTTAGAACCGGATCTGAACAATCCTACCTTTTGACGCTTCACAGATTTTGTAGTGTGAGAAGGAGAACATTTATTTTGCACCATAAAACTTCTCTCATTACTAAGTTAACTATCACACACACACACACATACACATATGGTGTAATACACATTTACAACGCTGTTCCGAACACACGTATCACCTCAGTTGGTTTTCAGTCTCTGTCTATTTCTGCCAAATTACTTTTATGGGAGTTCCTTATATGCAACACAAATGACTGTCAAATCGTGAACGGTCTTCTTGTAACCTCAGCGGAAGGTATGAGGCTCTTGGTCTCTTTACGCCTCCAGTATGTAGACAGAAAAGAAGGAATCATATATCCCTCTAACAACACGACATACCTGATTTTTGGAAAGCGGAATTTTCATGGTTTATAAAAAAAGCAAAACTTATAATTTGATTATGTAATATTTTTCTCAATAAAATAAGTGTTATGTTTAGACTATAGAGATTATTTCCATAAATTTGCCCATAATGTCAACAAATATAATTTTGTGACAGACGAAAATTTGCTACGCTATCGCTGTGAAGAAATGGATAGAGGCATGAATCGTGAAATCGAAGAACCAAGTTCGAATTCCAATTAAATCCATTACATTCACTTACTTGCTAAACCCTTGGGAATGGTATGGATCCTCTAAACAACCCCACCCAGGACAGACCGAGTTGTATAGCCTTGGACGGCAACTTGTCTACCGCAGCAAGAAATAGCGGGAAAAATAAGCCTCGTCATTGAAAAGATATATGATCGCCTAAACGTGTATCACATATGGCATATAACTGACATTACTTATTTACACTAGTTCAGACATTTACAGTTACAAATAAATATGAAAACATAAGAAAAAAATTAATCCAAATAAATAAATAAAGGAACAAATTAACAAATCGCTCCCACTAAAATAAACGTTAGAACTAAAAAAAAAAAAAAGTAAACATAAATAAGCAAAAATACGTAAAAATAATCAATCCAAACAAATAAATTAATAAAATAAAAAGCAAATTAAAATCTGTAACTGGCGAAAAATACCAGAATAGACTACGGCAATCAATGCAAAACTTGGACGAATAAATAGCTTTATATTCCCAGACAAAACAAACTAATAAATAAATGACTTAAGCAAATACACAAAAATCTTTTTTATGCGTTAATAAAACATCGAAAACCGATAAGAATAAATAAATATATAAAATAAAAAAATGAAATAAAATAGAAGTAAAATAAATTAACCCAAATAAATATATAAATAAATAAATAAATAAATAAGGCCCTCCGGCAGAATGGATTGCTCACTATGATTCACCGACCGATATATATAAATAGTCTATAAAAAAAATCCGACACTCGAATACTGACGATTGCATTTAGCATGAAAAAGCCTGTCACCTCTGAGTTTTGACTTCAGTTTTCGCTTTTCCATTTATATTTACATATGCTTTATATCTGATATTGAGCACACCTTACAACTATATATATATATATATATATATATATATATATATATATATATATATATATATATATATATATATATCAGAGATAGGGCGTGTGTAAATATAAAAGTTAACATAGAAGTCAACACTTAGAGGTGACAGTCTGTTTCATGATAGATGCAATCGTCAGGCCACGAGTGCCACGTAGCCTGACGATTGTACGTGGCATTCGTTGCCTGGCGATTGCATCAGGCAATCATGAAACAGACTGTCACCGCTAAGTGTTGACTTCTATGTTCACTTTTATATTTACACACGCTCTATCTCTGATTTTGAGCACGTTTTCCCATAAATATATTTTAAGACTATATTTCTTCATATATATATATATATATATATATATATATATATATATATTGAATATATTGTCTGCTTATTTATTTACACAGATTTAATTTATTTACAGAGAAAATATATTAAATGAATTTAGATTTTTTTTATTATTCATAGTGATCTGTATAAATAAGATAAAACATCGAACCCCTTTTTGTGATTCAGATTTAATATTTTTATATTACTAGGATCCACACGGATTATATACCCACATATTTATTTTAACTTTACTATCTATCTGTCTCTCTCTCTCTCTCTCTCTCTCTCTCTATATATATATATATATATATATATATATATATATATATATATATATATATATATATATAAAGACGCAGAGAACATAGTCATGAATATGTTGATGTATTCTGAAAAGTTCTCGGCCTTCCTGGTTTTGAAAATTCGATAAAATCTGTGTTCTTGAGAAAGTCTTATTTTTCAGGATCCCATGACGCGTGAAGCAAAGTTTAAACTCATTTATAAGTTAAAATGAACTATAGTGTAAAACATGTTGTACATATTAAACACTACAGAAAATCGTACACATTATGTATATATGTGTACCCATTTAGACATATATGTATGTTTTTATTGAAAGTGATGCAGATTGCGTGAGATAGGAGGGGGTCGGCCAATCGGCGAATGGATAAAATCTGGATTTTGAACATTAATACAAGATTTTTACAATTAATGTTTAAGATTGTTTGAGCGCATGGAAAAGGAACGAACTTATGTTGCAATCTCGAAATCTTTCTCGGCTCAAACCATTTTCCCACTTAATGATTTGGCAGGTAAATAAACAATTACTGACTTATAAGTTTACTGATAAACGTTATTCGCGAATATATGTGTCTATGTGTATTGTCATTTGGTAAAATTTGGGGAACATTTCATTTAATTCATTTCATCTTATATATATATATATATATATATATATATATATATATATATGTGTGTGTGTGTGTGTGTGTGTGTGCATCATCCACATTGATATATATATATATATATATATATATATATATATATATATATATATATATATATATATATGCAGACATACGCACAACTATATATATATATATATATATATATATATATATATATATATAGAGAGAGAGAGAGAGAGAATATGAATGGACTGAGCTAAATTGTTATCGGTAGACGGATACAGACATGAGCATAGATAGATAGATAGATAGATAGATAGATAGATAGATAGATAGATAGATAGATAGATAGATAATATTTTGTATAATGTCATGTTTATACATGTTTATTAAGAAATGTTATCGGCTTATGGGGATTTAGAAATATGTAAATTTGTTATAAATAATTGCAGTTTATTTATAATTGAATTATTCTGCAATTCTCACTAGAGAAATGCCACTAAAATAATTCACAGGATATTATTTTATAGCCAATAGCTTGAATATTTATAAGTATGAAGCATTTTTCACGCCACTTCCATTCACCGTCCTATTCACCTTCCTATTCGCCATCATTGTTATTCTTCAGTTTTCTACACCCCGCTACTCCGAAATTCTACCACTTTCTTTTACATTACTTTTTGTTATTTCCTAAAACTTTTCTGAATTTTCACTTACCACATATATCCTTATATGTCTTTATTTCTTTTCTTTCATTTCTAGTTTCTCTTTGTTTTTTGCTTTATAATTCTTGTCAATGTTATTTGCTTTACTTTTGATATCAACATATTCTCTGTTGTTCTCCAATTTAAGTGTCGTATTATTGCTTTCTTTTATTTGTTCTTTTATTATTAGCAACTGTAATGCTTTCTATTTCCTCGCTACCTCTCATCCTATTCTTCTATATATACTAGTCTCTTCAGGCGCTTAGGCGATCAGGACTCTCCACAATTTCAAGTCCTTTGTAACTCCCAGCAAATCTGACTATTTTATATATCTTAATCCCTACACTACCAACTGTTTACCAAAGCTCGTTATACAGGTTACGCACTGTATTCTTATGTCCTTCTCCACTTCAATATGATATGTTATTGTTACATTTTCTAAGGTTTATTTCAGCATTATTTGTCATAGACATTTCAACTGCCTGTTTCTCATGCTATCTACATGTGTTCTTTTTTTTATCTGTTTTCTCTAAAACACTATCATCGCTCAAGTGTTCAGTCGACGGTATTCTCAGTATGATACTGTAGAACCACATTTCTATCACCTCAAATCTACTCTCCATCGATGATGAGATTGTCCAGCGTCCAATGAAATATAAGAAGGGTGATATTACATAAGTGTTCAGTACTCTTTTCTTTGTTTCTAACGAGAACTTCTTGTTTCTTAATACTTTGCTAAATTTTTGGAAGGCATATTTTTGTATCATAATGCGCCTTCAAATATTGGTGTCACATTCGTTTGTTAAAACATATCCTAGATATTTACATTTTTGTAATAGTTTAATAGCATCTCTAATTAGTAATTCACATTTTCGTCTTGTTCTTTTGCTGACAACAATATATTCTTACCCCTGATATTTAGACTTTGTATCTTAGGCTTCATTTTCCGATGTACTGTATGTGTTCGTCTGGTTTCTGTGTCTGCTGTCAAGACCGTGTATTCGGCATATTTAATGTAGTCAATACTGTGGCTGCCAATAATGAAAAATGGCAAGACTTTACTGTAAACTTTGTCCAGTCAGAAGACACCTTTGTCTTACCCCTATTTCTATTTTTGTTGATGGAGTTTTACATAGCGGCTCGGATTGATGAATCGGAGAACTGAGTCGAAACAATTACATTCACCTACGTTCTAATACCCTTGGGAAAGTTAGGAATCCTCTTCTTCTCTACCCAGCTATGTATAAGTAGCAGGATATACCTGGTTTTAAAGCTTTAGATGTTCTACCGCAGAAAGAAAGGGGAACCACCTGCCTGAAAAAAACAAAAACATCTGTCTCGTCAGTCATGTATCTTTCGACACATGATCGCCTAAGCGTGTACCACGCATGGTACATAACTGACTGGTTATTTTTATTCTCTATCCACATATACAGGTTGTTTACTCCCAGTATATATTCCGTATTATGTATATCCTTCCAAAATTTATCAAGTTTACCTAGAAATTAAAATAGGTCTTTTTGGATTAATTTATCAAACGCCTTTACTTAATCTATAAAAAATGGATATCCGTACTGTAGCATTTGTATTGCTCTTTCAGGACTATCTTCTATACTTATTCCATATAAGGTGTTACGTTTTACAAGGTACAATGAAAGTGAGTTGTGTATCTGCATTTCTATGTAAATAACGTACAACTGTTTTACTTTGTACAATTCATACACGTTTTGTCGTAAGTTTTAAGTTTCATATTATTTTTTTATTAACTTCAACGATTTATTTCTTTTCTTTTCTTTTATTTCTATTTTTTCCTATTTTCTTGCTAAGATTTTCAACATTTTTTAAAATTATCTTTCGAATCCGATGAACGCTCTGATTCGTCAAATTTTCTAACTTGCGATTACATTTTTTAACCTTATGTTTTGTGTCTCTTTTACAGCATTATTATTACTTACGATTCAAACTTCTTTAATTTTCATACTCAGCTACATTCTTGCTGTTTCTAATTCTTTTTCTTTGTTTCATCATTTTCTGTGATTATTATATCACTCTATTTTGCATTTGAGTTTTTCTATCCCTTTTTTTAAATTAATGCCATCAATTATTGTCACTTGCTAACAGAAGCAAAACAATGACGTGCTCTTAGTTTTTTTTTATTATTTCCGTTTTTTATCTTGTATCATCATTAACAAAATATTTCTTCACTATTTTCCTTTCTCTTTCTTTTAAAATTTGCATACATTTTCGCTCTCTTTTCTCTTGTTCCTTTCTTAATATCTTCTTATGTTCTTTTGTACATCTATCTATATTTTCCTGTCTGGTTTCCATTTAAAATTGTTCATTTTGCTTCAATTCCTCCTCTTCAATCCTCGCTAATTTTACTTCAACTTTATCATTTATATGATTTTCTTTCCTTTTTTTCTAGCAAAACGTTGTATTCCCCACGTAAAATCTTAAAATATTTATTTATTTAATTAGATTTGAATTTAAAATCTCAAATCGTAGATGCAAAATTCTGGCGAAGTCGTTGGCTGCTTCGGCAAAGGTGAGCAGAGAACCTAATAACATGACGGACATTGGGGCGAGTCGACAAGATGTTTACATTCAGTGATTAAAAATGGCTACCCTTTCGTGCAATATTTGTCAATTACTGCCATTTACTCCTCCACACTAAATTCACTGTTCCCTATTCAATCCGCCTTTCTCAACGTGACGTGTTTACAAATGCAGTCAATTGAACAATATTTCACGAGATGCCTTACTTACGCTTTGCATAAATAACTGATAATACAGCAAATAATACCTGAGGCTGAATTCGTGGTTTAAAATGTTTACTCGTCCAGGCTAATTCACAGAAAGAAACATCCTATATACAGTGTATTTTAAAGTCAGAAATGAATGTAAAATACTCAAAGGCTTTGCTATTAACGAATGCATTTTTCGTCATATTACTACACCCACTGCAATTGCGTACATGCCTGCAAATTTAACTTATTCGTTATATAAATGAACTTAATTCGTAGGAAAATATAATTATAAGTTTTAAACTGTAAAGAAAACAAACGAACCTTGAAGCTTGTAAGGAAGCTTTATTCAAAGCAATTCGACCACTGCACATATGTGATATTCGACCATCATTTTTTTTTTTTAGATTAGATCCAGGAAGATACAACTATGGTTGCCTTTACCAAAGAACTAGTTTCATATATATTAGTTTGTCCGGAAAATATTTACGTTCGTTTTTACATTATATTGCGATTTAAAATATATATTCTTAATTTTGATATGCTTTCATATTAATATAACCGTTATATGTTAGTAGGTTAATGTTTTTGAGTTCACAATTGTCTCTTATTTTTTTTAAAGATTGAAATTTATGTCAGTCGACTTAAATAGTGAAGTTCTATTTATGGACAGTAAACGATGGGATAGGTTTTAATAGAGAGATATCAAGGGATAAATAGGACTAGACAGATATGGAACCAGTTGCAGAGTAATATTAGGTTGTCCCAAAAGTTCGTAAAAACTTGCGAAAAATTGAATTTTTATGCAACACAATCCAGCACAATCGAGACAAGCGATGGGTTCAGAAAGGGCAAGAGACATCGTCGGTTCCAAAACAAGATCGATTCAGCAAGAATGTCATGTTGTGCGTTTGGTGGAAGTTTGAAGGAATCGTGAATTTTGAGTTGGTTCCGAATGGTCATGCCATCTGTGCTGAACTTTACTCTCAGCAACTGGAGCGAGTCTATGAAAAGTTGAAGCAAAAGTACCCGGCTGTGATCAACCGAAAGCGCGCTTTGACGCAGCAGGACAATGCCAAGCCACACACCGCCAGGGAGACCAAAGACAAGGTTGAAGAGCTGGATGGCGTTGAGGTTCTGCCACATCAAGCCTAGAGTCCTGACTGTGCTCCATCAAATTACGGCCTTTTCTGCTCAATGCAACACTTTCTGAAGGGGCGCCGATTCGACTCGTTTGATGAAGTCGAGGAAGAATGTCAAGAATTCTTTGATTCGAAGCCGGCTGAATGGTACTTTAACCAGATCCGAAAGCTTGCAGATCGATGGCAGAAAGTCTTCGAAGATGATGGTCTATATTTTGAGGAATAATTTTTGTTGTTTTTGTTATTACTTGGCGAGTATAATTACAATTTTTTGCAAGTGTTTACGAACTTTCGGGACAACCTAATAGACAAATATTAAGAAAAATATGAATAGGAAAATATCAAGATATTTTCCTATTTATATTTTTCTTAATATTCATAATTTTCTTAATATTCATAATTTATTTAATTGCTTATCTCTTGAGATAAGCAATTAAATAAATTATGCATCTGAAAGAAATCGAAACTATATTACCTTTTACCATCAGGAGAATCACTGCTATAGACGAAACGTGACCTTACCAAATAGACCGCTGGAGATTATCATAAGGAATTCAAACATCTCCTCGGACATTTTCTAATCCATTTAAAAATTCCTGTGTTTAGGATTTGTATACGAAAATAAAGCTAGCGGATATTGATTTGTAAGAGTCCCTAAGAGAGGTGTGCATTATTTCGCCGTCTATATGTTTCTCGGATCGTTGTCAAATAAACACCCCAAACCTTTAATTTGCATCAGATTATGTCTTCCATAGCACTAAAATTTCTTTCTGTTTGGTTCTAGCATCGTCTGTCAGTTGCGTGATAAAAGTTCTTGGTAGTCTACCCCTTGATCTATTCACAGAATATTGTTTCCTTAGTAAAAATCTAGTCGAATCCATTAAATTCCTTTACGTGCCAATACCCAGGGGAAAGGTATGTATCTTCTTCTTCCCCCACCTAAGGGTAAATAACAGGATAAACCTGGTCTCTAGCTTTAGATGGCAACTGGTCTACCGCAGAAAGAAATGGCAACCTACTGCAGGAAAAAAGTCTGCCTTGTTAGTCATGTATCGAAAGATACATGATCGATAATCACTCATGGCACATAACTGTCTGACTAGTAAAAATCAATACATAAAAACTTGCTTACTACTTCAGCTATGGCTGTAAAACCGAATCAGTTTTCCATATTGTACCTCTAATCTTTTTAGGTTTCTATATAATTTTTAATTGCTCATCTGCTATTTATAGCACACAATTAGCGCTGATCCCAGTATAGAATATGTACCGTATATATTTTTGCCAGTTATATTGCTAATGGCCATTAGCTTGACTTGCCTAAAAAGATGGAAATTTCTAAAGATATCTTTATACTGTTATTTTAAAGACATGCAATGTCAAACATTTTCTTTTTCACGTTCAAATGATACTCGTTTTTAAAAGTGCAATCCATACCTTTGCAAGTCTAACACATTTTGTAAGGGATTATTCCGTTAGCTTTTCATTCCTATTAGCTGCTCATAAAAAAGATTAATTTAAAAGGAATATTGGATACATGGTGTTTCAAAAAGAAATAAAAAAAACAAAACAACGATGTTAATATACATATCATTCTCAGGTTGGTGCATTTGGAAATATAATTTATATGTATACAATTTGGGGCACCTCGGGGCGGTGTAATGATTAGCAAGCTTGGCTCGCTAGAACAATTACGACTGAGTACTTTCGGCCTTGTGCCACATCTAAGCTACGCTTGGAAAATCAATATATGTATACAATTTTATGTGTAAATTAAAATAAAT
Source organism: Acanthosepion lycidas (assembly GCA_963932145.1). NCBI lineage: Eukaryota > Metazoa > Mollusca > Cephalopoda > Sepiida > Sepiidae > Acanthosepion > Acanthosepion lycidas. Next base: position 79,973,935 of record OZ010577.1, on the reverse strand, counting down.
TTTTGAATGAATGATATTTTAAGCGCTCATAATGCTGTTATGGGACAAGGAAAGCTTTATTTGACATATAATGTTTTTGTTAATAATGTTAGGAATTTTGAGATATTATGCAGTCATTTAGACTACACGGGAATATCATCTAATCTATTTCATGTATTATATAGTCTAAAATCTCTTGGATTTTATTTAGGGTTAAACCAAATCATGATATGCATCGAGGAATGTAGCTTCCATTCGCTAGATTTAAGTTTGCATATATTTTAAAATTTCTAAAAAAATATCACGATGCCAACAAAGAATTAGAGATGTCAAAATGATATAAATAAAGACGTTTAAATGTTTGAGAAATTATTGATTAACAAATGACGAAAAATGTGACACTGATATCGGAACACACAGAGGTTTAGTTGATACATTTTCTACGGCTTGTCAACCCTTTGCCGGTTATTAAAACAAAAAATATATCTTTTTAGATTTTAAGTATTTGTTTTGTATATAATAATGATTAACCGATAAAAGTCTTACTAATTAATTCATAGCTGGGCTGAGAAGAAGTGGATTCCTGTCTTTCCCACCTGTATTTGCGCGTAAGTGAATATATCAAACGCAACTAGAATTGGAACTCGGTCCTCCGATTAAAAATCCCGGGCCATTATCCATTATCCTATGCTTACAGCACCTGCTATTCTCAAGCGGTCTCCAATCTAGGTACTGATTAGGTTTGACGTTGCTTAACTGCGTTGATCGTACAGGACCCGTTTGGTCGCTCATAGGGATATCAAAATAGAACTTCAAAAAGCTAAGCAAAAGAGGAACACTTCATTAGACGCCAAGGTAAAAGTAATATCATTCTTTCTATAAAGCAGACAATAGAGGAAAATTTTCTAATATTAGTTTGGTGCAAAAATAATGACGTAATAATGTCGTTTTTGACGTTAAAAATACATCAAAAAACGACATTATTACGTCATTATTTTTGCACCAACCTTATAAATGAACAGAAGACTGGAGGTTAAAAAACACTGGTTTTGCAGAAATATATTGCGAGTACCATATAGAGATCATGTAAGAAACGAGGAAGTTTTAAGGAAACTGAATATATATATATATATATATATATTAAAAAGAAGAGCAGAGAGGTGCCGCAAACGTTTTTGGTTGTAATGTGGATTTATTTAGGAAAAAATATTATGCTTTCTTTTCCATAATTTTACTACATGTGTTTCTGGTCTCGCGACCGTCTTCAGGTAAAAGCGGAGATTTCCACATATTATTAAAAATAATTAATTCTTTCCTTATGTTTTTCAGTGTAAAAAATGCTCGATATGAGACATTTTCTGTTTTCGTGTTAGTAATCCGAATTTCTTTCTTGAATTTTTGACACTGAAAAACATAAGGAAGAAATTAATTATTTTGCGCCACCTCTCTTCTATTCTTTTTAATATATATATATATATATATATATATATATATATATATATATATATATATATATATATATATATCCACAGTCTGAATCAGAAAACTGAGATATGTAATTTCTCTGATGCAAAATGAGGTAGTGCTTGGAAAATTGTACAATCGCATATCAAAACTGAAATAAATTAGTTATAGAGGGAAATAGCGTATAGCGCATTTTATAAGGTTGTGCATATGGATGACAAAACAGAGAAGGTGAAGGATAGTAAAGTGTAACTAAGTATAGACATTTGTTGAGAGACATGATCGCGCACGTCCTGATAGGAAAGAACACAGTAAAATATGTGCCAAGAAGAAACAACACTGATACGTTAGAATATAGTGTATATCATAAATGCAGAATTATAAGAAAACCTTTAAAAACATTATAACATTCTCGTTTGTTCCCAATAAAATATGTGCCCTGCGTCGTATTTAGATATAAAATAATGTGGTAGCATTTTTTTCTGTTAAAGCAACTTGGGTCTTCATTTACTGTACAACAGGTTCAATTAATGCAGGGACAAATTCGTCGTCAAAGACAACATCACAAAAATGTTATTCGTAAAATATTAATTATATTCTCAAAAGTTTCTGGTGGACTTATTTATTTTACAGATATTATCACTTAATTTCGTCACGTAAAACTGAATGGTACGTATTTTTATTTGAAAAGACAAAGAAAGAAATTTAAACAAAAATCTTAAAAAAAAATAAAAAAATAAAATAAAAACCAGAAAGCTCTATAACACACGGAAATATTCGCATGCTCAAACACACACACGCACGCACACACACACACACACACACACACACACACACACACACACACACATACACACACAAAAGATTGAATTTAATTCAGAATGTAACTAATTCAAAATGATTGACCGGAATTGTAACTGATTTATTGTCAGGCGATTTGAACCAAATTATTTCCTAGTGCTTTATTATTTATAAATAAATGAAGAATGTGATATATAATAGAAGGAGGGTGAGTTGTAAGAGTAATGAAATTGTATTGGAGGGGGTTTAAATAAAATATACATAAGGTCATCCTGGTTCATATGAATACGAAAGGAAATTTTTTAGAGTGTATACATCGTGTCATTATATCCGATCTTTCATTCAGTAGACTGTTTTGATTGGGAAATGTTCTATTGTCGACATTTCCTCCTAACAGACTTTTCATGTATTGTTATGATTGCCGTTAGGTCTGTTTATTTGTATAGTCTCCAGTTTATAACTGGATCTTTGTTACTTTACTGATTTAATTCCCACATACGGCTGGCTAGTCTGGTATAATACCCAATGCTTTCTAGCTTGAATTTGTGATTATACCATATTTTCTTGAAGTTGCCTTCAGTACATCTCACATATATTTTGATCTGGCCATTTGTATCTTTTAAGTCGGCTTTGTAAATTACATCTTCCGTTCTGCAAACTCCATCCAGGGGACATTTAAATTTATCCTTACTGTTACATGTTTCACTATATCATGTTGCACGTTAGCTTTGGGATTCCTGACATTTTGTCCTTTTTGTCGTCCCAAATTACTAATACAGCCGTATCTTGATTTGAGTGTATTTTTATTAAAGATCAGCTGTAATTCAGAATTTGGGGGGAAGAGTTTATTAAGCAATTTGAAAAATATATTTCACTATTTTACATTTGACCTCTAACCTAGAATCCAAATGGTTGGAAGCGAGGTAGTGTGACGAAAAACGAGCCTTGAAAACCCTGTTAAATTTGGTTTTGGTTACTTAAAATTTCCAGGAAACAAACACGACGCGTTTATTTTGTATTAGGTTGGTGCAAAAATAATGGCGTAATAATGTCGTTTTTGACGTTAAAAAATACGTCAAAAAACGACATTATTACGCCATTATTTTTGCACCAACCTAATATATACTTTGTTTTCACTAATGTATCTGGACAGGAAATTATTTTTGTTCGATTTAGTTTCTTTCATATTAAAGGACAGTTGAACCTACTGAAAATATTTTATTTGATTTGATGATTAAAATATCACTATTATTAAAACTGATTTATTATCATAAAACATCGAATCAACGGTTATTGTCTTACGCCGATCACCTAAAGCAAAATAATGAACATTTGAAAGTACACTTACGTAAACCAATATAATATAATTCCAGATATAATCCTACAGAATTTAAATAATACACTAATTAATTATATCTATTAGAACATTACCAAGATTCGATTCTTTTGCATATATCTGGTGGTAAGCAAATAAGGTTTTATTAAGAATTAACAAACATTTACAAGATTAAAACATTTACAATTTACGAGGCTTATTTGTTTTCCCATTCTAAGGCAAAATAAATATTCCATATTAATTACAGCGTAAATCAATTTATATTCCCTTATATGGTAAACACAAGTTTTTTTTTTACCAGTTTGGATCGTTTTATTAGTTTAGTGAGACAGATTTTAATACATTTAAATATTGTAAACAGCATTTTTCGGTGAATTGATTTTACGTACTTCCATTGAAAAGTGAAAGGAAAGCACAGAACTGTTAAGGGGGTGGATTATCGATATTAATTCCGATTTCAGAGATATTAAAAATAAAACTGGCTTCTTAAGCTGATAGAAGGAAATTGTATGAGACATTAGGACATTTTTATTCAGAGAATAGGAGGTGTTCTATCAGTAAATGATTAATAAGATACTAGCAATCAAAAATGTGTCCCATTTTTCACGCAGAAAATAATTATACAATATACATATATATATATATATATATATATATATATATATATATATATATATTTATATACACAGACAAATATATATATATATATATATATATATATATATATATATATATATATATATATATATATATATATATATATATATGGGATTTGACTTAAACCGGGGACATCATAAAAATATTTCTATTTTAAAAAGATTAAATTTAAGATTGTCTTCTGGTCAAGTCTGTTTGTCGAAGAAGATATTTTCCAGTTAGTCTTATAATATTTACAATGCAGTCGTATTCTACTGTAAGTTTTCTATTCCTTCTCCCCCACTCTCTCAATACACACAAACAGACAGACAGACACACACACACACATATATATATATATATTTATGTTATAATTTTTTTTAAATAAATAATTATATATATATATATATATATATATATATATATATATATAGATAGATAGATAGATAGATAGATAGATAGATAGATAGATAGATAGATAGGAATGTATGAAAAACAATATGCATAAATCATAGTCGGACATATGGGAAAACAATTTCGACTTGATCACAATAGAATAAGTAATCATAAAATGCTGGTTGCACCGCACAGACAGACTACGCGGGACTTGTATAGATTACGTAGCAAAGACGTACATTAAGACTGATTAAATTATCGCTAAACTTCTACCTACGTATATATGCAATCATGTAAAAAACACTGTCACAACATATTAAGGTGATCCTTTCTAACTAAAATAATGGAAACAAAAACCAATATGCTTTTTTATTTAAAACCTATCATTTAATCATGCAATATATTTCAAATCGTTTCGGACATTGATGTTATTTCCTATACGTAAATGTTTCAAGCCGGACGTCTGGCCACACTGATGAGCTGTGATACAGCGAAACAGTCTGACTTTGAATTACAACACACACACACACACACACACACACACACATATATATATATATATATATATATATATTTAAAGATATTTTTGTAGGTACAAAATTTAATGATCGAAATAAAATTATAAAACTTCATATTACGAGTCATATTAAAAACGGGCGAAGCAACCGGTTTAGCTCCCGCTCTTCATGCTTCAACGGGATATTGAATTGAAGCCTGAAGATCGGGAGCGAAACCGGTTGCTTCGTCCGTTTTTAATATCACTCGTAATATGAAGTTTTATACTTTTATTTCGATCATATATATTAGGTTGGTGCAAAAAGAATGACGTAATAATGTCGTTTTTCGACGTATTTTGTAACGTCAAAAACGACATTGTTACGTCATTATTTTTGCACCAACCTAATATATATATATATATATATATATATATATATATATATATATATATATATATATATATATATATATATTAGGGGATAACATATTTGAGTAGAAGCTCATTTATTTCATATATTTGTAACGAGTATATTTCTTTACATCCACCCGAAAAATATTCGTCCTCCCGCAGGATTCAAAACTATTCCGTACCACCCCCATTGACAGTAGAGACATTCATTAGAGCTACGATTTCGAGAATATTTAGCAGTTTTCAATGAATGAAACCGTCGAAAGTAAGGAAGCACAAACTGAAGAAAACATGAACTTTGGTAAGTGTTTTTCTACAACACAGAACTGGGTTTGCAATAATGCATTAAAAAATGTAATAAGACATTTAAGAAACATGTTTGAAATTCATATATATATATATATATATATATATATATATATATATATATATATATATATATATATTAATTTACTAAATATTCTTTCGTTTAATCTGTTTTATTAAATAAAGTAGATATGTGTTGTGGATTCCGAGATGAATTCGGTCTCCAATGAATGACTAACGCAGTAATTAAATAAAAGAAATAAAATGTATTTACACAATCATACAAAGAGTAATACTGTTAGTAAGTCCAGGAACGTGGTTAGTAGCAAATACAGATAGATATATACAGTCTCGAAGTAGGACTTCCTTAGAGTTTAAGTGCTTGTAACTGACTTCTACAAGAGTTTATCACACTCTATCTGACTACCGACTTCCGACTACCGATACTCCCTGTCGTCTGTAACTCTGGGTATTTAACGGCAGCAGTCCAGGTATACTTGGTAGAGTCCACTTATATGAAAAAGGGGTGGACCCCATAACAATATGGAATAACTGTCGGCATTTTTTTCTTCTTTTTTAAGCGATTTCACCCCATGAAAGGAAGTAAAGCCACTAAGGCAAAGAGGTTACTTGATGAGATGAATTAGAAACAGAAACATTACTAATGAGTGAGAACAGAGAGAGTCATAAGGACGATAGAGATTGACATTTTGAAATTTTTGAAGATTAACTTTGGCTAAAAGTTTGTTGCAGGAAATTGCGAGAAAATAAACTGTTAACATATAATTTACTGTTACATCGACCCAGCTCAAACCTAAAGAAATGAGATCTCGACGCCCGTCCGGCACTGCGCTTATTTTATTTTTTTTTTAAAAAATGATGGATACCATAGCGAAGAACTCACTAAGAAGTTGCCATAGAAATATAGAAAACACACAGTGAGGCAACTTTTATGAAGTGGGAATGTGATTAAAGCCGACCCGTCAGATCAGGACGGACAATATTCATGATTCTTCTTTGGGTTTTATCAAAGAGCTCAAGGTAAATAGCTATATATTGCCTATATACAACAGCAATGCTGTCAGCATGGGCGAATGAAAAATTATAGATATGTATGATGATGTAGTCAAACAGTGAGTGAAAATTCATGGAGCTGGTGATAAAACATAAAATCATTTTATTCACGTGACGCTATCATCTCTTCTACCAACATAACATAAAAACATCCATGATTATTTCATACACCGGAAAGTTAAAACTTTAAATGCAATAACATATATCCTCTTTTCTTGAAAATGCTTAGATAGTCGGAACATTAATCGTAATTTCGGCAAGTTACATTACAAGGTTCTAACAGACATGAATCGATGTATTGGATACCTGGAGAAACTGCTTGAAATAAATGTTCAATATATGTATTATGTTCATTCTGTTTAATAAATTGCGCGCGCACACACACACACACAAAGTGTCTAACAAACGTACATAAATTATATTGACGAGGCTCGGGTGGAGGAATCGGAGAGCTGAGTGCGATTTCCAGTCGAATGCATTATATTGGAAAATGTATGAATACTCTTCTGCCCCTAGTTTTGGGTAAATAGCAGGACAGACCAAGAACTACCGCAGAAACCGGGTAAAAACATCTGCCTCGTATCGAAAGATATATGGTCGCCTAAGTGTGTATCACGCATAACACATAAGAGACAGACGCTACATTGAATTGTGTCACTTCGAGTTCGCCATAACTTTCCTGATAATTCAGTGCACCTGATGAATATTTATGAGGCTTTTTACACTTTAAAAAAAAAAAAAATCCAATAACATGTTTGCTCATGTATATAAACATTTGTTACAAAAGAAAATCCTAAAATTTGCCTCGATAAGTTCCTCCAGAGGACGAAACGCGTTGCTAATACATGTTTCACTTTTGTCTGTTTATATATACATACATATATACTTTCCCTGACCATCCGTTTAGGTGAAACCTAGGTAGGTTTGTCTGGCTCACTAGGTGTATCTAGGTCTGCTCTACGGTTGTATTGAGCTCTTTTGTTAGTTAGTTGTCTACTCGTATCGGGGTTTTTTCTTTGGGCTTCAGACCTGCATCTGTGCGATTTGTTCGACAGTAGTTCATGTTTGTAGCTCTTTCTTTTTTTTAAATCTTTTTTTCCCTCGAGATTGATTTGATTATTTGCAAATCAAAAATTCGAGGGTTTTTCGAAACGAGTCTAGTTATCTATATTTATATGTATACATACATACATATATATATATATATATATATATATATATATATATATATACACATACATACATACATATATATATATATATATATATATATATATATATATATATATATATATATATATGTATATATATATTTGTGTGTGTGTGTGTGGGTGGGTGTTTTGTGGGTGGGTGTTTCGGTGTGCGTGCGTGCACGCGCATGTGTGTAAATGATGTATTCACAAACAAACGCATGTATATTTTCTATATACTGAAAATATATACTGAAAGTATCACTGCATATTCTTAATGGTTTGATATTGCATACATAAATTACACTTTTATGGGCATTATAGCTGTTTAACTGTCTGTATTCACAAAGAATTGCCGATTACCAGTAAAATTTCCGTGAGTTATTGAACATGTTTAAAGCATTATTAGGCCAATATCTCTCCTAAAACGATTTCTTCCCGTATCGTTTTTATAAATAAACGATAATCCTTTCTTTTTCAAATAAGCGGAAATAGAGTAGAGAAACATGCACATTGTTATATAGAAATAAACACACACACACACACACACACACACACATATATATATATATATATATATATATATATATATATATTTCTTTTTCTAATGATTATTCACAAATGAATATTCGTGCAATACATATAAATGGTCGTGAGTTTGTGTATGTGTGTAAGCGGGAGCAGACAGGCAGACAGATACATAAAAAGAGACAGTGGGAGAAGTTACGCGTCAGTTAAGTATTTTACAATTGGGCACTCAGTTCAAATCTATTTAAAAGTAAACTTATAAATCCTTCTTCACAATACCAGTAGCGACTCTTTGCAAATTGATTTAAAAGAACATTTCTCTTTATATTCTCTTTCTAGGTTCTTTGAACTATTTTTTTTAAATACCTTTATACCTAACATTAGTAAATTATATATATATATATATATATATATATATATATATATATATATAATTCACGAACAAAGAAAACTTAACCGAATCTTTTCTTTCTTTGTAGAAATCTATCTAGGCAAATTAGTATATTTTATATTGTATCAAATATTTATATGAAAGAGCAAATATGTTATTGAATTTTTACAATCTTTAAGTATAAGGACTCTTATAAATGTTTATCTTGTTATTAGGTTGGTGCAAAATGACGGTTTTTGATGTTAAAAAATACGTCAAAAACCGTCATTATTTTTGCACCCACCTAATAACTGAACAGTCAAGCAAGCTATGCAGGAAGTGACACAATTCGATGACTTATAGACGAAAAAGACTAAGTGATATTTTGGAAGACATGTTTGTGCAAATTAGTGTTTAAATTAATTTAATTTTCGATTAATTCATGTCTTATCTATTTTGAATAACATGAATGAAACGCAAGGTTTAACCGCTTCCTTTTAAATTTTTCCTATATTTGTAGTCATACATCATAGCTTGGGAAAGTAGCATTTTTTCAGGAATGGAGATATTGGAAAAAATGTGGCGGGCAGATTTATATTTTGAAAAGATTCGTTAGCGGCAATATGGAGAATTTCACATCTAAAGAAGTTACTTTCTCTGTTGATGAATGTGGCGTGCTTTACATGAAAGTTGTGGTTGAAATTATTTATATTAATAACAAATGGATTTGATAAATTCTTGGGTCTAAGTTAAGTTTTACTTTTGACTTTATTCATATTGTATTTTTAAACATACACTATATCTTAAATATTTACGCACAAATACACATACACAGGCACACACACATATATATCAGTTTTAATATTTTATATCATTAGGATTCACTTGGATTATATACCATGAATTATTACATATATATATATATATATATATATATATATATATATATATATATAATATATAACATAAATATGTTTTATAAATATAAAATCACTACAAATATAGCCATTTTGTTTCAACGCCTCTGGTAAATTATCAAGTGATGATGTTGAATGGAAATTCTACATTCAACATCATCACTTTATAAGACACGAGAGGTGTTGAAACCAAATGGCTATTTTTGTAGTGATTTTATAACATATTTCTGTTATAATTTTTAAATAAATAATTATATTTGGTCTACTCTGTAATGAGAACACTTTTAAGAATAGTAATTATTAGTTATTGGAATTTATTCCGTATACACCAATCCTATACTTGTGATATATATATATATATATATATATATATATATATATATATATGATGTCAGACAAAATGTATCGTGTATGTTGCTATCGTAACAGAGGTAAAGTACGCAGTATGAAACTGCATGGCTTAGATTGACCTTGAGGTCTGTCGCATATGCACACTAAGTTATACTCTTTTCGCTCACTTCTGTTGTTTATACTAGGGTTTGGAAGTAGGTAGAGTGCGGTTGTCTTACAACTCAACAGAGTTTCCACCCTTGATCAAGGCTAGTGCTGCAGTTTTTGGCAATGCATATTATTCCCCAGTTTCTATAAACAACATATGCCCTAGATTTCGACTCTTGAGACTTTTTCCCTCTTTCAAAAATCAAATTCCATATCAGAAGAATAAGATTTCATTACGTCGAGGAAATTCTAGAGAATGCTACGCGTCAGATCTACGTTTTCTCCAAAATGGCGATCCAGGAATGATTCCTCCAATGGAAATGAAGATGGACAATGTATGTGGATTCAGAATGGAACTACATTGAATGAGATCTAATGCCGAATTGATATGTGTTGTAGCACTCATCTTATACCACCAGTCTCGATACATTTTGATCGGTTTCTTAAATATATATATATATATATATATCTGTGTGTGTGTGGTGGTCGACTGTCCTATCGTGAACGATAAATAAGGGTCAGCAGTGTATGGCGCCTTTCGTTTTACACCTATGCATGCTAAAAGGTTTTTATTCAGTAGAATGTCAGGTTAGGGAAAGTAATATTTTATTTGAGCTTTCTTAAGTGCAATAATATCCCAGCCTTTCTGCGGGCTACAAAGCCACCCTGACAGATGAAATTTGTTACAGCAGGATTTTGATGACGTCGTTCTCTCAGAGCTTGACGAAACTGATCACGGTGCTTCAGACTACTGTCTTCTAAAAACTTTAACTTAATGAAGTATGTCTTACGCCACTGCTTTCGGTTCTATGCTTGAGTTTTCAGAATTAAGTTGAGACGTTTCAATTTGTCTTTGTAGCGTAAAAATGGACGTCCACTAAATTCTTGGTGTTTGGTAGTTGTTCATACAGCACCACTTTTGGAAGCCAATGCTCATCCATTCTCACAACATGATCAGCCCACATAAGTTTTATCTTTGTTAGAATGGTTTCACTGAATCTTATGTTAAATTTTGTCAGTACTGTACAATTCATGACCCTGTCATTCAATTCTATATCACACACACACACACATACATATATATATATATATATATATATAGAGAGAGAGAGATAGATAGATAGATAGATAGATAGATAGATAGATAGATAGATAGATAGATAGAGGCTAATATGAACTGAACAATCTTAATTTTATGATTCGATTTATTATGCTGTTATTTGTCAGACCAACGTCTTAATTACTTCTAACTTCATATATGCATCAATACAGTTACATTACTGAGTATGAAGTTTTAGAAAGCGTATATCACAATATATATGTAATATGTATCACAGTCAGATGCTATATGAATGCTCCGAATCCGTGTCGTTTCTTCAAAAGTGTATATTTAGACAGCCGGATCACTAAAAACTCAACTTAAAATAGATCAACTTTTAATGAAAAGAGTTCAACATTAAATTAAATCTGTTCAGCTTCATAGTAAAAGAGATCAATTTCATTTTACAAAATCTCAATATCAATACAACGGTATATATCAGGTGTATATCGATCAATGTATCCTCCAAGGCATTCTGAACTGACTCCTTTATTTATCTACTAGGGCTTAGACCGTTCTCCTTCACCTGCCAATGTCTAGGGTTATATAGTTTGGTTCTTATTTTAGTACTCCTGAGTTATTTCTTGCCTGAATCTACTGAGTCCATGCACACGGGCTCATGGATTAATCTCACCATCACGCTTAACAAGTTCTTGATATAACTGTTTAATCCGCTATCAATTTTCCCTAAATAGTTAAACGAGAAGAGTGTACTCACGTATATTAAAATAAGGGGTCACTTTAGAATTTCCTATAGGTTACCCAGATCGATATACACCTGAGGAAGACCAGAGAATCCAACGACTGAAACGTTATAACAACAACAAAGATGTCTTCAATAGACCGAATATATATATAGTATAAATAATGATAATATCTCAATCCAGGAATTCAGATAGAATTTGTAGTTGAAACTTTTTGATTTTGTAATCTTCCAATGAAAATAACAAAATCACATTTTGTTTATGCCAATTCACTATATGTGTGCTACTGAGAGCAAGTTGTCTAATACAGGTTTCTGCATAGTCTGGCCACCGGCGAATTAATAGGTTCTCCCATCAGGATATTCTGCAGAGGATGTTAGCCAGATACCAAGTAATTTTAAAAACAAAACCTGCCGATAAACCGATGTAACTTTTAATGACGATCTAGTCCATTGGAGCAGACTGCGTTACATGACAGTGTATTCAGACTGTACGTGGGATGAACCGGCATCACTGAGAGGAGGGCTTTTTAGACTGAAGTTAACGACCAGTACGCTTCCGATGGAATCAACAATCTCTTCTCCTTGGCCAATATAACCCTTCAAATGGAAGAGCATCAGCTGTGGTTTTAACTTGAGAGAAGTTGGGATTCAGCATTTCTACTTCTTAAAAACTCGCTTAGCATGAATTCCCAACTCTTCAGCTTTCAACACAGATACGTGCTATGAACTGATCAGGTGCTCAGTTGCGCAACGACTATTCGAACAGTCATAATGATGACGATAATAATGATACATTTTTTTGTCTATAAGTAAATTAAATTTCAGTAGAAAATAAATATGATATAAACAAATTTATGGGCGGTATTCTAACGAGCTCCGTTCCGAAAATATGCAAGCATAATGCATATGTGATTGAGTAACCAATTTGTAAATTGCCAACTAATAAGAAGAAAGCTTATTGCGCATGCATGGGCAAGCGTTCTCCCGTGCTTATATCAAGTCGGACAGTGCGACTCATTGGATTAACTTGCGTATTGTGTTGCGCCACTCTCACATGGGAATGTACATCAAGGTTTCAGAGAAACTTGGGCGTTTATCGTCGAAACTCTTCTAATAATAAAGAAGGCTTCTGCGGATAATTCAATGATCGAAAATTTTGATAACGACCCTTCCAACTGAACTGGAAATCCTTTGAATTCAGCAAGGTCATCCACAAAGAGAACAGTCGGTCATTTTATATGCGTACCGGATGCAATCAAAGGATATCAGCCATTGACCGTTCGAAATTTAGGGGATAAATGAAATCCCCGGAATATAAAATAAGTGTTCCCATAATCTTTATATCATTATTACCCATATTTCCCAGTTGGTCATGTTTAGGGGCGCATAAAATAACATCGCCTAGGACAGATTCAATACCTGTGTTATTTGCCTTTTTCCAAATTTAATTTCGCCATTAAAAAGAGGAAAATATAAACTGTGAATAGGTTCAAGATAAACATGACATGGCAACTGATGACGATTCTGTTTTCTATTTTATCTCATTTAAAACTACAGAGGTATTTGATTATCTGTACATATCGTGATTTCTCCGGTATCCAAATATTAGTAAAATAGTTCCATTCCTCGAATTATAATTGTTTTTACGGGTTATCAACATACTTTGATTTATCTAAAATCTCTCTTATTTTAGATTGTGAGAATAATTCATTCCTCGAATTATAATTGTTTTTACGGGTTATCAACATACTGTGATTTATCTAAAATCCCTCTTAATTTAGATTGTAAGAATATTTCATTTTTTGTGACAATGTATTCTTTTTTTTTTTAATAACCTTGATTTTTCCTGGTACATGCCTTAACATTTAACCCAAACTGTGAGAAGTGACAGATTCATATTTTCCCCAATTATATTTCTCAGTATGTGAATGAAACGTAACCGAATGATATGTGAAGTAAACTATCCTATTTCCCATTTCAAGCCGCTACACCACACGCACAGACACAGAAAACAGAAAACCTGCTTCTTTTAGCGACGGAGTTGCGATAAGCAACAAGTACATTACAATGAAGAAACTTATTAGTCCATTTTCTCTTGTTAGCATAATTTACATTCAGTACTAGGATAATTTCAAGACATTTGGGTTTTTTATTATTATATTTATACTTTTCTTCAAGAATACCATGGATGGAACGTATTAGGAACTTGGTAGACTTAAAGAAAATTGAAACTAAAAACAATCAAAATAACTTAAAATTAGAATCAGAAAGACAAAGTTAACATTTCTAGGACACATAGGGAGGAAAGAATGAACGGAAAAATTCTCACTCACAAAAAGAATTAAATGGAATAATCAGGGAGGAATAGTGATTTTCAAAACTTAGCTTAGATTTGGAACAAGGCCGAAAGCAGCGGGCGCCCAGTGAAGATCAAACTCACTACTCAGTTGTCATTGTTCTAGCGAGACAAACTTGCTAAAAATAACACCGCCTTGAGGTGCACATTAGTGATTTTCCATGAGTAGATTAGATGTGTCACAAGGCCGAAAGGTGCAGGCTCCCAGTGTAGATCAAACTCACAACTCAGTCGTAATTGTTCTGCCGAGAGAAGAATTCTTAAGCATTACACCGCCTCGAGATTCCACTAGTGACTTTCAAAACATAGGTTTGATGTGGCAGAAGGCAGAAAGGAGCGGGTACCCAGTGAAGATCAGACTCACAACTCAATAGTAATTGTTCTGCCGAGAGAAGCTTCTTAAGCATTACACTGCCTCGAGGTGTCCCCTACTGATTTCCAAAGCATAGCTTTAATGTGGCACAAGGCAGAAAGAAGCGGGTACCCAGTGAAGATCAAACTCACTACTCAGTCGTAATTGTTCTAGCAAGACAAGTCGCTAAGCATTGCACCACCTCGTGGTGCCCCAAAGGCAGAGAGTAATATAGAAAGCACTCGACCCGATAATCTTGTGCCAATGAATAGCAACAATAGATTGGAAGGTTTCAAAAAAAATTACAAATTTTCTAAGAGCTAGAAAAGGATGTAATGTCGCGGAGAGCCGTAATCACTAATTTCCTAAAAGGACTTGACACATAGAAGAAGGTAAGTTAATAGTGAATAATTTAATGAACAATGTAGAATTTTGCTTGTCTTGTGACTCATATATGACAGCTCAACATTGGCTTATCCCTATTTTTTTACCTTAAACGTTTATGCTAATTTAAACGCTCCAAGTATTGATTAGAAAACATAGATATATTGAAAACAAACACGCTTACGCTAAATGAGATTATATATATATATATATATATATATATATATATATATATATATATATATTAGGTTGGTGCAAAAATAATGTCGTTTTCTCACATATGTTACTATGTGAGAAAACGACATTATTTTTGCGCCAACCATATATATATATATATATATATGTGTGTGTGTGTGTGTGTGCGCGTGTGTGCGTGTGTGTGTGTGTGTGTGTGTGTGAGGCAATAAATCGTGTGTAGATCTGTTGAATGAAAATACAAGCAGTTGAATTGCTGTTTTCTCTATTTGCAGGGATGTCTCATTCCCTATTCGTTTATCCATCTGAGCTGTAGAAATGCCTCCATTGATCTTAACGAAAATTATCTCTGGCTTCACATCGGAAAGATATGAAGACGTCACAAATGAAACTGAGTAAAAGGAAGTGGACGCGTATGTTAATGAATACGAATCAATATCCTGATCGATTTGCCAGAGAAAATGATTAAAAAATGACATCAAGCTCAAAAGGACAATTTAAAGACGGGAAATGATTATTGGATGTAAGGTACGACTGTAAGAACGCCTTACCCTCGGACATTTTTCCTAATTATTTTAATTTCGGAATTTAGAGATACACGATGGTAGAACTGAAGCATTTTCTCCCGAATTCTTACTTCCCTGCCACATCTTTGATAAAATAAATGCTACAACAATCGTTATTTTCTCTCTACCTTAATACCTCTTTTATTTACATTATCCGGACTGTTATGCACATTTTCATTGCCATAGTCACAACGTTTTGGAAGTTGTACCGCTCCGGCCTTCTTCAGGTGATTGGAATTTCGAATCGAACCTTTTATTCCAAAGAAATTCCAATGAGCCGAAGAAGGCCGGAGCGTAAAATGGCCAAAAACGTTGTGAATATGACAAAGAAGATGATGATAAAAACAAAGTAAATAATGTAAATAATCATAATACATCATCTCAGAGATATAGACAGATACTTCTTTTAATGTCTTTTCACGTCAGTAAGCTTTCTCTCACACTGTCAGTAAACCATTTGCATCTTAGAGGCCATATCGCCTTACTTGGTGTGAAATCATTACAAAGATAATCTGATATGAGAAAAAATATATATAATTAAACTTACAATGTATAACAATTATATTGCCATTGTCTATTTGTACGTAATTGAATATAACGAGACGAGCTGGAATTCGAACGTGGATCTACGATTTCTCAGTCTGAGCCGCTACTGATTAAACTTCCATCAAAATCCTCATAAAAATCTTATATTTCATCAACGGTAAATATTATAATACAAATTAAAATGAAATGGCGATAGACATTTTGTAGATCATATTGAAACGTATAACGGACTATACGATAAGTTACTAGGACATTATATTATTTAATTTTCACTTGTTCGGCTACATTTTATGTTCTATTAAATTTGTAGATACTTCCAAGACAAGACACTTTTTTTTAATTATTTTCATACAGTTTTAAATAGATGTGGCAAGAACGAAGAATACGGAAGGACAAACGGAAACAAAATTAAAATCATAAAGAGACAGTTTAAATATCAATAAAGTAATATGATTGGAAAATATAATGCTTATACGACGAATATAATGACCGTCAGATTCTTTCATACATATTTTCTTTTTACATTTCTACCACAGACGCTTTCAGATACTCTGATATTGGAAACGAATAGCTAAAATGAACGATACAATAACCAAGTATATCCCCATTGCTTCTCTTTACTTCACATTCACTTTCTGCATTATAGCATACCGTATCTAATTATTTATGTTAAACGAGTATACCAGTGATGCCAAAAACAACGACAATTTTTAGAAAGTTTTATTAGTGAGATCAAATGAAAGAAAAGCTTTTCTACAATCTATTGAGGTTCACATTAAAATGAAAATAAAGAAATCACGACTATAATAGAGTCCAATGAACTGCTTAATTAATCCGATACTTTTATATTTTTCGATATTCAGTGGTGTCTCTGATGCATTGATAACTCTTGGTATTATATATATCGCTTTTTGCCCAATCTCTTTCATGTTAAAAATTGTATGTGGCTAATATATCATTGAAATGGAAATTTCTCTCGGAAGAAAAAAATTAGCAACAGAACGACAAAGACGGCGACGACAAAACTTATTTCATAAAGAAGGTGAATGAAGACGATCACTTAATAGACAAAATTATCGGACTGCCTCACATAAAAGGCTTGAACACATAAGACTGCAATGTAATAAATGTAAGAAATAAGAACCTAATTAATTAAACATGTCATTTTGTTCGGGAATTAATTCTGTCGTAGTGATTAATTTAATTTTTGTCTTATATTAAGTCAATATTGAATTTCTATAGATTATTAAAGCAACCAAAGGAAGTAAAAACTCATAAATTTACTAAGCTAAATTAATCTTTCCCTTCTTCTCCCGACATATCGAACAGGTCGTCTATGAATAAATATCATTCATAATTATTTTATAATTTTATAGTCACTTAATATATTTGTGAATACTTTTTTCTTTTTCATCAGGCAACGTGAAGGTGACTTTAGAATTGGAGAAGATTATCTTGCGTTCTAAAACCGTCGCTAACCGAAAAGAGTGAGAACACTTACAGAAGTTGAGAAATATATTTTCTTGGATAATTCTTTTAAGTTTTTATGAATTTCAAACGTCTGTGGTAAGGATGCCTCAGCCAATGATTGACAAGTATTTCCTTATAAGGGAACGTCGAAAATTACCATTACAATGTGTACGCAATTATAAAGCAGCTTTAAGCAATATTTGCTATCTTATTATCTCGTCTTGTCCTCTTTTTGACCCCCACTTACACAAAACACGTGAAGTCGGTTATTCGATGTCTCCACCTGCTCCTCTTGCATTTAGGGCTTGCGTAAATATCACGTCGAAACGCCGATTCTCCTACGATTACCGAAGCTAAAAAACGTCGAGCCTGGTCAGTACAGGGGGAGAATTTCAGATTCTGCAAACATTGATATGCAGGTGATGTAATGGCTAGCCACTCTGAAATTGAAATCGGGGAGCCGGATTCGCTATATACATTTCCACGCAAGTAACCTTCGGAAAGTATGAAACTAACTCTTCTCCTCCCCAGCTATGGGTTAATTAGTAGAAATTGTATCAGTAAATCAATATTATGCTCCCAAAGTTCTTACAATCTAAAAATATATTCTGCATTTAAATAACCTACAAATCGTTCACAAACCGTAAAAACAATTGAATTAATCAATCTTGCATTCGGTATGCTTTGCAAGTGTTACATCCCCCAAATCCATTTTCGGCATTTGTTTTTTCAGCATTTCAACTGTATTGTTTTTTCTAATTTTAGGTCCAAGCGGCTTTTTTGTTCCCATTTTTCTTAAAATATCCTTATTGTTGACATGTTGCGTTCTTTGTATTCAAAGCATTCTGTTTTGTTGGTCTCTCTTTCTCATCTGCACCCCACGCAGAATAATAAAGAGGTTGCAATCAAGTGAGTTAGGGCGCCAGTTGTAAGGGGTGATATGGTTGAAATTGTCTCACAGACATAACTGGGTACACCTGATTGGGCAGCATGATGCAGAGTCCACTTGCTAGATATAAGGTTTTTCCAGCAGCCACCCTCTTGACCCAGGGAAGCATTACCTCCTCAAGGCATTGATGTAGGGATTTGTGGTGAGTCTGATTCCCTATTGGAAGATGAGTGGAGACATAACACCGCTCTCACTCGTGTTCTTTCTAAACATTTTCGTAATTAACATTATACTCACCAAACTCTTTCCGAATCCTCTGCACTCTACTGGGATTGATAGCCAAGCACTCTGAAATGTTCGTATTGGATCTTTCGGTGCGAATTCCAAGCAGTAGAGAATGCTGTTTCCAAATTTCTGACGGCGTAAATTGCGTCATGGTGCTCTATTTTTCACAGAAGGTGCATTTTTGATGTATCCAGTCCTCTGTTCATTTATGAGGAAAAATTCTAACTTGTATAAATGAAATGCAGGTACCTCGAATAATTCGCTAAAAATCAGTATAGCATAATGATAAAAGGTCCGAAACTTAATAAAAAAGTTTCATCATTAGATGTTTATGTTATTATTAAGAGGAAAGAACAAAGTATTTTTTAAATATTTTTAAAAATGTTTTCCTTCTTTCTATCACGTTCTAAATTTGGGTAAAAAATCTCTTTTTTTTTTTTTTTTATTTTATTTTATTTTTTTTTAACTTTGTAAGACTTGTGGTCATCGCCATTTTTGAGTGTAGCAGTTTCAGGGGAAACACATTAATTTGAAAATTCTTGAAACAATCAAATAATTGTCTAATTTTAATGAAACTTTCAGGACTTATTGAAAAATGAATTTATTTTTGAAATTTTTATTTTTAGAAAATCTTGTTGCAAATATTTTTTTTACATCTGTTACCTCCACCATAAATTAATTATATGAAATTTTCTTGATTTTCAAAGAGTTCGCAAATTGTTTTATATTAATTATAAGCAGGACCCCTTGGAGAAAATAAATAACCTTTTTTTTTTTTTTCACAACTACTGCCGACTTTTTAAAAATCTGCTCCATATAGTAAAATAAAAACAGCAATAAACTATCTAATTATCAAAATAGATAGGATTTTATTTACTTTTATAAATAATATACATTAAGGACATTATTATCTGAAGAAAAAACAATTTCGATGAATAAAGAATTTTTTACAAGAATTGTTTGCATTTTTCTTTAATTTTTTTAATTTTTAAAAAAATTTTCTTTAATTTAAAAAAAAATATTTTAAAACTCTTTAATGCAGAGTTTGCGGTCGGTGATTAAGTTTTTAAGTGAAGACTATAGTTACTAACCGAAAATGAAAAGCTTGATAATCATAATGTTACCAAAACTTTTTACCATAATTAAAAATATTTTTTTGTGTGGCAAAATGTTATATTTTTTTTAGTATGATATGACATAAAAGAAATTAGGGTTAAAAGGTCACGTGTTTTAAAACTTGTCTCCTCTTTGGGAGAGCCCCTTGACATGTAAAGGTCTTATGTTACTCTCAGTTATTAAATTAAAAAATTAAATTGAGATAATAAAATTATCTCTTTTATCAATTTAAACAATTAATAACTCAGTGAGATATTTTAATTATTAATATAATAATAATTTTATTAGTTATTAACTCAGTTATTAGATTAAAAAATGTAATAACATAGTGAAATATTGATAATTAATAAAATTAATTATCATTATATTAGTTATTAAATGATGAAAGAGATAGAGGTAACTCAATAATGTAAGACATTTTTATAGTATTTTAAATTTTTATAAGAAACAAAAAAAAAAACGTTATGTCACTTTTGATGCACCGTACTAAACCTGTCAACACATTCAGCCATCGATGGAGACAAGAAAATAACAAGACATTTTTGTTTAGAAAATGTTATGCTATAAGTAAGTGATTTTTGTTTCAGAAAAGATTAATTTAACTTTAAATTTGCTAATTTTATGAAAGTAATGTTTCAGAAATGTATATCTTATTTTAGCGGGATTTTCATACCCGAAAAATAAGTTTGTTTACATTTCTCTAAAAAAAGTTAAAAATGGCCCTTTCAATTGGTTTATCGGAAGCATCGACTAAAAATCATTCAAATTTCTATTTGAAATATTCCACAGTATTTTTTCTGGAATTAGAAAATTTAATCCTTTACCTTTCAATTGAAGCTATTGGAAAGCTTCGAAAATGATTGTTTTCTTTTTGAAAAATCTATTTAAACTTTAGGTATACCGAAGTTTTGAATTTAAAAATCAAATGGTTTTAAAAACGAAGCTATGAAGTTGGTTTTGCGCCATTTTGGATCTTAGATAACAGCTTTCCTGTCTTGAACAGAAGCATTCAATTTCTGTTTTATTTCTAAGCTCTAACATCGACCTCTTCCACCAAAGGTATGACGAATATAGTTCACTTATGAGCAAGATGAATATGTTTAACATTGATGTACTTCTAGTTATATGTACCACAGTGTGGGTAAGCGTGTGAGATAAATTAGTGTGATGTTTCAAACCTTGTAACAGTAAAATTTCTTATATACAACGTGTAACAGTGTCCTTTCCTATAATAAATATGATATGAATACGACTGTATTTCTTCTTTGTTATTGACATCACCCCTCTCTTACAAGAAGTATAGGGCATAAAAATATAAGCGATAAATTTATTATGACCTGCGTTGCAATGTTTTCCTTTAAAAGCAGATATCTCTCTCCAACATATTTACCGACATAGACTTAAAAGGCAACCAAACCGATCGTCTCATCTGCGGATATCATAACGCGTCTGTGATTCAAAATTGAAGAAAAAAAATCTTTTCATTTATCGAAACATTAAAGATGAAACCTGCATAATTCTGCAAAGACAACATTCCCATTTTTTTTTTTTTTTTTAAAGCACATGGACATTTTGATTCAAAGGTGTTATCGAATAAGTCTACTGTAGAGAACAATAACATCAAGCTTTACGCTCTTTCAAAAATCCTTTACTGCTAGCGATATGTCCACAGCAAAAAAAAAAAAGTATTTATCTATATATTTTACGTGATTGAAATGAACACGGTGTTAAAGAATAGGGTTATGGCTACTGCTGAGCTTGTGATCAAAACAATAAATTGTGAATAGCGGAAAACACAAATAATGTACGTTGAGAAAAAGGTTGACTCAAAAGTGATTTTTGTTTTGGAAAAGCGATTCTAATGAAGCTATCCCCTTACCGATTAAACATACATGACAGTTAAATTTAACTACCCAAATATATGACAATGTTGAGCGTAAAAGTTAATAGACTGAAAGAGATAAACCTTCACGACACTCTCCAAAAACTGAGCCCTAAGGAAGAAAGGTAATATAGTACGTGGGCTGTGATCAATATTAAGCCTTCTTAAAAAGGTTTCTCGCAGCATTAAATAATACATTTCTTTGCCATTCCAATGGAAGGATACAAAATACACTTATAAATCATAATATTTTTTAATTTTGTTGTGACCTTTTTACGGCCATAAATAAAGGCACACCAAGAGGAATTGTGTTAAACAAATATATTAACAGAAACAGTAATACAAACATACACAAACGAGAGTGTTACGGCAAGAATTTTCGGTCCGCCTGTCACAGCTGACGGTTGGAAACTTCTCTATCTCCAAAAGGCAGAACCTGCTCCTATTTATAGTTGGAAGAATCCATGCGTGCGTGGGCAAATTACCATAAAAATTCTTAATACGTTTTTCCAAGTATTAAAGAATGCATTTCTTTAATCTTTCAATAGAGGGATCCAAAATGCATTTATATAGCATAATAAAATTTAAACTTTTTAAAACATTTTTTCCACGGTAATGGCGTCGTCTGAAATGCATTAAATAATATATTTCTTTACCCTTCCAATTAAGGGATTCAAAATGCATTTACAACGCATAATATTACGGGTGTTAAAACAAGAAAATTGTATATATTTTCATGTGATGGGTGTTGCAGTAGGATATCTGTGAATATGCGGTATTACGTTATGTGTTGGATTGAATGCCAATGAATGAGTTCTTCTGTCGTATGAGTAAATTTGAATGAAAGAATTGATCTAGATCCAGATTAACTAGGAGCACTGTAGTCAATGACAATAAACATTTCCTACTCTTTATGCCTTGGGTGACATGAAATAAAATATTTCAAAATAAATATATTATGAGAGTTCAAACAGAGAAATAACGCTATAGAGACGTTAAGAACAAAGGTATTGTTTATGATCTAGCAGTCATAATTGACCGACAAATAGGAAATTTGTTAGCAAAGTTCGGCTCGTAATAACAGTGTCTAGAATATAAATCAATACAGGTACGTTCATCGGACGTTGCCTATAAAGTTTTAAAGTCATTAGGGAAAAACAATCTACGTCAAAATACTCGGGAATTAACAAAGACGTTATACTCGTCACGATCTGCCACAGATCGAAGCTTTGTGAAGAAAGTCTTATTGGGGTTCCACACGCTATTAGTGAAAATAAGAATGTGAAACGTTGATAAACAAAAACGAAAATTATTTCTGAAACCACACTACTGAATTTCCATTATAGTGAAGGACATATGAATATAACACCAAAAAAGATGCTCACATATAACCTTTCCAGCGAGTTATGAATGAATGAATGAATGAATAAATGAAAAAAAATTGTTTCTTTTTACATTTATTTCCTTTCTAAATAAGAAAATGAAACATAACTGTAAAGAAACTAATCTCTGGAATTAATAATAATAATAATAATAATAATAATAATAATAATAATAATAATAATAATAATAATAATAATGATGATGATGATGATGATGATGCTAATAATAATGATAATAATATTAGGTTGGTGCAAAAATAATGACGTAATAATGTCGTTTTTTGACGTATTTTTAACGTCAAAAAACGACATTATTACGTCAATATTTTTGCACCAACCTAATAATAATAATAATAATGATGTTGATGATGATGATAATGATAATAATAATGATAATAATATTAGGTTGGTGCAAAAATAATGACGTAATAATGTCGTTTTTTGACGTATTTTTAACGTCAAAAAACGACATTATTACGGCATTATTTTTGCACCAACCTAATAATAATAATAATAATAATCATAATCATAATCATAATCATCATAATCATAATCATAATCATAAACTTTCATCAGGCGTCTCTTAAGCACTTTATATATTGGCACTAGTTAATATACGCATTAGGTTTTTACGTATAAAGAATAAGACAAAGCAGATCAAAACATTCGAAATTGATTTTCTATTTTTTAAACGCCAAATTATAACAAGGTATATGTTTATACTATTGACAAATCTGTTCATATTTTAGAGATTACGCTTCCTGTTGAGGAATAATAATAATTGCGTCAAAATGATAGCAGTAAGTTTGCCATTAGCGAAAGTATCCTATAAAGAAACATATTTGTGTATGTTTCAGTATTAAATATAGTGTGGTGGGGAAATAAATATTCGTACACAGACACTTTTTTTAATTCATTGTATTATAACTAATGAATAAACTTACTTTTCATATAATTAACTGTACACATATGCATAATAATTAAATATGCATGGAAAACATGCAAAATAATGAAATATGCATAGAAAAATTGATTTAATAGAAATAAATCCAATTTATCCATTTTAATGGGTGAGAAAAGTATTTCGTACAATACAAAACAGAATATACAATATTCATTTAATACTTTGTAGAAGAGCCATTATTCATTTCTACAGCAACCAAACTCTTCTTGTAATTCTCAATTAGTGATTTGCCAATTTTAATTTATATATTGTTCCATTTTTCTTTTCATATAGTCTTCAGATCCAAGGTGTCTGTTAGAGATCTCGACTGGAATTGAATTTTCAAATAACGCTACAGATATTCGATTGGATTTAAATCTGGGGACTGACTTGGTCATTTCAGGATACTTACATTATTTTTACCAAGCTATTTCTTCGTAAATTTTACAATGTCCTTAGGGTGAGTAACTTGTTAGAAGATCCAATTAGATGGACGTTCAAGATTTTCAAGGGAAATCATTAAATTTGCTTCCAAAGTATTTTGATATGCTCAAGTATTCATTCTACGAAATATTATTGATATATTGCCAGTGTCATTTGCAGAATAACATCCCAATCCGTTGATACTGTTACCACCAAATTTCACTGTTGGAATTGTGTTTTTTTTTTTGTTTTTTTTAAGCAGCGCCATATTATCTCAATACAGGATAACTAGAATTACGCCCAAACAATTCATTATTGGTTTCGACTGTCCATAATACTCTTTTCCAATACGATTTTTCCTTATCATTATGTTCATGAACAAATTTCAGTCTGCCCTCTGTGTCTTTTCAATAGCAGTGGAGTTTTCTGAGGGGACCGTAAATTTAGAATGTTCCTATGGATTTATTGCGTATTGTCCGTTTAGTGACACAGATTCTTGAAAAAAGCAAATGATTCTACAAAACTTGACAAGTAACCATTGGATTTTGTTTCATATGAGACATTAATTTGAAGAAATTTTCCGTGGAGCACCTGTTCTTCTTTGGTTTTCAACAGTTTATGAATTTTAAAAGCTTGCAGTGAAGGAACAAATGGTGGGAAATGCAATATTCAGGATGTTTTAAATTTTCCTGTAACTTTCACCTGCTTTCTAGATCTTAACAATCAGTTCGTTTTGCGAATTTGTCAATTCTGTACCTCTTGTCATGATGATAACCTTCTTGCACGAATATCAATTAGAGAATGTTTTGTTCGCATTTCTTAGACTAAAAATAAGTACAGATAACATTATCGGAGCATTTTTGGGATATATCACTTGAATATTCAAGCAATTTAAAAGTTTTAAAATCTGACATTGGCATTGTAAGAATATTTTCACCCATTAAATGGATAAATAGGATTTATTTCTAGTAATTAAAAGAAAAATATTTTCCGTTTACTATGCAGTTAATATGCATGTATTTACAGTTAATTATGTGCAACGAATGTTTATTAATTAGTTGGAATTGCATTAAATTAAAAATTTGTAAGAATACGAATAATTGTTTTCGCCAATGTGTGTGTGTGTGTATATATATATATAAGATGTCGTCTAAATTCGGCAAAAATAAAAATAATCCTGACATCATTTTAACAGATATATTTACAAAATTATACAAAAATATCTTGAAATACTAAAGAGTAAATTTATTCATTAAATAGCCATTGGCTATAACAAGGGCCTCCAGACGACATCGGAATCTCCTTCAACTCATCTGGAAGGTCTTTTTTGTGAATACTGCCATAATCCTTTCATTCAGGTTATCTTTGTGTTATAAGGAGTTTTTTTGAACTCTCGCTCATCTGCGACTTAAACATATTGATCAAGCTGTTGTCTGGAGAGTCAGGTGGCCAGATGTAAGGGGTGATGTTGCCGCAGAAATTATCTAACAGCAATGGTTGGGTTCTCCTGCTTCAGTCGCATGGTGTCAGACACAGAGTCTTCAGAAGCCATCCTCTTGACCCAGGGCAGCACTACCTCCTCGAGGCAGTTTATGTATGACTTCGTGTTGAATATGACGCCCTGTCTGAAGGTGCGTATAGGAAAAACTTCGCAATTACTAAACTCATTCAACTCTTTCTGAATCGTTTGCACTGCCAAACAAACACACTGGAACGTTCGTATTGAAGCTTCCGACGCGAATGCCAACCATTACAGAATGCCGTTTTCAAATTTCCGGTGGTGTGAACTGCGTTATTGTGCTCTATTTCTCACAGATGGTGTCCAACTTGCCCTACTGTACTGTGCAGCCGAAAACGCATGAAATTATAAATATGAAATGACGACAAATTATCCATCGCAGAATATATATATATATATATATATATATATATATATATATATATATATATATATATATATACTCATTTGAATTGGGATGCGGAACTGTACTGTTTCACGGTCTACAGTCAACTTTCTCACAGGACTTCAAAAATCGCAAGGGGAATGCGACGGCCAGTCAATGGCATTGACATATCTGCAAAGATGTGTGGGGGCAAACAGAATTTTTTCCCGGCCTAACCGGTTAATGTGTGCCAAGCGGCCATTGGCTAGTAGCCAGCTTGTGGTTAGGAGCTGCACGACAGTCGGCGGGGTAAATTCTGCGAGATGGGACGGGATAAATTCAACATTCCCGATACAACAGGAAGCAGAAAACCATCTCACTATTCTACCTTGAATGTCATCATGCACCACAATTACAACAGGGTGGGGCGACAGCGTTGCAAAATACGCCAGCAGAATAAAGGCTGATGAAGAAAATGCATAAATATTCGATATAATTATTTACCCGCTGCCCCACGCACCAAGATGCGGCAAAAATTCCGAATTTAAAGTGGGGCATCCGATCCTGTAGGCTCGGGCAAAAATCCCTATAGACCACGTAAAAATGGAGTCAGTTTCCCGAAACAAGACTCTGCCCTTCGGCAGAGCCTCAACTGGGGGATACCCTTTGATATAAGTCAGGTAAGTAAATATTCGATATATAACTGTCCATTTAACCGTTTAATATGTCGTGACTTTGAATTGGTTCCAAATCCATTTCCCCCACCAAACACATAAGCATGCACACGCACACAAAGATATATAAATACATATATAAATATGTAAATTTTCTGATGTAATTAAAATCTATCTTTAAAGACATTAAAAATATTCACTTTCAAATTTATCAAGTAATCATCTACCGCAAACGTTCGAAGCGCTTTATCCATTGGTTCTATCAATTTAGACAATTACATCTAGAACACGCCATCCTACGTCCGCCTTGTGGAACAACCCACTCTCCCTCTTATTCCAACTGTAAGTTCCGTTCAAACTGCCTATTTTTCAGAGAACCGCTACTTTGTAGAACAAATTTCAGCGTAGACCCTTCCCTGATCGTTAAAATGTCTCACATCCTACTTCCTACTTTTATATTTGACACTCCTCATTTAGTTAACGTTTCAATTAATGACACTTGTGTGTGAAAATTAGTACAACAATGTCCCAGTATCTCAAACAAACATGCATATATATGACTGTAACATACCTTTGTCACAGGAGACCATATATTTGCGCCTGGGGAGTTTTTATCCTCTAATTCAGCTTACGCTGCAAACTCGTGTTCTGTTTTAAAAATCGTGTGCAAATGAAATGAAACTGGGCAGCGATTTGCGGCGAGATTGTTAGATAAACATGCAACATATTCCTTCCCTCAAAGCCTCCGATATTTCGAAGAAAAGGTCGGGACCGATATTTTGGGGTAACAGTGTCAGAACGAGGATTGATGCAACCTAGAAGAGCCTTTGGCATTGAGGTTACATATACTATCCTCAGATTGCACTCCCCAAGGCATTTTTACGATTGCGTATGGCCGCTAGGCAATATAGATTTGAAATTAGAGTTCACTTTTGCTGATTTGAACTGTCCTCCCACGCTAAAGAATATATGCATATATTGTTTAATATTTGTTGCATTAATCGGAAATATTTATGAATAACGGAGGTAAATCGTTTGAAGATTTCAGCAGGATGAGCAAAGAAATCAATATTTCATGATGACTGAATTTCATATCTCAATTAATGGATTTTCTGACCGATGTTCTCTAAATCGCTTGTGGCGCGAAATTAACTGTCAACAGGCAGTGTTCCTTTCTATGAGCACTCTAACATTTTCTCTCTCTATTTCTTTCTATATATCTTTCTCTTTCTTTCTTTCTCTCTCTCTCTCTCTCTCTCTCTCTTGCTATAGATACATAGAAAGTTAGAAACTTCACCCTGATCAAATACCATATGATGTTGTCAACGTTTATTCTTGGGGTATGCATTTAATTTGTCTATATTTCAGAGATGAGGTATTATGCACACTATTTACATTACTCGGACTATTATCATCATTGTCGCCATGTTTATCACAACATTTCGGCCGTTGTAAGCTGCGGCCTTCTTCAGGAAGTTGGAATGTCGAACTGAAGCCTTTATTTCGCTCACTGGGGTTAGTTAGATCCAGTGACAGAACCCAAAGAGTGTGAGTTCAATACCTGGTTAAGGCAGGGGAGTATTTTCAGAAGGGAATTCACGGCAGATAAATGATATTCATTAGACATGGCACGTGGAACTAGACCAGTCTAACACAGTGAGCGAAATAAAGGGTTCAGTTCGACATTCCAACTACCTGAAGAAGGCCAGAGCGTACAACGGCCGAAACGTTGTGATAAACATGGCGAAAAAGATAAGGAAAATAGTCCGAATAATGTAAATAGTGAATACATTTAATTTGTTGCTTCATATTTTTGGGTGCTTGTAGAAATTTGTTGTTTATTTTAAGATTTTCTTCTGGCCGCCTGAGCATATGATTTGTGAATTTAAGAGTTTTGACCTTTTAAATTATTTTATTTAAACCCACTATTTTATTGATTATTAAGAAAAGTTTCGATATCTCCAATTATTAATATCACGCATTGTTTTAAGCACCTAGGGGGAAGCTAATAAAAATAAAAATGAGAAAATGGACACCTTTCCCCATAGGACATGTAAATACAATTCATTACAAGTATACGAAATAGATAATATATCTAATAGTTAATATATGTATATACAGTAGATAATTTATACTTCAATGTTATAAATATAAAGAGATCTAGGAAATATTACCAAATTTGTAAGGTGTACAGATGTGTCATGATGAAAGAGACAGCTTGAAATCGTGATTGTCAATGAACGAAAGAGCTGTAGAAAATTAAAAAAAAAATAAAGGAAATGAAGGATTGATTATGTCAGCTGAGAAAAGAAGATATAAAGAAAAGGAAACGAATGTTATTAGGATGACGAGTGCAATCATTTCGAATGAATTATGGAGCTAAAGTCCAAGGTTATTATCTCAAATATAAATCAAAAACTACCTTACAAGAGCAACAGAAGCGAGAGGAGGCTTTGCAAATAGTGTAACACATGCTCATTTTAATCCATAAGAACTCGCTGGCACAAAAACATATACCAAACCCGAAACTCCACATTATATGCAAACAGATATATAGACATGTACACAAACACTCGGTTAAATAGATGGCTAGATAAATAAGAGGATGTCTTGACACAGTACTTAGCCTTAATTTTCAATGTATAATGTTAAATATATATGAGTAATAAAGAAGCGCTTAATTAAGGGATTGCAATTAAGGAAATAATATTGATAAGTGTATATATGTTGTGTAATATATATATATATATATATATATATATATATATATATATATATATATATATATATATATATATATATATATATATATATATATATATATCACTCGCGTGTTTGTCTAAAAATAAATTTACCTCAAACCCAGCCGTGTGCCAAAAGCTTAGCGGTAAAATCTCCGACTGATGTAAGATCAGTGGGGTTTCCATCCTGGCTTGATGATGTCTAGCCACACTGAGGAGAGAAGCACTATGTCTGAGGATGAATATATATATATATATATATATATATATATATATATATATATATATATATAGAGAGAGAGAGAGAGAGATAGACAATAAATAAAAATTCTTTTACAAACTTTGTAGGCGGGTTTCTTACGGCGAATCTTCATAAAAACATATATCCGCATACCTTTAGTTTTTGAGTTAATATGTTTAACGAAATTTTACGGTAGAAAGTGCTGTGTCATATTTGTCACATCGTTTACATTTGTGGGTAGTATGTCTACAACATTTAACGTGTGGTGTAGTAGAGAGTTAAGAGAGAAGTCCCCCGTTTAGGATATTCATATCTTGAGCAGGCAGGTATACTATTTACATACGGCCACGCGAATGGTAATAGACGCCACGCTGCACAGCTGTATCAGATTGTCTTTTCAGACTGGAAGGAGCCGAATCATGCAAACGTTGCTGTACTCGAACTATTTCTCGATTTGACGATACAGGATCCATGGCGCCACAAATTATGAATCGAGGAAGAACGAGAAGAACACATTCTAAAGGCTGTGTTCTCGTTATCAGCCCACTTCAAAGGGCCCTAGCTTGTCGTACATCTCATAGTACTTCTTGGAGGGTAGTTCAAGTGTAACAATCTGTGCAGCCTCTTTTGAACTCCAATCACTCACCAGGAGGAAACATTTGCGATGGTTTATTGTACAAATTGCCGATCCGTTCAGTCTTGTTGACGGGATGAGGCATCATTTCGATGAGATGGAAAAACACATTTACGCAACTAACATTTGTGGGCGGATCGGAATCCCTATGTTACAATACATGCGAAACCCCAGCATCTGTTTACGATTAATTATTGGGCTGGAATTGCAGGTGACTTCCTGCTAGGTTCATATGTTATATAAGCATGTCTTACAGGAGCTCTCTATAGGGACATTGTTTCGAACACACTTCCAAGCCCCTGTTAATACGAAGACGCATATGATTCATGCATAATAGGGCAGCAACATATTTTAGTCACATTGTTTCTGATGCACGGGCTGACATCTACCAGAAGTCCACTGATCCCATGAACTGAACCTTTCTCCGACCTCAATCCATTGAATTTTTATGGATGGGGATAACATAAATCAATTGATTTATGCTGCAGGCATTAACAATTCAGAGGGACTTCATCAACGTGGCATGGGGGCCATCGTGAAGAAGTACTAAAATTGTCCGCCAGTCAATGATCCGACGGGTGCATGTGTATGTAAAAGCAAGCGGAGGAAAATTTGAATATCTTTATAAGATGATTTTCTGAGTTGAAATGATGACCTTTTAGACACATGTTTATATAGGCGTTTTACATTGATTTGCTGTGACGAACACAGCACCATGTTTTTAAAAGTATTTTTGGTACACACTGTACAAACAAACACACATACATAAACACACGCATATATATATATATATATATATATATATATATATATATATATATATATATATATATCCTTAATGACGGAGGACATTTTAAAAGAAAGTATATTGCATTATAAAAATGTAGCAAACATATATCTTACATGACAGATATAAAATAATTATCTAAGATTTGAATATTACTTCGCTATGATTTTCTCCACCATGAAGTGAGCATGCTTGAGCACCTTCTGTCATATCAAACGTAGAAATGACGAGTATCCACCGTCAACAAAAGAAATATCAGATACGCTTAAGAAATAGCAAGATCTTAGATAATATATTGGAGTCTTTAATATCATTTATGCAATAAATACATTTAGTAATCTATGTAATTCTTATAAATCGAAATAAATTCCCGTTTTCTATAATTATGAGACAACCTGCACGCATACACGTACATATATGTACCTAAAGATTTTTTTTTTTTTTTAATACGAGACATTTTTTTTAATTAAATTTGTTCGGTTACGAAAGACGGTATACTGAATAAATTTTGTTTAAAATAAACAGAGCGTCTACTTACCCATATCCACCTAAAATTTATTTTACATAATAATAATAATAATAATAATAATAATAATAATAATAATAATAATAATAATAAACTTTAAAAAACAACAATCGGATTAGAAGCCTACTTCACAAAAAAAACAATGATCCTCTCCTACAAATAGTAAAACACCAAAATCTCTCCATCAACAAAGAAGCTGCACTTAGGAAGAAACAGCTTAATATAGCTTAAATTCTTCCAACGAAGCAAATACCATCTCCACCAAACGAGTAAAACAAGGCATTCAATGGCATATAACTAAATAGAAAAAAAGCAGCAAATGTAAACTGAAGAACACGTGGGTGAAAACCGAGGCAGAAGGCCTAATTTTTGCAGCTCAGGTCAAAAGCCTTGCAACCGGATCCTATCACTGTCACATCATCATGTATAGCACAAACCCTAAATGCAGAATCTGTGGAATATATGATGAAACTGGTGACGATATTATCTCAGGATGTCAGCAAATTGCAAAAATTGAATATACCCACAGACATAACAAGGTAGCGCCATATGTGCATTGAATGGAATCGAAACCACTGAGAGATGTTATGAGACATCAAGTAGACACAGTTACCCAAAATAACGATGTAACTACCCTCTGGGACATGCTAATTCAAACTGACATGGAAATAAAAAAAGACCTTATATTATAAAAAAGACAAGAAATTTAGGAAGTGTATGCTTACTAACATGACAGTAGCATCTGAGAGACAAACCTCAATAGAAATTATCAAAAATACAAGGACATACAGATCGAGATTAACAGGATAAGGGGAATGAAGACAGAGACTGTACCAATAGTAAACAGAGCTCTGATATCGTGTGAAAAGGAAAGGGTAACTTTAGTAAGAATCTCCCATGTAACATCAACATACAATTTTTCCAGTATATCACCCTGCTAAAAACATCATATATCCTGAGAAAAAGTGCTATGAATTAAATGACAATTCTTTTATAGGGACAAGGACCATTGTTTGGACACGGCTCTACAGAATACAAAGCAGCAAACATGATATAAACAATTAATAATAATAATAATAATAATAATAATAATAATAATAATAATAATAATAATAATAATAATAATAATAATAATGATGATGATACCATTGGCATACAAGGTGAACTTTTAACCTTAAAGATCTCTCAAAAGCTAAAGATCCGTGTCCTATGCTCCTGGCATAAAATCTGAACCTTAAATCCACTGATTTATGATAAGTTGTTAGCATTGGAGATTTTTGAAGGTGGGCTAAGTCCTGACTTGGTAAATAGCGACACAAATATTTTCTATTGAAACGACTTAATTTACATTATTATTTAAAGGGTAAAGTTAAGTGTAGATTGTGGTAGTTAATTGACATTATCACGACTTCTTTTTTTCGAGCTGTTTAAAGGTCACATTCGAGAACATTACAACGAGTGGATGGTTGACGGGCAAAATACATTCTGGTATATGGTAATAGGCTACCGGGAACAGTTCGCACTCAGGAGGTATTGTAGATTGTTGTAGTTATTTGGTAATATCTCCGCGCCGCTTTGGGACTCCTCGAGGAGGGGTAATGTTTAGCAAGCTTATCTCTCTAGAGTAATTATGACTGAGTAATGAGTTCGCTTCTTACGAGATAACCCCTAATTTCAGACTTGTGCCACACCTAAGCTACACTTTGAAAGTCACTATATCTCCCCACCGTTTTTTCCCCTTAGAATTTGCCTGCAATGCAAATTATATGCAAATTATATGCAAAATATATGCTTGCTGAGTTTATTCCATAACTTGAGTACAATACGTTTTAAAATACCGTTTTCTTTCGAAGGATTTTCTTCTACGCTGAATATAGACCGAAACCTAAATTTTCACTTGACAATTAAAGGGCCGAATTATACGGCCAGTCCACTTGTATGGCAACATATACGGTAGTAATAACACACACAAACACACATATACACACACATACAGACACACATAAATATGTATTGATCGTAGGTTTTGGGTATTTAAATTTGATTACTAAATAATATTTCTAATAAAACAGAAGCAATGAATTCATCGACTTGCCAACTCTTGAATTAATTATTCCTAGAGTCATATCTCTCTCCTAAATCAAATCTTAGACTGACTCTTTCTATCATTGCTTTCTATGACATTATATTTATATATATATATATATATATATATATATATATATATATATATATATATATATAAAACTTGATCCTTCACACTCTCTTCATTAATTTTCTGTTACTGCCTTCTCACTTAATAGGAAAGATTTTTTCTTTGCCTTCTTAATGTTTTCTTTGTCGGAATGAAGCAGACACAGACGAATTTGCAGCGGGTTAGTATTTGAGAACAGGTGAGAAATTCTCATCACTGGAACAGAAAAGTTCGATATGACGCCCGCCAGTAATAAAGAAAGAAATATTGAATTATGAATGTTTTTTTTTTTTATCGATTTGGTCTTGATCCTCGAAAATAAACGGCCAGACCTCAGCCAGACGGAATGATGACCTAGTGTTGAGAACTCAAAAACAAAAACAACAAAAAAAAAATAATACAATACGTGTTTGTAGTGAAGGCCCGCGGATATTATGGGAATTCTTGGGTCATAACAATAAAATTAATTATACTACGAAAGCAAGAATAATGTTGACAAGAAGTGTGTAAAAAAATGGTGATATTAGAGGAATTGATCGAACGCACTATAAATGATGGCCAAATAAACCGACACATATACATTCATACACATACACTCACACACAAATGTATATATTTGTGCATATATATATATACATATATATATATATATATATATATATATATATATATATATATATATATATATATGACAAATGTTATTATTGAGCGTAATGTTATACTCCTACTACAGCGACCTATCTTCCTACAACTTCAACCGTCATTAATATTATTTGATGTGACGGGTCCCTTCAAGACGTGAGCGCATAATTTTTAAGCTAAAAAATCATCTATAATAGAATTTTAAATATTTTACACTGTCACGGAGACATGTTTCTTCCCTACAGGTGCAACATTATATCCCTATCGCTATTCTATACCCATATCCATAGCAAATTTTAAGATGAAATCCACGCCATAGATTCACAAGTTCAGATCTTTACCTCTTTAACGCTATGGAGAATCAAATCACATCCATTTCATCTAGTTTCCAAATTGTAAGACAAAAATTACCCAGACAGCATATTTCCAAGAACAGCTACTTTAAGCATAGACTTCCGCGTTGTGGCTTCCCTGTATACACCAATGTTAACTTCTTCCAGTCAAAACTCCTTATCTTCAGAATTTCCGCTTACACCCACCTTCTCTCCCGTTCACACAACACACTCTATTCATTATTAAAATATCGACAGCAAAACTCTTCTTTGAGTGGTTCTCGAGCCTTCTATTGTGTGGCATGTCGTTAAAATAAAACATAAATGATAAAATGCAAAATGCAAAGTTTGCAAACGAGATATATTGGATGTCAAAGTTTAAATTTAATTGTAAAGCGTCTCTTTATGTGGTATATTTGTAATATAAATTGTCGTCAAAGTGTATTTTCTATTATTCCACGTAAGATTGATTCCATTAATGAAAACGTTATTTGCCTAAAGATAATCTTTGCCGAACAAAACAATAAAGTTTCCGTCTTGTCATTTATTTACCCGTGAATAAATGCTCAATGCATAACTCAGATTCTGTAACGGTAATCTTTAATTTATGAGTTTTAGGGACGGTAAAAAGAAGATTTTCTAATGGATATATTTGATCTAATTTAAAATTATATGAGAAGACAAAATACTTAGACTACTAAGATTAATAGAAATAGCTACCTAGACTTACATATATCGACATACGAAAGATTGATGTATGTAAAAAGGTTAATATATATGTGTCTGTATGCAAAAAATATTTTTATTAACGTTCTTATTAGTATATATATATATATATATATATATATATATATATATATATATATATATATATATATATATATGTGTGTGTGTGTGTGTGTGTGTGTGTGTGTGCGGGCGCGTATGTGTGTGTGTGCGTGTGTGTGTGCGTGTGTGTGTGCGTGTAAAAAGGTCTTTGTGAAGCGTTTCAGCCGTTAGGATTTCATCGGAGTGGTCTTTTTTGATGTTGCCGCATCTACATATGCTCACGAAACGGGAGATGCTGGTAGTTTCAAAATTTTTGAAAGAATATGTTTGAAAGTATATGTTTCTGATCTGGCCAAATACATCTGTATTCTTTTAGTTTTGCTTTCCATCACCTGACTATCCCACATTGTGGGAACAGAAAATCTACCAAGAATGTTGATATATTGCAAGAGCCGATACAAATTTACCGTGGCTGACCAAGCGATCAAAGCACTTTCCAGACATTTTCGTCTTAGTGGATTATTTTCCCTTTTAATCAAAGTAGGATTCCGTATGTCAAAATCGTTGTCAGTTTCGTTACGGAGAACAACCAATACGATTTGTGTGTTGTTTTCGAAAATGTCCCTTTTCTGTTCGTATTCTTCAATGTATGCATTCTGGCAATTCCTGCATTTGATAGAGTAAATTAAACCTTCAAGTTTTCGCTTGTCTTTTTTTCTTATTATTTATTAAGACTGATTGTTTTACATGTAGTTATTCTTTTCGTTTTACTTTTGTTAGTGCTAGCGGGTAGAATAATTTATTATTTTGGATTCGTAACGTTTCTCACGAAGGACAGCTCTTCTATTTTGGAATATTTTATGAGCCTTTTTTCTCATTGAATATAAAATAGAGTGTCTTGAATGTATTTTCAATATATTTCTCATCTCCGTGCAACTAAAGAGGGCTGCAAATTCTGAGTGCTCTTAAATACAACCCAATTATCATTATGGATTTCAGTTTGTCGTTATGATGAGAATAGAAGTTTATTAAGCGATTTTTGTTGGTTGATTTTCGGTGGACACTAAGCTTTAAGCTCTTGCCATTTCGGTGTAAGAAGATGTCTAAGAAAGGTACAGTATTTTTGTTTGTGTGTGTTCGACTTTTTTTAGTTTATCTACAAAATATGTTAAGTTATTATCACATGGATACACTAAAAAAGCATCGTCAATGTATCGCAAGTTGATTCTTTTGGCAAATTGATATGGAAAGTCTCAGACTAGAGAAATTCCAAAGGAATATATGCCATCATTCCACTGTAAGGCACTCCTTTTGGTAATCTAAATTTTGGTTTGTAAAACATGTTATTGAATACGAAATCACATTTACAGGTGATGAGATGACAGATTTTTCATAGTTAACTATTGGGAATGAGAGTTTGATCTTTGATTTTGTTAGATGCTTTTTTAAGAGATTTTATCATTTTTCAGCCGGGATGTTAGTGTAAAGTGATTATATATCTAGACTGGCCATGGATTTGTTTGTCATATTTATTTCCCTTAGTCTTTCAACAAGATTGCCTGATTTTTTTTTTTTTATCTGATGAAATTATTGATTCAAGTCGGTGGGGGGGGGCTTATAATATTTTTGCTATAGTTCTAGCTATTTTGAGAGGGAGCTGCCTATTCGAGAAAGAATGGGGCGCATAGGGATACTAATTTTGTGGGACTTTGTAAAACCGTACAGTTTTGGTGTTTTAGGCTTTACCTCCATATTTATTTTTATCATTTTTAATAAATTTCCTGATTTCTTTGTTAAAGTAAATATATTTGTTCGATTATTTTTTCTAATCTGCCGATATCGTTGTCTAGTGAGTTAATCTTATCTCTACATATATTATTGTTTATGATGACAATCCATCTATCTTTTCAGAAGAACTAATGCGCATTCCCTAATTTCTTGCTAAAATATTTAGTGGATTTTGATGTCTCAGTGGTAATGTATTTCCGTGGTTGTTTTCTGTTGATATATAAAATTATATAACGAATTATATATATATATATATATATATATATATATATATATATATATATATATATATATATATATATATATATATATATATATATATATGTATATGTATATATATATATATATATATATATATACACACAGTGTAACCCGGATATAAGAGAGTTGTCGGTACAGGATAAGTCTCTTATATCCGGGTTTCCCTTATATCAGGGTCACTTATATCCGGGTTACACTGTATATATATATATATATATATATATATATATATATATATATATATATATATATATATATATATATATATATGTGTGTGTGTGTGTGTGTTTGTGTGAGTATGTGTGTGTGTATATATATATATATATATATATATATATGTGGGTGTGTGTGTGTAGTTTATACGTTAATTTTATAGATACAAATATTTAAGTAAATGCCTTGTTTATAATAAACAGTTAATACATTTACTAGACTGAATGAACGAGAAATTTCATAGAAAATACGTATCTCTCGACAGGAATAAAATCCGTATCGTACACGGAACCATCATGTCGCCTGACAGTCTATACTATTTAGCTACAGGGGAAGCGTCTTGTCAGCAAGGACAAATTACCGCTTTTAAACTATATGAAGTTAAATATATAAATATATTGAAACGATTGTTAGGCTTAATCCATTTCATAATATATATATATATATATATATATATATATATATATATATATATATATATATATATAAAGCCAGAAACGTTGGTATAAAGTGATCAAACATTTAAACCTCACAAGATTTAATTTTTATGGGGAATTTTCCAATTATATTTTGAATGATTGATTTCTAAAATAATTACTAAGTCTATGAGAATTTCTGTTAATAATAAATAAGATAACTTAATAATATTTCATTCTCACATACACAGAGTTTATGATCGACACAAAACGTAAAAAAAAAATATTCGAGTATTACCCACCTTGTAATTGTTTTTTTACACTAGCAAAACCTATAAAAATATTAGGTTGGTGTATTTTTAGCGTCAAAAAACGACATTATAACGTCAATATTTTTGCACCAACCTAATAATATCTTAGAACTATTGCCCAATTATTTCACATATTAAAAATTAGGACATCCTGATCGAATAATTCTCTTTCCCTCTCTCTCTCTCTCTCTCTCTCTCTCTCTCTCTATATATATATATATATATATATATATATATATATATAACGACAATATAACGTCAATATTTTTGCACCAACCTAATAATATCTTAGAACTATTACCCAATTATTTCACATATTAAAAATTAGGACATCCTGATCGAATAATTCTATATATATATATATATATATATATATATATATATATATATATATATATATATATATATATATATATATATATATATATATATATATATATATATATATATATATATATATATTACGAAATGGACAAAGTCCGACAATTTTATTTATTAAAGACATTTTTTATGTTTAACGTTCTTTTTTAACGTTCTTTTTATATTTAAGTAAATGCCTACCGAACGATCCTTGGTGGCCGAGCGGTTAGGCACGTCAGCGTAAATGACGGTTCCGTATAGGATGCAGGTTCGAATCCTGTCCAAGGACGAATATTTTCTATGAAAATTTCTCGGACATTCAGGCCAGTAAATGTTATTTAATACTGTTTATTATAAACAGATCATTTACTTAAATACTTGTATCTATAAAAAGAACGTTAAACATAAAAAATGTCTTTAATATATATATATATATATATCCGAATTGGTAGGTATACGAGTGAGCGATAATATTCAAATAAATATAAGTACTCTAAATTAATGCCACATATTATATATAATGCTTGCGTGGGTATATATGTATGAATGTGTGTGTGTTTGCTTCTGTGTGTGTAACGTAATCTTATTATCCAGGAGCTAATTTTTAGAACTATTCCCCATACCCTAAGGGTTATCCCGATATTAAAGTTCCAGGATGTTACTGAGAATGAAAATGTAATTTATTCTCTTTTGTAAATCCGACGTTCACAAACTTTTGCATGTTGCGATAAATCGTATGATGCATTAAACGAAAAATAGTTGCATGGTGATTGCTTTTCAAATCTGATATCCACTATGTTTCTATATAGACATCCTGGGTCTTCGATATTATGCATTTTGGGGGAGAGAAACTCTTGCTCAATATTGGAAATACAGACTTTTTATGAGTCGACTGTAGACACTGCACTTTGACGATATCCACAATTTAATTACACTCTTTGAATGAAGATATGATAGTTTTAACACAAAATTTTGATATTAAGATGGCGGAAATAGTAATAATAAATGTATGGATTCGTGAAGGCATGGGGCAGTAATAGATAGCGGCACGGATTGAGGAATCGGAGAGCCGAGTTCGAATTCTAGTCGAATCCATTACATTCACTTACGTGCTAATACCTTCTTCTTCTCTCCCCAGCTATGGGTAAATGGCAGAACAGACCAATTTCTATGGCTTTGGATGGAAACTGGTCTACCGCAGAAAGAAATGGCAACCAAGTGTGGGAAATAAATTTCCCTCGTCAGTCATGTATCGAAAGATACCTGATCGCCTCCGTGTATATCACACATGACACATAACCGACTGAATGATTGCATTTAATGAAATAGTATAGTCGCTACTCGAATCAGTACTACAATATATTTTCCTTTCGATCTCTTGATCAGAATAGAAGCAATCGAAGCTGCTCAATTTTATCGCGTGCATATACAGAGGTCTTTGCTCTACATTCGCCACTTTGACCGATTTATGTATGAGCGCACAGGGACATTGGCACGAACACGGACGCTTGGACGAACACAGAACACCGGAATTAAATTCAGGTGGAATATGCAGTCTCTTTGATTCATTTTGGTATAAAATTTTTTTGTTGAAACTCAGAGTTGCTACCTTTACGCAGAATAGTTAGGTCGTGATTGGATTTGACAATACAGCTCCATGACAAACACTCTAACTGAATTCTTTATCGCATGCTTTATGCGGACATGGTTCCCGTACGACCACCGAAGTCTGGTCAGTGCCTAGAAGGGTGAGTCACTGGGAATACAAGGTGATGGATGCTTGAATGTGGAGAGTCAAGTTCCAATTCATGTTGGGTTTATTATATTCCCTTACGCGAGAAAATACTTAATTCGCATATTCTCCCCCAGGTATGGGTTAATTACTAAGATTTGTATCCTTAGAAATATTATCTCATATAAATTGCGTACTCAAATAATTAGATTTCGGGAATAGACGTTGATATGCCGCTAAACAAATACGTTTTTCTCAGTATATAAGATGATGTGTTCGTGTAAGTACACATCATATTGCATCACACCATGTACAGTTTTCTGGATGTTTTTTTGTATCTCTTTCACATGAACGTGAAATATTTAACAACCATATTAATATATTGCGGATGTGGAAATAATAGGGTAGATTTGCAAGTAAGCATGCGCACTTTATGCATCGAAAACCGATTATTGGTAACATAACAACATATTCACCTTTTTATTGTAATTATTCTCCTATTTCTCTGTCTCTTATTTTCCTTTCATTCTTGACAAAAGACAGATATGTAATGTGCTAGGTCCTGACCTGGCGTCATGCCTCCAGTCACTTTCTCCGGCGAGAAACGCGGATACATCACGTTTATCTTTCTATGTAGAATACATTAATAATTAGAGAATTAGATTTATATAAATAAAAACATTTGAAAATTAAAAGATTTGCCAGAAAGTAAATCATGTTGATACGAATATTTAGAAAATAAATGGAAACTACATTTTGAAATTAGTCTATAATATATATAATCCAATTATATACTTATTACAGAAGAATGAATATATATATATATATATATATATATATATATATATATATATATATATATATATATATATATATATAGTCTTAAGGAGTGTTATATTTATGGGATAAAGTGCTCACTATCAGAGATAGAGCATGTGTAAATATAGAAGTGAACATAGAAGTCAACACTTAGAGAGGCGACAGTCTCTAAGTGTTGACTAAATGTAGGACTGTCGCCTCTAAATGTTGACTTCTATATATATATATATATATATATATATATATATATATATATATATATATATATATATATATATAGGTGTGTTTGTATATATATATATATATATATATATATATATATATATATATATATATATATATATATATATGAAATTTATAAGCAGAAAAATATTTCAAAAAATATTTTTATTTTCGTTTATTTGATTAGCATTTAGGAAATTGTGGCAACAAAATCTCTCTCTCTCACACACACACACACACACACACACATATATATATATATATATATTGTATTTAGGCAGCAATCCTTCATTTATTCATGTTTCATTAAACATGGCAGACAAGGTACTAAGATTAAGCTTTTATTTAATTTTTCTTTTGTTCGAAAAAAGTGTTTTCTTTTTTAGACACAGACTGTCTAAAAACTGTCTAAATGTCCGGTAATTCTGAGCCCTTTCGGCTATACTGTTAGCCATTATCAAGGAAGATTTTATTTTTTCACTTTATTTGGGTATGGCACATAGCCATATAAATTGTGTGTATATTTTTAATGTTATCGAGATGTTTTATTTTCCGAAAACAGTTAGCACATTGTTGCCCTGGTCGTAATTAATATTATTAAGTGTTTCCTTTTTCTTTTTTATTATTAAGTCTTCCATTATTTTTAATCATTTTTACATGGGGATAAAGTTCGTATGTTAGTATTTTCTATTAGTATGTTTCGGATGGAGTCTGATAAGATTGTGTGTGTGTGTGTGTGTGTGTGTGTGTGTGTTTTAATGGATTCCAATAG
The DNA here is from genome assembly GCA_963932145.1 of Acanthosepion lycidas. NCBI lineage: Eukaryota > Metazoa > Mollusca > Cephalopoda > Sepiida > Sepiidae > Acanthosepion > Acanthosepion lycidas. The sequence goes on along the minus strand of OZ010577.1, from coordinate 79,930,623 downwards.
AGCTGTAGTCAGATATGTATAACGTAAATCTTCTGGTTAGGAATGTAGTTGTGTGACCAATATAATTATTTATAAATTTGATTTGAACAGAGTTCCGTAAGGGGCATTTGAACTAATATATGATGCTCGTTCTGGTAATTTTTACCTTTTTGGTGTGTTGTTATTTTTGAGAATACGGTTAGTTGCTTTAATTTTTTTGTAGTAGATAATTAATTCGATTTTTGTTCGGGTCGGTTCGTGTAGTGTATTTTTTTATAATATTTCTAAGTGAAGATTAATCTTCTTCATAGTTCATGTGTATTTCTTTTTTGTAGAAAATGTGTTATTTTTGACTATATGTTCACTGTCATTTTTATTTGTATTGGGTAAAATATTCTAATTTGGAGGTCCATAAGGTGGTTATGGAAAATGGTAGGGTCTTTTTGGCTCTTTAACCGGTAAGGTTACTGCAGATAACTTCTTAAAGATTACAGGTGAATCTTCATCATTTTTATAAAATAAACGTGAATTTTTTTTTGTGGCGTAATTCATACGTTAAAAGTTCATCGAGTAAAACGCGTATCAAAAACTTCCAGTTTGTCATATTTTTATAAACACTGTTGATATATAAAAATATACACAATTATATTTCGTTATAAAAGACTGCTTCAAATGTTCTTTTTAGTGGATACGCGTATTTCAGTAGGTGCTGTGTTTATCTTTAAACAATACTTTCTTTCATTTTCCGGCCTGAACATTGGAGAAATAATATTTGCAGAACCAGCAAAGAAATGAAATATTTTTAATAATTATATATATATATATATATATATATATATATATATATATATATGCATAAACACACACACACACACACACACACATATATATATATATATATATATATATATATATATGTGTGTATGTATATGTACGTTATTTTAATAAATATACGTTATTTTTAATTGGAATACGTATTATTTGAGTATACGCTGCTATTTTTAAAGACTATTTAACTTGTCAACTTTCTGCATACAATAGATATTTTAAAAGGAAATAGGCTCCGAACAGGATTCGAATCTGTATCACCCTTTACATGAGTAAGAAGTGTCTGATCTCACGTGGTTTGACCGCTCAGTTACGAATAGATTCATAATAAAAAAAAAATAAAAACGTTTATTTTGCCTGGGATTTATTTCTATTAAATAAAAAATAAAAAATATCTGTTTTCTATGGATATTTAGGTAATATGCATCGGTGTACATGTAATTATATGAGAAGTATTTTTCTTCATTAGTTGGAAATACAACAAATTAAAAATTATGTCTACGAATATTTGCATCTCCCCACTGTGTGTATGTGTATATATATATATATATATATATATATATATATATATATATATATATATATATATATATATATATATATATATATGCGCGCTCGTGTGTGTGTGGGTATGTGTGTGTATGTATAAGTATATATGTAGAGACAGATCGAGAGAGAGGTAACAAAGATTTATCCGAAGCGAACCCGACATTATGTTATTGCTGTTATTTTTCTCTTAAATTTTCAACATCGTTTTTTATCTATATCGTCAATATTCGCCACCTATTTTTAATTTATTGAAAGAAAACTGAAAAATAGATGTTGTGCAAAATATTTTTCTTCACACAGCAAATTGTTCATTGAATATACTAAAACATTTTACTTACGGTCTAATTTCAATTGAAACGCGAGAATATCTTGCATTGCCAAATTTCAATGTGAGAATGACATTTTTTTTTTCAAAATAAGTATAACATTTCTGGGTTCTTTTGTCAAATATTTTTAGATGCAATTTTGGACATATTTCAATTCATATATATATATATATATATATATATATATATATATATATATATATATATATATATGTATATATATATATATATATATATATATATATATATATATATATATAAATATGTATATATATATATATATTTGTGTGCGTCTTTGATTTCTTTTTGTGTGTGTGTGAGAGTGTGCATGCCAACGTAATTGAATTAATTTATTAAATAAAACTGAGAGTTAACTATTTAACGTCAGAGAAAAAAAAACAAAACATTGTAACTTTCAATGTTTGTTGAAACTTATTACCAACGTTCTCCTTTCAAAATGGCGAGCTATTCGAGTGATGCAATTATAGACATAGCATGATTGAACCAAAATAATTCAAATTCTAACTTATTTTACGATACTAGTGTTGGAAGAATGATTGCGAAATCATGTTAAATGTAATGTTTATTATTTAATCCGAAGTTATCCCATAATTGGCATCAATCACAGATTTCATATTTCAAAGAATTGAACCTTACTATTTCCCCACGGGTAAATTCTAATAGATTCTCTGCTTTAGATCTTTCAGCAATGATGAATAAATGAACTGGTCTCTAATTTGGACAATTATATTGAGATTCGGTGTTTGCATGGGACAATATATGTGGATTAATACACTATGAATAAGCCTGTGAATCGGCGCATTATCTTCCACAAAACTGCGCTAATATCGTGGAACAATATTCGTATCTAAAAATGGACATGGTCGACCAAAATACTCAGATAATCCTTGGTGTTAACTCTCCGATGTAGAACAACTAAAGAGAATACCATGTTATGTTTGCCTACCGCATCAAAGATCCGCCCCCATGCATAACGTTTAGGGTCACGCAATCCGCTTTGAAGGCTTTTGATGGACGACTCCAGGTGATAAACTCGAAAAATATGAATAATCATTCATAAGAAAAGATGATATTGTTCCATTAAAATACTGAACTATTCAGGTAGTATAGATGCCATGCTTTTCGATTATCACTGTTGATAGCGGTAAGGTGAGTTTTAGCAATTGCCGTCTTCTCGTAGTATTCCATCTTCAGGCAAATCATGGCAGATGGTTCTGTTCGACACAGCGTTGGCATGGCAAAATTCTCGTTTATCTATGCTGTAACCGTTGTAGTTCGATGCTTTATAGACAAAATATATTTTACACGTCTGCGGTTTTTCTGTGTTTTGAGATTCGTCCTGAAGTATTAGATCTTCACTGGATTTGGGATTCCAAAATGATTTTAGGGATTATACTCCTCGAAACCTTAAAAATACAGCAGGGTTAATAACATGATCTCTAGATCTCGCTTCAACATGTATTGTTTGGAAATTAGATGGCTGAGACATTTAAATAACTGAAAAATATCGACTACAACTATTTCAATGATTCGTTATTATAGTGTGATACTATTTGTCGTTCCCGCAGTAATACGGAAGTAAGTCTTGTTAAAACATAAGAAAATGTCATGTGCTGAGAGACATTGAAACGAGAAGGGTTAATACAAAAAAACAGTCGGAAGTATTGAGGATTAAATTCAGTGATAGACAACTTGAATTGTACGTCGAGCAGTTTGAACAAAGGAAAAGTGAGTCAGACTTAGGGGGCAATGTTAATTGACACACAGCTGCAAATGTAAGCTGTAAAGCGAATATTTCATTTTTCGTAAACAACGAATTTGTAGTTGATTCTCCTGGTAGAAAGTTGGGTTGAAATAACAGGTGTGGATTGAAAACCCACCCACGCTCCCTGAAAAGTAATAATATGAGAGGATGGAGAAAGAAAATTCCCAAAATTTATGACGTATGCCGGAGGGGATTCACCGCAATGCTTCTTCCTCACCATACCCCCAAGCCAATTGTGGCATAAACACGGACGCATGAAGCCAATTAGTCTGTAGAAGAGAGAAGTGAAGCAAAAGAGACGGAGACGAGACCAGAGACAGGATAGAGGTCAACGTGATATTCTGTCGACGAAAGCTTCCGATTTCAGCCTTGTGCCAAACTTTACCAAAACAGCAAACCAAGCTTTATCAAGTTAACAACGATAATATCAATTCCGATTTAGAAGCGGTTTGGGCTGATAATTAATTGCATGCGAACTCTGATATTAACCAATTATTGTTCGGAGGACTGATTTAAAAACTGTGTTTACTTTTGTTCAAATTGTTTGAGTATTATTTTTAACCCTGTACGTCATCGCCCTGGTTGGACCAGCCCAACACGAAGATACCTGCGACGATTCGTTCTTGGCTGCTTTATAATCAAACTTAAATCAAAATCTAGGATACATTTAGCTCTGAATTGATGCGTTCAATTCAGCGACCAGTCGAGGTGTTTGAAGTCTTGGACGACCGGGGAGGGTGTTGCACGATTACATATAGACAGTCTGCGTTCATACCTGAATTTGAATTTAAATCTATATGTTAGGACCGTGAATTCCTATCGCAAAACTGAAATCAAAGTCCTAGATTATTCTGGAAAAACATATATTTATTACTTTATATTCAACTTGTATGCACGAAATATATTATTGTTATATTCTTGTTTTTCTGTTTGTATATATTTAGGCAAGTCTATGTGCCGAGTCCCATCAATATGTTGGTGATCATGGCCATTTTCTTGCCAATGTTTAGTAATGTGTGTTTTTTTTTTTTGCTATTTCTTCTAGACACTGTTCTGTTAGATATTTAGACAATTTCGTTAGGTAGTTTATTCGCTGCATTCACGTGAACGTCTAATGCTCCAGACCATCTCTCTTGGACCTTGGAAATTTAGATTGTCTCCTTTTGATTCTCTATATTAGTGTAATGGTTCGCTTACATTTGTCCTAAAACATCATCTTGGTTCACAGATTTGGTCCATGGGATTTTCAGCATTCTTCTCTAGAGACAATCCTAACGTTCCTCAAATCTCTTCTTCATTTTCAAAGAGATCGATTAGCATTCCTAACTATATAGAAGGACTGCTATTATATAAGTGTTTAGTAATCCTTTTTTGTTTTTAATGAAATCCTCGTGATTGTCAATATTTTAATAAGATTTACAAAGACACCATTCGCTACTCCAATGGGCCTTTGCTTTTCTGAAACGTATTATTCCATTCCCCTTTTAAACAAATATTTAAATTTTCGTACTTGATTCATCTTCTTCGCCATATCTATTACAACGTTTCGGTCGTTGTACGCTCCGGCCTTCTTCAGGTGGTTGCAATATCGAACTGTAACCCTTTATTTCGCTCACCGTTGTAGACTGTTCTAGTCCCACGTGCCAAGTTTAGAGAGGAGAAGTAACAGGAGATAACTGACATCCATTAAGCATGGCACGTGGAACTAGAACAGTCTACTCCAGTGAGCGAAATAAAGGGTTCAGTTCGACATTCCAAACACCGACTAAAACGTAATAAATATGGTGACAAAGACGAGGACAATAGTCCAAATAATGTAAATAGTGTACATAATACTTCATCTCTGAAATATATATTGATTAATTTTTGTGTCACGAATTTGTAGTTCGTAGGCCGTACCTTGGGTTGTCCCACTTGCTGAAAACCATACAGTCTGTTTTCGTACAAGTGATGTTTAATCTTTTATTTTCGCTCTCCTTTACTAAATTCTGAAAGAGTTCCTGGTAGTTTCGTTTCTGAACTTGCTAACATCACCGTGTCATCTGCATATCTACGTTGTTAAGATCATGGCACCAAATGATAATTCATTTTAGGACTTCTAATTCTCTCACTATAGCCTCATTGTTTAGATTGAGAAAGAATTTTGATTATAATGGTTTTATGTTGGGATTGTCAAACGCATAACGCAGAAATGCATTCTTGTGTATACATACATCATACAAAGCCCCCGTCTGAAATGAAGACGTAACCGAAAAAAATTTCAAATTATATTCTCCATAAAATAACAAATGAGAACATTTCTATAACTTTTATCTATTTATCTTTATGTATTTATTTCAGTACAAGCAGTTCGGTTCGCCTATTGCCGGGATAAAATTCCTCCCATGTCTTTTCAAGAAGAGTAGAGGTTTATCCTTTGTTGCCTGTTTAGGACTTGATTTCCTGTTCCTTCTGCTAAAAATTTCTAATTATTGTTCGTTCCCAGAAACCCATTTCATCTTAGCGGTTTTATGTTCTTGCTTAAGTTGAAAAATACACTTCTGTCAACTGAATAAGGATACATATTGCTTTTTAAATATTTTTATTTTTGCACCAACCTAATATCTATCTATCTATCTATCTATCTATCTATCTATATATATATATATATATATATATATAGATAGATAGATAGATAGATAGATAGATATATATAATTATGTATTTAAAAATATGATTCCAACACGCTACATAAGGGTTCTCAGGTTTCAAAACAAGAGCCGAAAACTTCAATATAATTATTTGAATTAAATTGAATTAAAGTAAGCTCTGATCCATCGTCAAGCGAAATTTTTTGGGGAATAACTTATTTCTTATTTTGGAATAACTTATATCTTATTTTCTTATTTTTTCTAAAAAAAAATCGTCAAAAAAATCGCTTGAAGATGGAACAGAGCTTACTTTAATTCAATTTAATTCAAATAATTATATTGAAGTTTTGGCTCTTGTTTTGAAACATGAGAACTCTTATGTAGCGTGTTGGAATCATATTTTTAAATAAATAATTATATTTATGCTCTACATTTGTATCGAGCACTATTTTTTTTAAAATAATAACAAAAATGCTAAAGTACTTTGGATTATTTACCTAACCAGTTCTTTCCTATTTTCTATATATTTTCACACACACACACACACACACACACACACACACACACACACACACACACACACACAGATATATATATATATATATATATATATATATATATATATATATATATATACGTGTGTCTTTGTGTTTTCTGTACGTTCGAGCATACTTGCGGGGCTATATATGCATATATATGTATTTCTTTTATATGTATGTTGCAATTTTTTAAAATGATAAGCTGTTTGAAGAGACAAACTTACGTCGTTGTATGAATGAGTTGTACTTGTTATTTAAAAGCGTCAATATCTGATGAATCACTCACAGATCCTTTGTGATTGAGTTAAATTTATGATCTTTGCTTTATATAGATAATATTAATAGAAAAAAAGCATCGATAAGAGAGAAAATGAATGAAGGAAGAAAAAAATCTTGTTAAACTCTTTGTATATCTGATTTCTCTTTGGCATAAAGTTCTAAGTGGTTTATTCTTCAACATGTCAAATTTGTGAAAATATCTTTCATTATTCGCCATTTTCATATATTTCAGTCTTCTCTCAGCGTGGAGTGAAATTTCTCAATGACCTGTGTGTGATACAGGTCAAACAGCTTCTATAATTTTAAATTAATGAATAAAGAAAGGTGAAAAAATTGCCAAGCAGAAGAATTAAATTATTTGCTTGGCGCTCAAGTCGAGATTTGTCTTATCGTCTCATACATCTTATTAAAATTCCTAGTTTGCCGGAATGCAATGATAGGTGCATAGATGGGTAATTTTATTGATAGATCGGCGAACAGCTAAATTCGTATATAAGAAGAATATTATAGATGTGTTTATCATGGTCGGTATAGCAGTATTGATTCAGTTGAATAGACACATATATGCTTAAGTTTAAAATGGACGTACGGTGAAGTTATGGTTAGCGGCTAGGATTGTGGAATTAGAGAACCGAGTCCGAATTTAATTCGAGTTCGGTCCATTCACATACGTGCGAATACCCTTGGGAAATGCATAAATCCATGTTCTCTCCCTTAGCTACGGATAAATAGAGGTACAGACTTCAAGGATATGATGTTAACCGGTCTAGGACATAGTCAACTCGGAATTCAAAACCTACAAATATTGGTTAAATAATCTCCCCAAACCGCAAGTGTAAAAGTATGGCTACAAACATGAAAAAATCGTCAATCAGGGAGTTCCTCCAAGGAATGAGAAAGATCTGGGTTTTCTCCAGTGAACGTTCATCCCTGGAACGTTTATAATTACACTCAGCATAGTTACTGCTTGCACAACGAATGTGGGATTCACGGTGAGGATTTAAGTCAGTACTATTGAGAAATACAAGTGTGCACAAGTATAAACTTGCTAAATCGATAAGCCTGAGCATCGATGTCAAACAGACATTTTTCTCTCTGTTGCTGATGAGCTTAGGGGTCACAGCGCCCGCTGAAATCATGTGGTGCTCAACTTATGAGAGAATGGCTGCCACCGTGTTAATTCACACCATAACATTGGTCTGTCAATGCAGTCTTAATGAACTACTGCGTCCCATCTAGGTGTAAACAGGATTTGTTTTATCAATGTTCAATTCTCCCTCTCTCTGTGTGTGTGTGTCTGTGTGTGTGTGTGTGTGTGTGTGTGTGTGTGTGTATATATATATATATATATATATATATATATATATATATATATATATATATATATATATATATATATATATATATGTGTGTGTGTTTAGTCTATTTTCCATTTAGTATTAACGAATATGGACAGGCTTTTTACAAAACTATTTCAAGAGTGCTATGCGAAATGTACATATTTGACGGATCTATAATGCTGGGTTATGGATGCTGCTGCATTATTGATAATAAAATAAATATAATGACTTTTATTTAATTTACAGGATTTCGATGGGTAAATTGTAGACATTTTATATTTTTAATTACGGGCATGGGCGTTGTTTGCTTTAGTTTTTTCTAGTCTGCAGTTCAGTAGGATCAATTGGCCAACATCTGTTAGAAAAAGAGCCCTATATATTCAATCCGGGTGTAATTTGGAAATGGTAGGCTGTACTGCTTGGCATTCGCTCCGGAAGATCCAATACGAACATTCCAGAGTATTGTTGTGTCAATCTGAGAGCAATGCAGATGATATGGAAAGAGTTGCTTGATTCTAATTGTGTTTAAGAAGTTACAGCGGCTCGAAAAACTCACTCTGATCATCCTGATAAGAAAATAACTACCAAACATGGAGTCGTACATCAAGTGCTTTGAGAAGGTAGTTCTACCGTGGGCAAAGAGAACGCCTGCTGGAAGACTTTATGCCTGGCAACAGGATTCTGTACCAAGCCACACATGCAGCAGACAATTTCATCGACCACATCACACTTTGCATCTGACCACCTAAATCCCCAGACTCCAAACCCCTTCATGGGTTGCATTTGAGTGAGAGACCAACAAAAGTCTTTGTAACACCAAAGATGAAATGAAAGGAATGATTATGGCAGTATTTAGCAACTTAAACAAGGAGATCGTCAAGAATAGTTGTAAGGGATCGCGAGTTCGTGAAGAGGTCAGGATTGAAGCCAATGGCGATTTTAATACATCTACATTTTATTACTCCAAGATATTTTGCGATAATGTTGCTAAATATATCGTTTATCATGCTACTTTAATATTTCTTTCTTTTAGTCGATAATTTATACATTGCAGCCTATCGATCTCGCTGACAGTTTATCTATCTGAAATAATATCGACAAGTAAGCCTCGAGAATCAGCATGGAATACGTGACAGAATAGCTATAGATATATTCTGCATCATTTTACTGATATTTTTTCACGGCAAGGCACATTGTTATGAGATCATTTTTTCTTTTCAACTTCATTCTTGCAGACAGTTTACAGCTGTTGTTCTGCTTGTGGAAAAAATATGTTCCTTTCAGTCTGAAATGGTTATTGAACTGTGTTAAGACATTACCGAATTAAAAAGCATTCCAATGGAATATATGGATTTATGAGATCTATTGCTAATATCACTTGGTCCATAACTTGAATCTGTTGTAAAAAATATATAATCTATAAAAAAAAAAAAATAACAATAAAGTTACTATATAGAAGAAAACAAATTGTTTTCCTGAAGCTGAACTTATTTTGGACATCATCACATATTTTTAGGGAGACATTTTCACTTTTTCAGGACTTTGAAGACGTATTAAGAATAGAAATAAAGAAACTGAGAATCAGAAAGAGTGAGCTGAAATTTGTTGAACACAAAATGAGAAATATGGGCTTGGCGAATTTAACATATCATATATCGAATTTAATAGGTAAAGCTAAAAAGAGTATACTCGTAAGACGAGCTTAGGTGAATGACTGGCAGAATAGAAGGCAGAAATCTTGGTAAAGAGACAACCGTTGTTAAGAGCTACAATTGATAAGAGGCTGAGGGGAATCATTTTTGTTCACGTTCGGAAGCGAAACATCGCATAGAACAAGAAGAATCATTTGTTCTTGAAATTAGACAATATGGATTATGACTGTGGAATTTACATAATAAAATCCATCTTTGTTTGGGATGTAATTAATTTTGGCCGATAATGAATGATTTGAGTGAGTGAATTAGTTTACTGTTTATAAGTTTTGAGGATGATAGCAACAATCAACCACATATTTGCAACATTTTCAGTGAGCTTTGTAGGTGGTTTAATCTATCTATCTATCTATCTATATATATATCTATCTATCTATCTATCTATCTATCTCGTTCTCTTGCTAGCAAACTGCCTGGAGACTCGTGGCACATAAGGACTTCTTTAAGATTTCGCCGATCGAATTTTTTCACAGAGATGGGTGATTGACTCAACACGTAACCTCTGTACACTGAGGAAAGGTTGTCTTGTCTCTCAGGGTTTCCCTCCTTGTGAAATCTATGCATTCACACACATGCTCTCTCTCTCTCTCTCTCTCTGTGCAGGTGTGTAAGCGGTTTTCAAATTCTGATTTCTCCTTTATTTAAAATGTTTATTGACTAATGCTTAGGAACACAATCAGGGCTGATATTCAGTCCCTGTCTCGGAGAAGAGATGGATCCCTACATTCCGAAAAGTGTATTTGCACGAAAGGGACTATAATGAACTTAGGTTTCATAGCAAATTAATAAATAATTATAATGCATACACTACTATATACCTAACTAGCAAAATAATGTCGTTTTCTCACATAGTAACATATGTGAGAAAACGACATTATTTTTGCACCAACCTAATATATATATATATATATATATATATATATATATATATATATATATATATATATATATATATATATATGTCTGTGTGTGTGCGCGCGCGTCTGTGTATGCAAACCGTGCGTAACAGCAAAATTGTCCAAATCATGTAACAGTAAAATTGCCCACCCCATAAAATGTTTAATATTTAAATATTAAAATTTTGATTTCAATAATGAATCTGCTAATAAAACACGTAATTTCAGAAATAAGTTATTCAAAAAAAAAAATTCACTTGAAGATGGAACAGAGCTTACTTTAATTCAATTTTATTCAAATAATTATATTGAAGTTTTCTGCACTTGTTTTGAAACATGAGAACTCTTATGTAGCGTGTTGGAATCATTTTTAAATAAATAATTATATTTATGCCCTACTTTTGTACTGAGAACTATTTTTTTTAAAAATAATAACAAAAATACTAAAGAACTTTGGATTATTTACCTAACCAGTTCTTTCCTATTTATATATATATATATATATATATATATATATATATATATATATATATATATATATATATATATATGTATACTAAACTAATTGAATTTTTCCAGGTTTTCAGATAAGACTTTACTCATTGAAAAAAAAAAGTCTTTGAGTTATTCAGCTAGAAAAAAAAAAGGTTACAATCGTTTTGTGTCAGCACAACAGTCTTCAAAAAGGAACAATAGTGAGAGGAAAAAGATCATTCATGCATTTCGTAATGATACCAGTATTTAGACTCTGGCTTCCCTCTTCAAAATCCATTCAAAACCATTAAGACAACGGTGAATAAGTTTTAAAAAGAGGGAGAATTAGGCATGAAAACAGGATAAAGAGGACACAACAGGTAGAAGGATCAGTATTTGAACATAGAACTAACGAGATCAATTAGAAAAGATCCAACTCAAACCATGAGAGGTTTGACATGTAAGAGAGGAGTCAGAACTATGAAAGTCGAAAGAGCAGTGAACAAAAGTCTTGAAAATTAAATCCTGTGTGAAACGTCTGACGCGACTTGCTACTACACGACATAAAGTTGGAAGCTTAAAATGGCGAAGATCAAATTGAATAATTTAGAAAATTACACAGGAACACACACACACACCCACACACACACACACACACATATATATATATATATATATATATATATATATATATATGCGTGTGTGTGGGGGTGTGTGTGTGAATTTTATTTCAATCCTTTATGATCTTCTGATCCTTATCTATGGTTAATTGATGATGAATATGTAATTTTCGTTTATGATCGATTCCATCAGGATTTCTCTGTTAAGCTTGGGTAGTAATTACACATTCTTATTACTCAAAGTATTAGGTTGGTTCAAAAATAATGACGTGATAATGTCGTTTTTTGACGTTAATAAATACGTCAAGAAACGACATTGTTACGTCATCATTTTTGCACCAATCTAATAGAATCCAATAGTGTTATAAAATATCGGAGGATTCCATCATTCCTTAATCATTTTCAAGATAAAACGTTTCTAAGATTAACGCAGCGATTGGACAATTTCACTTTTACACGATTTGGACAATTTTGCTGTTACACGCCGTAAACACGCACACACGCACACACACATTTGAACGATACATGCGAACGATACATAATTTTATATATCAAAAGCATTATTGTGAAAATTGTATGACAAATGTAGCTTCAACATTCAACACCATCATTTGATAAGAGGTCAGAAGTGTTGAAACCAAATGGCAATTTTCGAAGTGATTTTATAGCATATTTATGTTATAATTTTCGAATAATTTATACTTGCCCTACTCTGCATAGATCACTCTTTTCAGAATAATATTTTTGTGTTATTGGAATACCCAATTTTATACTTGGTATATATATATATATATATATATATATATATATATATATATATATATATATATATATATATATATATATATATTGGGAGGAATAAACTCATTATACTCTTACTTACAATAACAATTAAGGCAAACTAATTAATCACCACTCCTGAAATTTTTTATTAAACGGTTTTGATTATTAAGGTTTATATAATGATTTCATAAGAAATAGTAAATTAATTACTGATAGTGTTTGAGCTGCAAGGCACCTGTTTCAATGCTTTGCTTTATATTATAAAAAACTGTATAGTTACTTCATTGGCATATATATATATATATATATATATATATATATATATATATATATATATATAATAAACTGATTTAAAATATGTTTTTCGCTACACAGTAATAACCATGTTTCAAAAATGGAAGCTAAAAGGTTCAAATTTAATTTTGTAATTAAATTAAATATATTAGTTCCATATCATCGTCAAGCGAATTTTGGAGTAACTTATTTTTTTAAATTTACTGAGTTTAAAAAATAAGTTACGACAAAATTAGCTTGGGGGTGAAATGTAACTACTGTTTTTAATTTAATTACAAAATTAAAATTGAAGCATTTAGCTTCCATTTTTGAAACATGGATATTACTGTGTATCGAAAAACTTATTTTAAATCAGTTAAAATAAAAAAAATATCAATAAGAACACCGGATTATATATCTTAGTGTTCTATCTTTTTATTTTTATATACATACATACATACATACATACATATATACATATATATATATATATATATAATATATATATATATATATATATATATATATATATATATATATATATATATATATATAATCGGATATAATAAAACTTAAGTTGCCTTCGATCCGCTGCTTACTCTGAGTTAAATAAGTCGTCGGAATTAAATTACTGAAAGATGGTTTCTTTAAATAAGATTTTAAAAGACCCTCGAGGGAGGGAAGAAAAACAAATAATAATTCGGAATGATTCTTCAAACAGTTCCAATTTGTGTTTAAGTTCTTACTGTCTACCCAAAGAGAACTGGTATATATATATATATATATATATATATATATATATATATATATATATATATATATATATATATATATATATATGTGTATGTATGTCAAAAGTGTGTATAAATATATAATTATTTATATATTATATGCGCGGTATTTATTAGAAAGCGCTCAAAATCAAAGATAGAGTTCATCAATCCAACCATATATATATATATATATATATATATATATATATATACATACACTAGCAAAAAGAGATAGACAGCTCACGGGCAAACACGTGAGCCGTACACAACACAGGAGAATGTACATCTGTTTGTGTGTGTGTATATATACATACATATATATATATATATATATATATATATATATATATATATATATATATATATATATATATATATGAATAAATATAGTTTTAAGGTGTGCCATATTTATAAGATAAAGTGCTCAATATCAAAGATAGAGCGCATGTAAATATTAATACAAATGTAAATATTGAAGTCAACACTCGGAGGCAATAGGCTGTTTTATGCTAGGCACAATCGTCAGACTGAACACTGTTCTGGTTTCTTCCACATAATTCCCCTTCAACATTTGTGAGAGAAAGGTAAATATACAAGATTGGAATTCTCACAGCTTAAAGCCGACAGTTTTAATATCATGTGAGTTCCGGGAGGATGTACATATTGTTCTTGATGATGTGTTTGCAGACCAGGAAGCGGCGTTTGTTGCAGGTGCCATTCCATTGTTGAGGGGATGGATTGCATATGTTGGATGATGTTACAAATATGAAGAGTTTGGTGGGGCTGCCAGGTCCCGTGTGAGAATGTCTTTGGAAGTTGGAATTAAATATAAGACTATGGAGATTCTTGAATTACTCTTCCTAGTTTCGTAGGTGAAAATAATGTTTCTGTTAGGTATGGAAGGTTTGGTGATAGATTCTTTGAGTGGAAAGTATATATTTAATAAGGTATTACAGAGATGTCCTATGTGCTTATTTTCCTCTTGCTTATATGAACCGAACTGGCTGTAGATTATAGTTTTTTTTAATAGATTATATATATATATATATATATATATATATATATATATATATATATATATATGATATTTTTAATTCATGTTGCTTAAACGTTATATTTCATAGATATTCATATTCGAGTAGGAGGTCTGTTTTTATTTAACTATATTCTTTATTCAACTACATCTACCGGCCTGAATATTCGAGAAATCTTGTCAGAAATATATGCATCCTTCGGCAAGATTCGAACATTCATCACCTATTGCTTATCGTCATTGAATTTGAAATACCTGACCGCTCGGCCAGGTAGAACTTCTGGTCAAACAAAGCCCGAACAGTGCCTTTTGAACATACACACTCTACCGATTCTCGAAATATTCAACTTAACAATGAGGTTGACACGCACTGGCGACAGTCTGTTTCATGCTTAAACGCAATCTCCATCTATGTGTGTTGTGTTTTGCCACCTCTCTCTCTCTCTCTCTCTCTCTCTGTATATATATATATATATATATATATATATATATATATATATATATATATATATATATATATATGCTGGTCAGTGTTGCATTATGGATAGTTCTGTTTATTATTGTAACTCTTTTTGACTGAGCGGTAACATTTACATTTCTAATTATTATAGGGAAGACAACCGTCACCACCCATCCAATAACCGTTAGGATAACAAAATAGACCTAACCATGGTGTACTATTGATAATCTTATATAAATAGTCGACCTAAAACACAACACGCATAGCCTGAATATTGCATTTAACTGTGAAACAGATTGTCGCCGTTGAGTGTTGACCTCGATATTTATTTCGTATATTTACATACGCTTTATCTCTGGAACTGAGCAATTTAATTCATTAACATGGTATACCGTGAAAAGTATCTATCTATCTATCTATCTATCTATCTATATATATATATATATATATATATATATATATATATATATATATAGATATGCTAATATATATATATGTTGTGCATATCATATATATGTCTATTTTCTTCACTATATATATACTATATATATATAAAACTACTATTATCTTAGCTATCTCTAACTCTAATATATATATATATATATAATATATATATATATATATATATATACTATATATATATATATATATATTTATATATATATATATATATATGTGTGTGTGTGTGTGTGTGTGTGTGTGTGTGTGTTGAAAACAGAATCTAAGCTTAAAATTGAGCTTGTTTAAATTCCTTGATTGAAAGGAAATTTGGTTTGTATGTCGCTATGTAAATACATATTATTAATTTGTCTTATTATCGTTTGTTCGAGTCCCATAAGTTGGTCCTCTCCGGGAATTTAGAATTTTGTATCCATCCTAGGGATACTATAAATTTTCAGGTATTCAGTAATCTTGAAGTGGTCTTTGCTCAGTTATTGGAACATCCTCCAAATTCTGAAGAGTATTTGCTTTGTCTGAAAGCCCGACTGAAAGACTTAGCATAGACCTTTGTTAATTCCTGTATTGGTTCCCTTGGGTTCCCTTGGGTTCCCTTGGCAGAGAAACCACTTTCACGCGGCCAAAAAATTAAAAAGAAAGACAAGTATTTATATTACTAAGCCTGACAAAGGTGCAGGTAAGTAATAGTAAATTTTGGGGACTGCGTTAGTTATTATGAATGCTGTTTATTTTAAATGAAAGTAGTAAGTTTCGGAAAATTGGAGAGACGTCACTTGTGATGATAATTTAAAAACTGAAGTTCGATAACAGAAGAGATTGTTGGAACTTCATACGAGTAAATTTCTATCTAAATAAATTTTTAATAATATCCGTCCCGTAGGTTCTCAGCGTCCCGGGATGTATAGGTTACCGAAAATACATAAATATTATGTTGGTGCAAAAATAATGTCGTTTTATCACAT
>OZ010577.1:79866422-79908922 GCA_963932145.1 Acanthosepion lycidas | reverse complement strand
CGAGGAAATTTGAACAAGGATATGTATATTCATCAAATCGTCAAATTAACTTTGTCTGGATGGGACGCTCTCCGTAGCCGAGCGATGTAAATGAAATGTGGCTAGTGAGTAGAAAACGCAGGTTCAAACCGGGCACAAGATCTCATCCGTTTTGCTAAGTTTTCTCGAACGTGCAGGCCGATATACATAATAAACACTGCTTAATATCTACCAACAATATATATATATATATATATATATATATATATATATATATATATATATATATATATATAGTGGGGGTGACTGTTCTTGTGTATAAAGATACCAGTACTATTAATCTTAATTAAATACCAGGTAAACAATTCAAGTTTTAATTAAACGTACCATGAAAAATTGAATATATATCTCAATAAATCAACGCCAAATATTGTTTGTCTGTCCGTGTCTCTGAAAGCATTTTTGGAATCAGGATGATCTCGGATATGAAAATATTCTTTTCATCTGGTGCTTGAACATCCAACATTAGGATTTTTGTCCGGAGGATCAGGGATCTGTTGAAAAGTCAAATTTTAAAATAACTAAAATGTTAGTGATTTTTAATTTTTTTTTCATTTATAATGCGTTTAATGTAACACAAATTTTTGCTTTAAATTCAGATTAAAATATCTCCAAAATTTTCCGAATTGAGGAAATAAATTTTATTTCTTCATAATGCCAATGATTCAGAGTGAAAGTTAGGGGTTCCATGAAATTTTTAGACACATTTTTGCTTTAAATTCAGATTGAAATGTCTCCAAAACTTTCCGAATTTAGAAATCAATTTATTTCTTCATAATGCCAATTATTCAGATTGAAAGTTAGGGGTTTCATCAAGTGAGGCTTTAAAATTCAATTCAATTTAAATTCTACGGAGTTTGTGCTTTTAATAACTCGGTTTACAGCCTGAATTGTAATTTTGGTCCAAATCGGACTTTCGGCCAAAATCGGACGTCCGGCCAAAATCAGACATCCGTCCCAAATCAGACGTCCATCCCAAATCGATCTTTTCCTCGGAATTGGACATATAACCCAAAACAGAGTTAAAGTGGGGGTATGAAATTACATGGAGTGAATTGAGTAATTTAAAAGTTTTTCTTCAAAATATCATGGGTAAATCCAATGACAGGTGCTCAAAGCAAAGAGAGTGAAGAGTAGAAGAAACATCAATGGGGGCAGAAGCTTGGAGACAAGCGGATATGGAAAACAATAAAATATCAAGAGCAGCTGACACATCAGAAGAGGTACAAGCAAAGAGAGAAGATGATACAGCAAGGAAGAGAAGATCAAAAACTGCATATCTTAAGACTTTATCAAAATGCCGCTAGCATAGCAGGATATTTGGAAACACATAATGAAAGACCTGCCGAACAGGTTAGCGATAATCATAATCATTCTAAATGAACTGTAGTTTGTTTTTTGAGCTTGTCCATGCTAACTTTTCAATACAAATGTGACTGTGACTATTCAGATCCACCAATGATAATTCAGTGCAAGCAAGGCAATGTTCTCAGATTCAAAGAGGAACCAGATGGCATGTGCTATAAGAAATGAAAAATAAAGCTGGAAGATCTAGCAGTCCCACCATAGCCAATGCTGTCACTTCTGGTGGGGGGAGGAAACTCAGCTGAATAAAATCATTTCATCAAGCACATCAAAAGCTATTAGGTTGGTGCAAAATTAATGTCGTTTTCTCACATAATAACATATGTGAGAAAACGACATTATTTTTGCACCAACCCAATACAATAACTGTTTTGAAATGACTTCAATTCGAGCCAAAAATTCTATTTTGCCAGGTTGGAAAACATATGCAGAATCCAGAGCAGAAGCTAACCAACAAAATCCGCACGAAATGCGGCTTTTAAGCTAGTCTAAAATATATATGAATATAGTTATTTAGTAGGATTAATGTAATACTAACCAAAGCCACATTAATGAGGAAGCAAGTGACCGACAAGCTCAATACGTTTTTTATGTTCATTAAACCATGGCTAATTCCAATAAGTGCAAACTTTGGCAAAAATCTCTATATATGGGGAATGCAGTGAGGAACAAATTTAATTACAATGCAGAAGACAAGAATGATAAGCACTCCTAAAGGCAAGTGTCTTCCAGAGCTATAACAATGAAAGTTGCCACTTAATATGTAATCATATTAGTGATGCACAGATTCACATAAAAACTTTTAAAAGTCTTTTTGCTTGGCAACGGTCTATATATATATAGTAGTGATCACACAGGCACATACATGCAAATGCATATAGTTCTTCTGGTAATTATGTCCACAACTTGCTAAATATTAAGAGATATATCTTGTAATATAAACTTGTATTAAGTGGGATTTGTATATTTATATAAGGTGTAAAACTAATAGTAGCCATTACTTAATACGACGGCATATTTTATAGTGTCTGTAAACTCATATATATATATATATATATATATATATAGTTTATGAAAAACTAGGTAATCCTAAGGAGGATATAATCCAGAGAGCTCAATGTAAATACAGAGCAAATAATTTAAACAAAAACAGACCACTTTAAAGTTCCATGTAATAAATTATTTCACCACAGCCCTTTTAAAGGACTACGGATCATCAGACTTTACTTCCAAACAAAAAAAAAATCATTTTTTCTTTGGAAGTACAGTCTGATGATCCGCAGTCCTTTTAAACGGGCTGTGGTGAAATAATTTATTACATGGCATCTTAAAGTGGTCTGTTTTTATTTAAATTATATATATATATATATATATATATATATATATATATATATATGTGTGTGTGTGTGTGTGTGTGTGTGTGTGTGTGTGTGTGTGTGTATAAATTATAATAAATATATAATAAAAGAAAACAATAAAAGACTTACAGTAAAATGGAAATTAATAAAAAAAGCTAAAATATGTAGGTCATTAAATGACCCCTGACCTTTGTGCATACGTAAGAAACTATATATTACTAAGTTTATAAAAAAAATAATTTACTGAATCAAAGAAATTTTTGGCCGATATTGTCAAAAATTTTCCTTAAATAATATTTGAAAAATAAATTTAAAAAAAATGTGAGCTGGTAATATACATACTTATATTTGATATGTAATAATAATTTTAAATTATTTAAGTAATACTATTACATTTCTTTGCTTTAAAAAGAAATATAGTCTATTAGTAATTAAGAGTAAAAATCAATAATATATTAAAATTTGTAGTTTAATATAACGTATTTTCATCCAAACACCCGGTTTAGAAGGAATCTTGAGGTATACAAGTTTGAACTTAACGGGAATACAAGCCGAAAATAATTTTGTCGTTGATAAAATAAATAAAAAAATAAACAGACGATATGCGTTGAACGGATGTCAAAATTTGTTGAAAATACACCCCTACCTTACCTAGACCTCTTTTTCGAACGTAACGCATAATTGATACAATAATAGTGAATAAAAATGAACAGGCTACCGCCGTTGTCTAAACGACTGGATTTCTCTGTATCCTTAGAAACAAAAAATATGAATTGTATGTGCGTTTAAAACACAGTAAATTTTAAAATAAATATGTCCATGTATTTGCTACAGGAATTCGCGACGAGTTATCGTAAACTCGTATGACCGAACTAGAGTCAGTCACCACCGTTTAATTTTCCACAGTAAGTTTCGAGGAAATGAAATGAAACCACAAAGATCCACTGAGTAAATTAGTGAAAAAACTAATTTTACATATATATCGTGTCATTTATAAGAAAAATCTTTAAAAATCAGCTCAAAATATAAGGGCTGGAGCGACAGAATCTTTCTTCTATGAACAATTCTAAAACAGAAATATTGAAACGAATGAATAGATGTAAAAGATCAAAGAAAGCAAAAAGTCAGGCAGATGGCATCAACAGATGTGGATTATTTATAAAAAAAAATAAAAAAAAAACATTAAATTCTCATCAGTTACATTTGTTCAAAATAAGAGAAAATATAAATTTGAGAAGCCGACGGGACAAAAATTCTTCATAGCCTCTAAGTGCTTCCAAATTCCTAGATGTACACCTTAATATAATATGAATAATTGCTTTACTTAAATTGCCAAAGGCTCTGTTCAGATTGAATTTATATATTTGCCGAAAATTGTTTTCTTCGAATATTTGAAAATATAAATAAATAAGTATTTTTTAAATATAGTATATCTTGGGAAAAATTGAAATCATTCATATTGAAAAAAAAACTCTAAAAATTGCCCTCAGACTGCGGAAAAAATATCAATTTAAAAAAAGCGTCTCATATGTTTTCTTATAAGTTACTTCGTTCAGAATGTTCAGGTGAACAGCTAAAATGAAATTTTGGCGGGGACCAAAATTAAGGTTAATAATAGCAACCTTTATTCGCGTATGTCTTGAGGTACTGAAAATTTAATACGTACCTATATCTATCTCTGACTACATTATATATATATATATATATATATATATATATATATATATATATATATATATATATATATATATATATATATATATATATATATATACATACACATTGTATATATATATATATATATATATATATATATAATTATTGTTTAGACATTAGTTTTTGATGTAGACGCATATTCGGGGTAAGCATATTTTTCAGAGAAGATTTCTAGAATATTCAGGCAAGTAGATATAGCTGGATGCATATACGGTTTTAAAAAAATCATAGATTCTACTCGAATATGTGTTTCTATTAGAAAATAAGGTTCAAACAACATAAATTAAACAAAATATGTTGGATTTAATCCATTTATTAACACACACACACACATATACACGGTGCGATTAGTTAATTGGTGCCACTTTTTATTGCTTTGATTTTGTCTACTGCAACGTGTAGTAGGGTCAATTGAGTACAGTCGGTGAATAAAATATAAACATTACGCAATACACTCTCCAAGAAATGACCGTTTTGATAAGAAAAATACTTTTGAATTTCGTGATGAGATCCTCAGACTCAACACTGAGGCCGACATCAAGTACTTTGTGGAGTTAATGTTGCTCTAGTTCAAAAGGGAGTCATTTGGAAAAGCTTAATTTCTGCCAACAGGAATCTGCATCATTCCAAAGAAGCAGGAGAAACTATTCATTGCTGCCAGACTAGTTCCATGGCATCTTTACCCTTTACAACTCCTCAGCTAACTCAACTGCAGCCGCTTGATTATCATGTGTGAGGCGCATTTGAGTGAGATACCAACAAAACCTCTTGTAACACCAAAGATGTACCGAAATCAAGGGATATGGTAGCATTCACCAACTTTATCAAGGAGATCAGACGAGTTGCAGACGATTCCGAAAACCTCTCGAGGCCGTGGTTGAAGCCAATGGTGGTTTTGCTAAATAAAGATACACTGTGGTATTTCAAAATATTTTTGTGCCAAATTGATAAATATAACTGTTAAAATGAGATTTGAAAGTTATTCTAATTTTTGCTTTATTTAGACGCTATCTATATATTAGATAGAGTCATAAATAAATTCCATTTTATTTGTAAAATATTAAATAAAATAAATAATATTACACTTTTCTTCGAAATATTGCGTTTCCCCAAAATGAAATGACATATGACTCAGCATATACAAAGACAATACCCGAAATTCAATCAATATATATATATATATATATATATATATATATATATATATATATATATATATATATATATATATATATATATACTGGCGAAAAGACTAATAATATACATCTTTGATAAAAGCTAGTTTTAGGTGAAAATATTTACACATGGGAAAAAATAAATAAATATATAACCATGAAGAGAATTTCCAGCATTTCTATATTGCCGGTCTCTATATTCCCCAACGTCCATTAATCTCGATGCTCATTCTCTCTCTCTCTCTATCTCTATCTCTCTCTCTCTATCTCTCTCTCTCCCCATCTCTCTATCTCTCTCTCTCTATCTCTCTCTCTCTCTATATATATATATATATATATATAATTTGACCATATATGCAATATTTTCATATGACCATGTGCACCCATCACAGGAATAGCTTAATTAAGTAGAAATACAGATGTGTAATATAAATTCTGGAGATAAAAATTATCTAGCCCCACACAGTGAAACAAATTTCGTAGCAGCTGATCTAGCAATGTATTCAATATAGTCTTTCAATTCCTGTCACCTAAGAATATTAGACCGCGAAAGCGCAACAAGTCACTCTCTTGGGGGTTAGCAATGGCAGTGCTGATGGATGACAGAATAGGCTTTCTAAGAATTTTTTTTTTTTTGATGCGTTAAATAAACAAGTCATTTTCTGCTCTCGTTAACAAGAGACCTAAGTTCGTTTATGAATTTAGCAGTCTATTTGTCCTTATTGAACTGATCAGACATACCACTGAGGCAGGAATAAATGGTCGTGTCATCAGTTCTTATTCCAAGTTGAGGGCTTATGCTATCAGGATTGTCGTCAATGAAATTTTTAAAAAAGCCGATGATAGAGCCCATACATACACACACACACACACACAATCACACACACACACACACACACACACACACACACATATATATATATATATATATATATATATATATATATATATATATATATATATATATATATATAGGATATTACACCGAAAACATGTTACACAATCGCAAGTCGTGTTTCGATGCGTATCAATGCTCTCATCAGGCGATTGTAAATTACTGCTGAGTGAACGATTTATTTAAATTTAAAAGCTTAATACAAACTCTTTATTAGGAAAAAAAGAAAATAGGAAACCGTTGTAAGGTGTGTGGTCTTTACTCTCATCAACCAATCCAATACGGCCTACGATAAATTTAAACTAAAAAAAAATGTTTTTCTGGATGTCAGCTAACGACAGACAGTCATCAACGGATACGTAAATTGATACATAAAATATATAAGAGCGCTCTTTTAAGTTAAATATAAGTATAATTTTTGGAAATACTCCATCAATATGAGATTAATACGGAGTTCTGTTGGTCATGATTTATGAAGTGGATCATGCCGTCTGTTTTTTAACAGCCCTTCGTATGTATGAGTTTCTATAATTTCAGTTGTATTTCTTGAATTCTCCGACTTAATAGCGAAGATTGCAGAATCAATTATATGTCAGTAACACTTAAAAATATGCTTGTAAATTTTGAACCACAAGCAGGGAATTAAAAGCCAATAGTATTAAGTGTTTTCTGAGATTTAAAGAAAGAAAGGACACTAAAAGAACATGGAGTAGAGTGCTCATTACACAAACACACACACATACTTATATTTTAAATTTCGCGCATGCGCGCTGTTTGTTTTTTTAAATTTATTTTGTCGACCACAAAGTATATTAGGGCACCGTCTGTGAGAAAAAAAAAAAGCCCCATGACGAAATTCATTCTGCCAGAAACGGTGAAAATGCATGTTCTACTGCATAGCCATCTCGCCAGAATCTCCAGTACGAGCGTTTTGGTGCAAACTGATGACAGTACAGAAAATTCGGAATAAGTTAGATGAGTCTAACCATGAAGTTTGGCAAATCGGAAATTTTACTCAGATCGTTCTGTTAAAAAAAGAACTCTAGAGTTTTTTGAGGAGGCCCTGAGAGTCAACACGGAAGCCTACATCAAATGCCTTGAGGGAGTGCTTCTGCTCTCAGTCAAGAGGTTGCCTGCAGGAAAATTCTATGTCTAGACAAAGTCATCTCCGGCATGCCACACAATCAAGTGAACCCAGTCATATCTGTCAGACAAAGGTTGCTATGACATGACCCCTGATATCTGACTAGCTAACTCCCCAAACCGCAACTACATTGATTATTATGTACTGAGCTCAGATACGACAAACAAAACTCCTTGTAACACCAAAAATGAACTGAAGGCAATGATTATATCAGCATTTAACAACATAATCAAGGAGACCATCTAGAAGAGTTGCAGGAGATTCTGAAGTTGTTTCGAGGCCGTAGTTGAAGCTAATGTTGATTTGATTGAATAAAATTGCTCTTTAGTATTTCAAGATATTTTTCCTGAAAATTAGAAAATATATCTGTTCAATGATATGACAGTGTTAATTCCATATTTTATTTATTTAGTCGACAATTTATCCATCGTATCCGGGAATGTATTATTAAACATCTTGTCAGGTTTTTGTAATCAAACTTGTATATATATCATGAAATGAATCCGACAATTATTTAATATATTTTCTGTTTACAAGTTATTAATATTTTATAGATATTATTTATTTAATTAAATAATTAAATAAAATTCAGGACGGTAAACATAATCAATACTAATTATAATTAAGAACAAATCATTTACCTTAATAAATTTTATCTATAAAGTAACTTCTAAACAGAATATATATATATATATATATATATATATATATATATATATATATATATATATATATATATATATATATATATATATAAAAGAAAAAGGTGGTAGTGGTTACAACGAGAGAAATGTATGTATATTAAAAAGAAGAGAAGAGAGGTGCCGCAAACGTTTTTGGTTGTAATGTGGATTTATTTAGAAAAAAAAAATATTATGCTTTGTTTTCCATAATTTTACTACACGAGTTTCTGGTCTCGCGACTATCTTCAGGTAAAAGCGAAGATTTCCACATATTATTAAAAATAATTTATATTTCCTTATGTTTTTCAATGTTAAATGTTCTCGATATGAGACATTTTCTGTTTTTGTCTTAGTAATCCGAATTTCTTTCTTGAATATATATATATATATATATATATATATATATATATATATATATATATATATATATATATATATATACAAAGAAATAATCACACATAGAATCAATCAGAAATATTAATGCGATTAATGGTGACATCCGTCACTAGAAACATAATATATGCATTATGTTTCTAGTGACGGATGTCACCATTAATCGCTTTAATATTTCTGATTGATTCAATGTGTGATTATTTCTTTGTATGTAAATTATATGCTGCCTAATGTTTTATGTTTATAAAAAACTATTGATCTGCAGTACAGGAAAATTCCTATAAAAAAACTACTACTAAGACATTACACTACATTATTGAACTATATGCTTAGTTCATGCCATATAAACTGAATACACTTGTAAAATAGAATACGTGGATTTAACACATCACAAGAAATATTTAAATAAAATTCTCACTTAAAATTTTGAAAAACTTAGCGTTGCGTCTTTGAACGTTGCGAAATTGTTCCTAGCCGTCATTAATAGCAGATATTCAAAAAAAATCTTTCGGTCGACAAACAAGTATTTCGTCTTCAAATTTTTGATTTTATGCGGAAAAAAAACACATGCCTGATGATGAATAGAAGACTATTCGTAAGTACTAGCATTTTAACATCAAATAAACTGAAAACTACAGACATCAATGGTTTCGACGAGGATCACTTCACTCTATGGATTAACAGTATTTTAATGCATATATTATTTTTCTAGTGACGGATGTCCCCATTAATCGCATTAATATTTCTGATTGATTCTATGTGTGATTATTTCTTTGTATGTAAATTATATGCTGCCTAATGTTTTATATATATATATATATATATATATATATATATATATATATATATATATATATATATATATATATATGCCAGGTGATCCTGGTAGGCTTCGCATTCACAATCGCTTCGCAAAGTAAGATATATTCACTACTTGATATCTTTGAATCAAAAATTTAAATGAAAATTTCATTCATAAATTGGCTTAAGAAAAGTTTTACAAACAAATGCCAACTTGTTGAAAGACAAGTAAAATGCAAAATTCAAACGCTTTTCTGAACTATATAAGACGGCATTCCTAAAAAAAAGAACTATTTTTTATATGAAAATGAAAACAATACTCGAATAAATGGACAGTAATGAAGGACAGTTAATTAATGAAATAAACTTTGTTTTAAAAATCAGTATGCAAATTAGTTAAATTGAAAAGATTATATATAATACAGATATTGAGCTTTGGGTGCGCATATTACTCTCTGAGTAATTTCACGTTTACTTAACATCTCTCAGTTGAGTGCACTCAGGGGCGATTCCTCAAAGGACAGTGTCGCAATTGAGAAAAATTGTACTGAGAGGTGTCGGCCCTGGGGAAGCGTTGACCTAGTCCGCGCCTTCTCATTGCACCAGAGAGAAGGATCGGTGCACGCAACGAGGCCAGCGCATCCGACGGTTGGGAGGCTCGGAAATTTTTTGTACCTTGCCCGGTGCAGGCGCTCGGTTTCCCCCACATTAAACCAACGTTGTGCCACAACCTGGCCTCACGTGGGATTGAGTAAATACTAATTACTCTTTTTGATTAATTTCACGTCTACTTATCATCTCAGTTGCGTCTCTGTCTTTGGGCAGAATGCGATCAGGGGCTTCTTTGTCAAAGACAGAGGGGCAACTGAGGAAAATAATAGTGAAAGGTGTCCAGCCCTGTTGAAAAGCTGACCTATGTCGCACCCTCCAATTGCACCTGAGGGAGGGATCGGTGTTCGCCTTGAGGCCAGCGCAACCGACGGTTGGCGGTGGGAGGGACTGATGGGAATTTTTGTTTCTGTCCCGGGTGTACGTACTCGGGTCCCCACCTAAAAGTAGACGTAGTGGGGTTACGGAGTAAATACCGCGCTATAAAGTAGAACTTGGTCTTTTTAATCTCAGAATTCGTGACAGAATTGAGTTCTTATTTCGCATTTATTCATATAGATTCCATGTTGGTTTTACTTAATTATCAATTATGTCTCTTTAACTTTTCAAATGTTGAGTGTATAACTAATCATAATTTCTATTTTCACATCTTTACACAATGTCGCTTTTATCTTATAAATTGTCTCCTGTTCTCTCATCCATGACATAAAAATAATTGTTTCTACGGAAAATAATCATCTACGTACATCAAATCATCTTTAAATTAGGTGGCAGCGAAGCAGAGATGAAGTGATTTTAGAGGAGTTGGACAGTCTAACGAATGTTTTCCTATCGCGTCGCAGCAAGGCAACCTCCTGTCCCTCGCTGCGTTTATCTGTTTTCACTGCTGTTGAGCATTGTCTCATATAAAACATCGTTCTTTGTTTTGTCATCTTTGTAAAAACAATGAATTTATCAAGAACACATGGTCTGGATTCACTCAGTGACCTACTTTGCCAGAGTCGTTTGACATGCCTCTTGTGGAAACCACGTCACTTAGCTATTGATCAATAATTCTCTGAAACACGTTCTGTAAAATCTTTCAGTTGTTTCCATTAAAGAAGATATCTGCTGACATTGATATGGATACACATGTTGTATCCTAGACTACATGTATACCATTCGTTAACTTAATATTTGATAACACTGGCATGCAGACATGAGTCGAATAACCTTTGGATCGGTTCAACCGAAAATAAATGGTAGCTTTTCTGAAATATAATACTATCTATTTGCGAGACAATGAATGAGTAAGGCATTCTCAAATTAACTAATTTTGTTGACTGATTCCAAGTCATTAGACACAGGACATTCTCGCAGCAGATTAATTTTCTACGTCACTATTGCATTGAGTAGAAGCATTGTATTATTATATTATATTACTTAAATGAGTTATTGCTGTGTGAGTCAATGGATTTGTCTTTCTTGTTCTTAAACAACATTAAAATGATTGTTCTAGATACCAGCATTAAAAGTAAAAAAAATGTCTACTTTTCTTTATCCTTTGATTATATATATATATATATATATATATATATATATATATATATATATATATATATATATATATATATATATATATGTATATATACAGGTAAAATGAGAACAAATGGAGTATTCTTCCCTTCACAGATTTATCTCCCTTTTCTGATTCTTTACCTCCTTTACACATATACATAATATAATTTCCAAATGTATATTTTTCATTTTTTGCTTTCATTTCAGGAATTGGCTTTTTGTTTAGGTATAAAAGAAGAAACCTTTAAATTTGCTTAATTTTTTTCTTCTATTGTAAATATGTATATATATATCTGTTATTCGATATAAATTGAAGATACGGTTCGATTACCGACTAATATTTGGCAGAAATCTTTTCTATTGGAAATATTCATTCAGCACAACATAAACATACATATCAGTATGTATTATATGTAAAGTGTACTTACCTATATATAAACCTATAATAAACTTTATCTATAAAGTAACTTCTAAACAGAATATATATATATATATATATATATATATATATATATATATATATATATATATATATATATATATATATATATATATATATATATATATATATATATATATATATATATATATAACAAAATGGACAAAGTCCGACAATTTATTACATTTTTAAGTTTAACGTACTTTTTATAGATACAAGTATTTAACTAAATGCTCTGTTTATAATAAACAGGATTAAATAACATTTACCTGCCTGAATGTCCGAGAAATTTTCATAGAAAATATTCGTACTTGGACAGGATTCGAACCGGCATCCTATACGGAACCGTCATTTACGCTGACGTGCCTTGACCGCTCGGCCACCAAGGATCGTTCGGTAAGTAAAGTCGAATTTACTGTTTATAAACTTCAATCTTCCATGAATCTCGTACATTCATAACTGCTCATGGTGTATCGCATGTAAACAAATGACGTCATACAGAACGATCCTTGTTGGCCGAACGGTCAAGGCACGTCAGCATAAATGACGGTTCCGTATAGGATGCAGGTTCGGATCCTGTCCAAGGACGAATATTTTCTATGAAAATTTCTCGGTAAATGTTATTTAATACTGTTTATTATAAACAGATCATTTACTTAAATACTTGTATCTATAAAAAGGACGTTAAACATAAAAATGTCTTTAATGTACATATATATATATATATATATATATATATATATATATATATATATATATATATATATATATATATATATATATAAGGAATAGGTTGTAGCGGTTCCAACGTGAGAAAAGTATGTATATTAAAGAGAAGATTTTAAAGATGCTGATTTATTTGGAAAAAAATATTCTGCTTTGTTTTCCATAACAAAGCATAATTCTTTTTTTTCTAAATAAATCCACATTACAACCAAAAACGTTTGCGGCACTTTTCTTCTCTCCTTTTAAATATATATATATATATATATATATATATATATATATATATATATATATATATATATATATATAGGGAGAGAGAGATAGAGAGAGAGAGAGAGAGAGAGACCAAAAAGAGCCAGAATGGCAGAGAGAGAGAGAATTAATAGTGACAAATGGCTTTTCACCTAGGTGATTGATGTTACCATCGGCATCCCAAGCCCAGAGTGTTGTAGACGAAACCCACCGGGATTTACTCAGTCTAGTCTTCAGGGTTATCAGAAATTGATTGCTTATGCTACTCGATTTTTCCTTTTTATATGTATTTTTCATTGCTGCATGTATATTTTTTCGTAGTGTATGCATGCGTATGTTCGTTTGCACTTATGCACCCGTCTGCGCGTATGTGCGTGCGTATAGAATGCCCTAGTTATTTGTCCTCTTCGTCGTTCATTTTTTTCCCTTTCCACTCATTCCTTATTGCAATTTTTAACTTTTCTCTCATTTTCTCTATTTTATCCTCTATTCTTTCGTTTGTAGTCATTTTATATTCCGGTTTTCCAGACATGTGCTCTTGTTAAATCTTGAGCATTGTAGTTATATATATATATATATATATATATATATATATATATATATATATATATATATATATATATATAGATAGATAGATAGATATTTAGTTTATGCAAACTTAGGTAATGCGTATGGGTAGACCGGAGGGGGATGATATCCGGAGAACTCAATGTAAAATTCAGAGCAGATATATTTATAATTTTTTACATGGAACCTTAACGTGGTCTATTTTTATTCATATATATATATATATATATATATATATATATATATATATATATATATATATATATATATAATTGTATATTAAGGAAGCAAACCTTCGATTATGCATGTTTCCTTAAAATCGACAGAAAAAGTACTACGGTTGAGCTTTTTATTTAATTTTTCTTGACCCGAATATAAACATCAAATTAATTATATATTATAAAAATTTAAGACAGCTAACTTCATCCTCAAATATAACAAAACACCAGTTAAGTCAAAATTACAAAGAACGAACATTATCTATGAGTTCAAACGACCCTTAAGGAAACTGTGTTCCTGATCAAACCGGACCCCTAAATAATTACAACAGTTACACAACTACATGCTTATCACGACGCCTTACGTTACACTTATCTGACCATAACTACAAGAGAACCCATTTAAACAGACACACACAAACTTACCAGATTCCGTTAGAAACATACTAGAAGAAAACACAAATATAATAAATTTGTACACCAGTAAAAAAAGATTAAAAAATAATGGAAGCTTTAATAATAAAAAAGAAATAGACAACTTTAACAATATAAACTACGAACATGTCCTCATTGTGTTAACCGTATTCGGAAATTAAAAACATCTCAATAACGCACTAAAACATACACATAATGCACACACTCAATCAAGCTGAAAAATTTAATCATCCTTGATAATGGCTAAAGGTATAGCCGAATATATATATATATATATATATATATATATATATATATATATATATATATATATATATATATATATATATATGACAAAAAGTTGAAAGTTAGCAATAATGATATTTCCAGATACAAAAAGCCATTTGAACCAGAGATACGAAGTTATAACCCATTTTTTTAAAATAGAGTGTTGTGAGGCCAACTGATAAAAATCGCTTGACGATACCGAAACCAATACAGCGGAATCAACTGATCTCCTAATTTTTCAAGCTAGACGCTGTACATGTCATTTTTGTATTTTTATTTTTTTTCAAACATGTATTTAACATTTTTTAATATTACTATTTCCTGGTCCAATTCATCCCAATATATATATATATATATATATATATATATATATATATATATATATATTGTATATACGGTAATCGTTTATTTTAAATTTCTTCAAACAGAACATTTTTAATTATACTATTTTTAAGTTAAAAACAGACACAAAGAGATTCTGCTTTGCCGTTTTGTCCAGTTGTTGTAGAGTAATTATTTATATTTATGTTTAAGCAAACAATATCTTAGATATTAGGTTGGGGCAAAAATAATGACGTAACAATGTCGTTTTTTGACGTATTTTTTAACGTCAAAAAACGACATTATTACGTATTTATTTTTGCACCAACCTAATATTTAGAAATATTTGGGGCATATTTAGAAGATATTTACAAGTGAACAAGATTGACAGATATATTTGGCATATTAAAGAAATGAAGTTAGTTTTATTTAAACTTCAGTTTTATCCAGGAAGTTCTATTCCTATTGAATGCTGAATCATTAAAACTTTCAACGTGAACCAATGATTATATGAACGACTTGAAATATTAACCTGAATCATAATAAATCACGTTTCATTTCAATCGAATGTTGAAATCAATTTCAATGTTTTATAACCTGAATCGTCAGTGTCCCAATAGTTCACGGATAGTCTAGCCTACTACTACTACTATTACTACTACTACTACTACACACACACATATATATATATGTATATATACATATATATATATATATATATATATATATATATATATATATATATATATATAGTCTTGCCGTTCCAATACTTTATATATATGTGTATATATATATATATATATACACACACACATATATATATATATATATATATATATATATATATATATATATATGTGTGTGTGTGTGTGTGTGTGTGTGTGTGTGTATTGGGGATAGTAATCGTGACTCGTAGCGGCACAGTCGTATGGGTAAGGGAAACGCGGATGAATTCCACGACGGAGTTTGTGATCGAGCAGCGCTATATCGAGTCGTTACCTGTTCGTCACCGAGCCTCATTGTTTCACTTCTCCGTAGTTGGACTGCGTACTGCTGATGAGCTTCAAATATCGAACAAAACGAACGTCCAGTGCTTTCTGCATTCAGTTGACTTTTCTTCTAGATTCGATGAATTACTTAATTATGATTATCTTGAATCCTCCTAATAATTTCTATCACTTATATATATATATATATATATATATATATATATATATATATATATATATATATATATATATATAAAAGTTGCTTTAATTTCATAATTTATTGGTTTAATTTAAAATCTCCTTATATGTATGTATGTATCTATATATATATATATATATATATATATATATATATATATATATATATATAAAGTTGGTTTAATTTCATAATTTATTGGTTTACTTTGAAATCTCCTTGTATATATATATATATATATATATATATATATATATATATATATATATATATATATATATATATTCAAAAGTATTGGAACGGCAAGACTAATTCTTTTGTTTTTATTGTTCTCTGAAGATATTTGGGTTAATGACTAATATGTGGCATATGTTTAGATTTTCACCTTTTATTTCCATTTATTTCCGTTTATATGTGCTAAGCAGCTCAAGCCTTTTTGTATTACCTCACCCCATTTGTTGGTGAGCAAATGTAAAGAAAAGATACACTTATAGTAAATATCATCTAATATTTGTCTGTATCGCCTTTGATTGCAATAACTGCTTCAAGCATGTGACTCACTGATATTTCGAAACTACTGCATTCTTAATTTGTGATGTTCTTTTTTAATCCGCCTCTTTCCCTTCTTATTTGTTTCAATGAAGGTCCTCCTTTAGTCTCCTCTTCTGGAGATTAAATACATCTTCTGCTGATGAAAGGTCCGGTGATAGATTGGCTAATTTATAATGTCTTTATTTTCCCCTGTTGAAGACCGTTATTGTGATTTTGTTCATTGTTCTGCTTCATGATTATCATCCCTTCGACAAGTCTGGATGCAAATCTCTGTACATTTTCAGAAAAAAAAATGTTTCGGTAGGCTTTCGTAATTCATTCTGCGTCTAGCATCATGTATCACATCATCATTAAATATGATCCTGTCTCAGAAGCAGCCATGCAAGCCCGAACCAAGTAAGTTTCTCCACCATGCTTCACGGATGAGCTTACATGCTTTGGATCATAAGCAGATCATTACTTTCTCCACGCATTGGATTTTCCAACACTTTGGTAGTGATTAATCTTAGTTGCATCAGTCAGTAAAACATTCATTCAGAAGTTTTGTCGCTCATCTCTGTACTTCCTTGCAACTTCCAACCGGGCCTTCCCATTTTAACTGCTGAGTAGTGGTTTATATCTTGCGGCATGGCTTCTATATTCCTGCTCTCGAAGACATCTTGAAATGCTGGATTTTGACACATTCACCCCTGCACTGTGGAAGTTGTTGACAACGTTCCTGATTGTTCTTTTGAGGTCTTTCCTCAGAGCTCTCGTAATCCTTCTGTCATCATGTGCTGTTGTTTTCCTTGGCCGACGTGTTCTATGTCTCTTACTCAGTACACCAGTATTTTGTTTCTTTTTCATGAGCTTCCAAATTATTGTGTAGTTTATGCCTAATGTTTGTCCAATGGTCCTGATAGATATTTCTTATTTTCTCAGCTTCAAATTGACTTGCACAAAGATAGCTTTCTCGACTTCGTTTGCATTTATGCTTTTTATCAATAAATGCAATCTTTACAGGTGAATTTATGACTAAAACCAAGAGTAGTTATTAAGAGTTATTTAATGTTTAAACAATCAATCTAAAAGGCAATCCCTGCGCAGCAAGTAATATCTGTCAGTTACATGTTCCACTATGTTTGCCCACATGGAAAATAGGTAAGATTCAACAAAAGGTGGTATGTCCTAAGTTGTTCAACACATCTATATCTAAAGGCCCGTAAATAAAAGTTGAAATTCTGAACACTTGTCTCATATTCTGCTCTTGATGTTAAACCCAAATGCCATCAAAGAACAAAAAGAGAATTGGATTAAATGTTCCACTATATTTGTATATATATATATATATATATATATATATATATATATATATATATATATATATATATATATATAATATCATAGCAAACATAATAATGGCGAATGCGGAAATTTTAGAAATCCATGGTAATAATTTATTTCACCGGATTAAAACCTGTTTCTTCAGACCGAACAGTTTTACAAAAATCGATGAATTTAAAATTTATCCAGACACAGATATAGATTTAAATATAATGTTTTAATATCCGGTAGAGGAAAGATAGTGAGAGAACTGGGGGAGAATATATATATATATGTATGTAGAGAAATATGGGGAGGGAGATTAAGATAGGGAAGTCGATAAGAAATTGTCAACGGATTGATGTTTCAACGGATGTCACAAGTAAAAAAGTGTGATTATTTAAAAAAAACGGAACATAGGTAAACAGAAAAGAAAAAGAAAAATAGGAAAAGAAACAGAAGATGGATGGAAGAAAAAGTATTAAAAATAAAAAAAGAAGTGTTTCGGACATAACAAGCGAAAAAGAATGATAATATACATAAAGGAATATATTCATAAATTGAGTATTCGATTCGTGTAGTGAGATAACGCCATCAATCATACCCCTTATAATTTAATAAAAAACAAACAAACTGTGATTCTGAAAATAATAGTAGTAATAAAAAAAACTTAATATAAAAAGTTTTTTTTAAAAACAATTATTTATTTTTTTTTTAAATTTCTAATAGGCATATATATACTTCTCTCTCTCTTTTATATATATATATATATATATATATATATATATATATATATATATATATATATATATATATATATATATATATATATAATAAAAAGGCTTAAACACTAATATTCCATCGTCACAATTTATTCTACTGTAATCGTAAATAAAATCCAATTCATCAAACCTACAAATTTGTAGGTCTGATGAATTGGATCGTATTTACGATTCCAATGGAATAAATTATGACCATGGAATATTACTGTTTAAGCCTTTTTATTATATCCTTACTCTGTCATGGACATTAAGTTCTACCTGGATTCTATCCTCTTGGAATTTTTTATTCAAAAAATATACATGCATGTGTATGCACCTATGTATATATGTTTATATATTTTGCATATTTATGTGTATATTTACCACTAATATTATCTATCTATCTATCTATCTATCTATCTATCTATCTATCTATCTATCTATCTATCTATCTATCTATCTATATATATATATATATATATATATATATATATATATTCGTGACATTATTTAATTTTTTTATAATTGAATGATTCCTAACTTTAGAACTTATTTGTTCATTTTATTTTTTTGCCAACATACAATATTCTATTTCATGTTGCCTTTCAATTTTCAAGGATTTTCACACCTTAAACCTATGTCGTAAATTTATAATCATTCATTTTATAACTAAATGTCGTAAATTTATAATTATTAATTTTATAGCTAAATGTCGTAAAATTATAAGCAATCTTATGTATAAGTAAATATCGTAAATTTATAATCATTCATTTTATAACTATTTTTATGTCTCATTGACATTATAATCTTGGAAAGTACTTGATAATATAAAGAACATAACTTTGGAAAAAGAAAAAAAAGCTATTATCTTAGACGAGTTTCAAACTTCGGTATGTCTCGCATTCAGTCTCAGAAGCAAATCTTTGCACGGATAAGTTGCTTCCCATTCAATTTGGCCATCGTATTTAATATTGTGCCCTTCAAAATATCAAAGGTTTTATGGTGGTGCCGGTAGATATACATCTTGTCTACACGTAATAACCCAAGTGTCACAAGGAAATATTTTCCTTTATTTTCTAGAGGCAACATTTCAAATTTGACGGATAAAAATCCTGAGAAAAGCCGACTTTATGGGTGGAGATAGCACCTCGCTGCAACAAACATAGTCCTTTCCTCGATACCCTGTCTGACAAATATGCCCAGTAGTGAAATATAGAAAGAAACTTAACCATAGGGCCCCGCGGTAATATTTAGAGCATTATGGCTGTCCTTGCTGACGATGTGAACTTACTTCTCATCGGGTATATTCATAGCTCCAATCAAGGCCCCCTCTTCCCACATTGTTCAGCTGGATGTATTCAATAAGATCGATATGTCAATATCAATATTGTTGGAAAGCAGTGTCATGAAAACGGAGAGAATTTTCTATTCTTATATCAAATTGGACCCAGCCATCTAAATGCATTCGATGCAACTATTTATTACTCGCTAAAAGTCTGTTCTCAAATAAGTAGTTCATCCTGAATATATTCGTATATTTTCATATTTTATACAATCTGAGTATTTGGCGATGAGGAAACAGCAAGAGGTAAAATCTCTTCTATTAGTCTGTTTTGGGTGTTACCACAGTGTCAGATTACCAAAATAGATTATTATAAGAACATTTTCGCTGATAAAACCTGTATTTTCAGTGTTGCTTTCAACGTCTGCCTACCCAAAGCCGCCGGTTACAATGTCAGTAAATCAGTTTATACCGGTCTCGACACATTTGCTCACGTCATTATGGAAAAATAGAAATTTGCATTTAGATATGTCTATATGTGTAAAAGCTTTTTAGTAGGAATTATTTAAACAAACTTTACTTTATTTATTTAATAATTTTACATTTTTTCCTCCAATATTTGATCGGTTTTCCAAACATGTACATAGACAAATGCCAGTAGATGGATTTTTCTCAAGTAATTCTAACAGGATTGCCTATAAACAATGCAAATTACGAATTTAAAAAAAAAAAAAGCAAAAACAACAATAACAAAAAAAAAAAAAAAAAAAAAAAAACGCCTCGGAATTACCATCATGTTAACTAACAACACGTGGGTAATTATTATCCTTACACCAAAAGGACAGATAACACAGTGAATAATTACTTAGATCCAGTGACAGGATCCAAAGACTATTAGTTCAATACCTTGTTAAGGCAGTGGAGAATTTGAAGAGGGGGATTAACAGGAGGTAACTGATAACTGACATCCATTAGACATAGCACATGGAATTAGAACAGTCTACCCCAGTGAGCAAAATAAAGTGTTCAATTCGACAATACAACCACCTGAAGAAGGCCGGAGTGTACAACGCTGAAACGATGTAATAAATATGGCGATAAAGATGGGGACAATAGTCCAAATAATGTAAATAGTGTACATAATACCTCATCTCAAAAATATAGACAGGTACAAAAATAATGTTAGCGTATATATTTGCAATAATCCTTGATGAAATATTACGTCACATTATTTTTATACTGATATTTAAGCCAATAATGTAAGCTGTAAATACGGATAACATGCACCTGAGGGTGTTGCAATTATCTTGTATAGTCGAATTTTTAAATTCTGACGAAATTTCAAAATTGTTTTCGAAGAGGGATTTTGTCGAAATGGCAATATTTCAAATTCCCTCATATATATTGTTTCATAATGTCTTTTTTTTAAATTAATGTATTTTTTACTGACGAATGTAATTTGCATTTCCCTTAGTAACGTATGATAAAATAACTTATAAATTAAGGAAGATATGATCTAGACAAGAAAATAAGATAAACAAGTTCGGTAGGTTGAGCTATAAGTTAATTCTCTTTCGGGGAATCAATATTCAACAGAAAACGCAGTGGATTAACAAAAATTAATCTCTACAGCCGACCCAAAATTTTGCGCTAATGCTGGTGGTGATATCTTCGGCGCATTATGCATTTAGATTTCTTTATAAGCGATGAAACAGAAAATGCACATTTCCATTTCCAGCGTCTTCAACGTATTCTTAAAGGTGTGATCTAAAAGCTACCATTAATTGTCAAAAAGAAACATACTTTCCTTCATGACAAATCCAGGCCGCATATATAATAGAACAACAACATTTTAAACTGGGGGTCTGTTCTATCCTAAAAGCTACATTCATTTGACATTGTACCACGATGACGTTTTCAGATCGCTGCAAAGTGCATTGATGGGCAAAACATTCTCTAATGGAAACCAGCTTCCGGTATTTGCCGAAAAAAAAATTCACAAAAAAACATCTACGTATATCTTGGATTTCAAATACCCCAAATTATTATCTTTGTAGCGACTTTGAGGTTTTAAAATAGATTGTGAGAAATAATTAATGGAAAATGATTACTTGTAAATATGTTCTTTCGATGGAAAGGGTGAGAAGCTAGCTGGAAATGGCGGAAATGATCCCCAGATCTTTGAAAAGAAAATTTGTTTGAAAACACTGTGCAATTTGGACACAGATCGTATTAGGGGAAGTTAAAGCATTTATGACGCTGATTTATGTCTCGTAGCAAGAAAGAAGTTTTCAAAAATCCGCCTTTATAAAAGTACAAAAATCTAAGTAGTTATGAGAGAATAGATTGAAACCAATCATTCAACGGTTCTTTTAAACTTCAATAACCATGCTGAGACGATTTAAGACAATGATCTATCTTCTCACCAGATTTATCCAGTTAGCCGATTATGGAAGAATTAGAAGACATTCCACTATTCATTATTGGCGGTTAGAATTTTAAGAGTATTACATATGCAGAAAACACAGTGTTGGTAGTAGACGCAGAAAGGGAATTATAAGAATTCCCATATAAGGAAGTGAAAAAAAAGCGAAAAGAATGGACTAAGCAACACGATAGACTGCATGTTTAGCAGCAAAATAAAAACCCGACATGCAAGTTACAAATTGGAGATGCCAACATAAATCAAGTAAAAAAATCTAAATATATAGGGTGTATTTTAAAAGCGGTTGTAAAGTTCGACAGCGAAATCCTAAGGCATTTTGGAATAGTGTATGATATCTTCCCAAAGCTAACCAAAATATTAGAAACGAAATAAAGATTTGATACAACTGTATTTTAATATCAGTCTTCCTATACAGCAGTGAATGCATAACATTCTCCGCGCAGATGAAGGAGAAAGCTGGGACGATAGAAAAGTCGTTCTACAGAAGGATACTGAGGATAACATAGACCGATCATGTGAGCAAGTATTAGAGAAAATAACACTTTTAACGATCCACTTGAAGTTTCCAGAGCACTTAATGAGTAATGAGGATCTGGGAAACTTATCACTCGTAAAACAGACTGAAAGCACGGGAGGCAGAATAAAAACAGCGTAGAAACTACATAATAGGTTTGTGTAAATGGAGGAATATAACAAGTTGAAATTTACTAAAATCTACAAAAGACAGATAATTGTTGTAAGTAAAAAGTCCTGTAGAATCGCTGTCATCGACGAGAGTAATGGAGTCAAGCCTAGGTGGCTACACGAGGAAACATTGTTCAACAGTGTCAACTAGGTGGAGTTAATCGGATGATTCCCGGTGAGATCCAGATAGGGGAAAACCGATATCTCAAATAGACATATTTTGAAGAAACACTTACTGATATTTTTAAAGAAGAAACCAATAAAAAAAAAAATTTTTTTAAATGGATAATATTCTATGATAATTTAACGGTGGTCTAACAAATCGACACCAAGCAAGAAAATACGCGCAAAGCAAATATATGTCATTGAAATCGTCGATGAATCTCCTCTAATGATATTCATAACCCTTTTCAAAATATTTAAGAGGCGTATGTAATGTATATGGATAATAATACGCTGTCTCGAGTGCGATGTGAGTAAAAAGGTGAGACTTTAGCGTTGGTACGGATTTGACAATCGCTGATTACAGCATTATGCTCTTTGCAAGGAAAATAGACAAGGCATGTTGATTTCAGTCACTTTCTCACCGGCGTGACGTGGTTTCCCAGTGTCTTTTTTATAAATATTTTCATGTCAGCTGTTTTGACGAGCTTTTTTTTTCTGGTGACTCGACTACATGAATTTAAACGTGCTACTTGATTGGTATATAGGTCTCACACATGTGCTGTTGAAAAAGCTAAACGAGACTGCCAATTCTACCCCGACCGTTTCTTTTCTCGCACTTCCCATCTGTCGAAACACCTTCCGTTTACTTGCATCTCTGATAACTACAATCTTGAAAAAAATAAATGAAACGTCAATAGCCATCTTCTTTTGATTGAATGCAGTTCATCTTTTCACATTTTCTCAATACTCCCTAATCTCAATCTTCTCTTTTACATTCAGCAGATTCAACCCTCTACATACTAATGGCCTTCTCAACTAGCTAGAGAGAAAATGAATTTAAAAAAAGAAGATAATTAGTGATTGATACTCTATTCTGTAAGTATAGTCTTTTGTTGGTGCAATGTTAATGGCAATATTAGCCCTTTCCATACAAGGAAACATTAGGCATTCATTGACAGAGTAACCAGTATGGTTGAAATGTAGCAAATGTTTATCTTAAATCAATCTTTCAAGAAAATAGTTTTTACATTCCAGTAGCTGTTAGCACTCTTTCGAGAAATGACTACGTTTTCCTTTCTAAACATTTATTTGAACTAAAAAAGAATGTCAAACATCTTCATTATGTCATTATTTTCTCTTCGATTGGGTGTCCGAGTGAGGATATGTATGTGCATTTACGAATCCGTGTACATATATATATATATATATATATATATATATATATATATATATAATTATATAAATAAAGAATATAAATTCCAAAGACATAAGCGCATCTCCTTGCAAAAATAATGTCGTTTTCTCATATAGTAACATATTTCAGTAAACGACATTATTTTTGCACCAACCTAATAGGTCCAGGAAATATTTAATACTAACAAACTAACATACACACAGTCATATATATATATATATATATATATATATATATATATATATATATATATATATATATATATATATATATATATATATATATATATATATATATATATGTTTGTGTGGGTGTGTGTGTTGGTGTGTGTTCGAATCTGTCTGCATGCATAAAAGTGTAGAAAGTTACGAAGTTGAATAGATTCTAATTTATACGCATATAAGAATTTGTGAAAATATATTAGAATATATGCATTCATCTTTCGGCATTGATGTGCCAGAATAATATCTAGTACGTTTTATGTTGCAACAGCAACAGCTTTAATAATATTATAAAATCTCACAAATAAAAGTTTTCTCATACGGGTACCATTTCTGCTAATAATGATAATAATAATAATAATATTTCTGATTATTATTATCATCATCATTGTTCTTATTATTATTTAATTCTCTTTTACAATTTTTGTTCAAACGATTCGTTTCACTTGGCATCACCATTTTCGGCAGAGATTTAAAGCAGTTATCAGTTTTCGTTGTTTTTTTTTCATCTTTTGTTTATTAGTCAATTTTGATTTCTTTGCAATCATATTTTCCTTTTCATTTCAAAGCCTAGCATAATCTTTATCTGGGCACTCAAGGAGTCGTTAAGAGTGCAAGCGAATTAATTGTGTTACTCAGTACAAAACTTGCTTCCGATGGACAATGATGGCTCCTTACTACTTTGAAGTTAACGCACATAAAAATAGATTTATATTTGACTAAAAGAATGATAATTTTGATTATTTTTTTTTCAGGAAAGGGTAGTAGTGAAGCAGATGGTGTGGTGGTTGTTTGGATGATAATTTCGAGAAAACAGCTTCGGAAGTATGTTTGAAGCTAGCCTGAGACGACAATTATTGTGATAATATTTCATAAGCGAACACAGAATAACGCAGATTTTAATATTTAACCTTTAGCATTCACTTGATCTTTTCTCATTTCCCTTGCCCCTAGTCTATCCTATTTCTCCTTATTTTAACATATTTCTTTCTCCCTCTATATTCCTGTTTTATCGTTCTTGCTTTTTCAACGGTTTAGTTTAATTACGTCTTCATCATATTTCTTTGTTTTTATTTTTATTATTTATTTATTATTTTAGTTTTATGTTTATTTTGTTGTTTTAGGAGTTATATATATATATATATACATATATATATATATATATATATATATATATATATATATATATATATGTATATGAGTGTGTGTGGTGTGGTGTGTGTGTGAGTGTAAGAATATTCTCGGATCAAGCATGGCTGTAGTTGAGATAAAATGAATTAAAAACAAGAGGAAAACTATACTTAGAGAATTTATCAAGATAAATATGGGATTTTTATCATTAGAATTGATAAAGTCCTTTAGAGGACAAAATGCGTGGTTTAAGTATAGTTCTTCTACTTGTCACTCTTTTATACATACATACATACATATATATATATAGTTGATGTGAGTGTGTGACCCTGGGTTTC
Organism: Acanthosepion lycidas; assembly: GCA_963932145.1. Taxonomy (NCBI): domain Eukaryota; kingdom Metazoa; phylum Mollusca; class Cephalopoda; order Sepiida; family Sepiidae; genus Acanthosepion; species Acanthosepion lycidas. The sequence goes on along the minus strand of OZ010577.1, from coordinate 79,882,700 downwards.
ACGTGCTCTAATTAATATACATACACATTTTTGCAGACACCCCCGCACACACACACACACACAGACACACACACACACACACACACACACACACATATATATATATATATATATATATATATATATATATATATATATATATATATTCAGCCAATCAAACAGCGACTTCATCCCACAATCCTTACTCTTGCTCCATCTTCGGCCTCTTTTGCTAATTATTGGACTAATTTGTCACTTTATATTATCGCACAAAATTCATAACTGAATTAATTGGTTAAGTTTTCAGATTTTGATACGTCGAAACCGACGGGAGATTCCATTGTGCATACATACATACACCCCCACTACACACACATATATATATATTTATATATATATATATATATATATATATATATATATATATATTAGTTGGTTTAATTTGATAATTTATTGGTTTAATTTGAAATGCGATTTTCATTCTTTAGAGATATGTCTCTTTTTGTTTGTTGGTCCGAAATTGATTTTTTCTTGGTTATTTGCAAATATTCTTGATTCTCTGTTACTCTGCAATATACCTTTTATCATTTTCTTTCTTTTGTTTATTCTTTTTACGGAGTAATTTAATTATTTAAGCACACTGCACTTAGTACATTTTTAATATAAATCTTGAATTCTCTTTATACTTTGTTTCTCATTCTTGTGATATTTCCTTAAAAACACATTTCATTTCCTTGTCATTTTTTCTTTGTTTATTTTTGTTAATATTTCCATTATTTGCATTTTTTGTCTTCATCTTTGTTGTTCCTACTAATTTCTACAATTGTATGTCAATCCATATGACGTTTATGTACTTTCCATCTGATCTCTTTATTTAATCCATTGGTATAGATATCTTCCTTCCATTGGCCATGTCTACGGATATCGCATCTTTTTAGTACTGTTCAGTTATTTTTTACTGATGAAGTCTTGAAGTGAATCTTGGCTCTCTCTGCTTTCTTTCTTTTTATGTGCCATGTCTTTTCAGGACGTAGGCGATTATAGCTCTCTTCCTCTCTCTCTATTCCTTGTAGCTTTCAACAAGTACACTCCCTCTACCACCTCAGCCAGACAACGTTCTCTCATCCAGTTGCTGCCGTTCTCTTTTTTCTCAATAATTGCACCCATGTCTCAATGTCATTGTTGCTTCTTAATTTTTATTCACATTTTATTAAATGGCATTTTTTACAAATAGCTCAAATTATATATATATATATATATATATATATATATATATATATATATATATATGTCTTTATATGTCTAAATATTTCCTAAGTGAAGATTATTCATGTTAGATCGCAGAATGTATGTGGATACAATTTTAGACCTGTGAAACATCACAGGGACATTTAATATGGAACCAATGCTTTTAGTGATCCTCGTAACGAAAAATATTCCAGGTAAACAATACAAAAAAATAATATGTCACAATATAGGAATGAGCCATTGAAGGAATTGAAACCAAAAGGCAGGTGAAAATTGTAAACGCCAGATAAAAAGATTCTTCTTTCCTGCCAGCTATGATCTTCAAAATGGTATATGCAATACTATTGGCTATCGTTTATCGAATTCTATCCTGTTCTTTTACTGTAGTTTCTGTTTCTTTCGCATTGAGAAATAGTTACTTACATCCGAGTTGTTTTATTACGCTGCTTGTGGTGAAACACGCATACACACATACACACACACACATATATATATATATATATATATATGTATATTAGACACATCGCCATATATGATGAATGTAAAAATAAGCAAATATATTATCTTAGATAATCTCAATATTTATAAACTGAAGCATTTCCCCTATAAACAGGAAATTAGAGTAGCCGGTCTCCATAGTCCCAACGTCCATTAATCCCCATGTTTCCTCCTCGCCATATATATATATATATATATATATATATATATAGTTTAATTTTTTAAAAAAAGGCAACCTTAATGATCCAATAATAGTATTTTATTTCCCATGAATGTGATTTTTCCTGCTTCCCTTCTTTCTCTAATTTCGATCAAATCTGTCCGCCTCCCCCTCTGTCTATCACCTTACATTACCTTAAAACTTCCCCTCAAACCTTGTACAAACATAATATGTATATTTTTTATGCTTGGAAATGTGACCTGACCAACCAGAAAAAAATCATGTTTTTTTTTTTTTTTATTGAGCTCTCCGTATTACATCATCCTTGCGATTATCCATACGAATTACCAAATATTTCATTACCTAACAATATATATATATATATATATATATATGGCGAGGAGGAAACATGGGGATTAATGGACGTTGGGGACTATGGAGACCGTCTATTCTCATTTCTTGTGTCTGCTTCAGTTTATAAACATTACTTTATCTAAGATAATATATTTTCTTATTTTCCATTCTTTATTATACATGGCTATGTGTCTAATATATTTTATTGGTGTATTAATTTCGATATTTGAAACAAAGTTTATTAGATATTAAAGACCAGATGTTATATTTTGTACTATGTGGTTGTAGGTAGAATCGTGGAATGTTGCCTCCGTCTCTTTATTTGCAAACGAAATCTTGTTGTCTATTTTTTTATATTTTTCCGGAAGGCTGATCTGTGGTATTTTCTAAAGTTCACGCATACATCTGCACACTCATATACTGGCACATTATATAGCAGGTGTAGAAAGAGACTATATGAAAACGTACGGAACATAGTGAAACAAATAGAGAGAAAAGGACTAAACATGAATTGCAAGAAAAGAGAATGGAGGGCTGTTAGTAAAGGGAAAAGTTCAACAGCAAATTATTAATTGATGATACCAAAATCAAGCAAGTAGAACTATTTAAATATCTTGGAATTGTTTTAACAGAGGGCGAAACAGCGACATCGAAATTCAGAGACACATTTTACAGGGACCGATACCTTCCAAATTGTACGCTAATTATTAAGAAACTGGAAAATAGGAATAGCGTAATGAATAGCCAATTCATATTACTTATTCTGTATGGTAGGGAATCCTGAAAAAAGACTTTTATCAGATGAAGAAGAAACTTGAAGGAACAAAAACGTCATTTAACAGAAGGATATTGATAATATCATGTACCAAATATGTGAACAACGGTTAAGTTTTAGTGAAAATGGAAGCATGAAGGACTCTAGTAAGTAACGGCCAAAAGAGTCAGTTGAAATCCACGAGTTACATAATGTAGAAAGAGGACGTTTGAATATTGACAGAAACAGGAAATAATGACAGCAAAAAGACAGAAGGAAGCAGCTAACTTCTTTCTTTTTATGTGCCATGTCATTTCAGGATGCAGGCGATCATGTCTCCCAATCTCTCTCTATCCCTTGCAGCACTCAACAAGTTCCTTCCCTCTGCTTCCTTCCTCAGACTACGTTCTGTTATCTAGTTTTTTAAGACCGCCAGGTATCTCACGCGTTGTTTTCCCTTGTCTCTCTTACCCAATATTCGACCTCTGTGTATCAGATTCTCCAGGCTCTCCGTCCTCATTATGTCCCAGAATCTTCAGCTGCCTCTTCCTGATATTAAGTATAAGCCTCCTCCTTATTGCAATCTCTCACCGTTGCTCACACGTTCGGTCAATATCTTTCTCTAGAACAACATCTCTGTCACCTCGTGTTTCTTGTTCATCTTTGAGGAAATCGACCAAAATTCGCTGCCGTAAAGATGGACAGATGTCACGTAACAGTACAGAATGCTTTTCTTTGTTACCTCAGATATCCTCCTATCTGGCAGTACTCTGACTAACGCTTGGAATGTATCCTTGGACATCCCAATACGCCATAAGATCTCACTGTCGCACTTACCATCCTCTGTCCCAGGTATTTGAACTTCCGCTTCTGCTTGATTCTAGTGTTCCCGATCTTCAGATCGCATTTCTGGATCATCCTGTTACTGACGAACATAAGTAACGAGCTTGTTTAAATGGAAGGCATTACAAGGTTTTAGACAGATAGCAAAATCATTAAATTTACTAAGAACTAGAAAAGGAACTACAGACAGGAAATTGTGGAGAATCATTATCGCCAAAGTCCTGAAGGAAAAACGTGATTTAACAAAAGGATATCGATAAGGAAAAACGTGATTTAACAGAAGGATATTGATAAGGAAAAACGTGATTTAACAGAAGGATATTGATAATTCCATGTACCAAATATGTGAACAACTGTGAAGTTTTAGTGAAAATGGAAGCATGAAGAACGCTAATAATTAAGGGCCGGAAGAGACAGTTGAAATCCAAGAGTTACGTACTTTTGAAAGAGGGCGTTTTAATATTGACAGACACAGGGAATAATGGCGGCAAAAAGACAGAAGAAAGCAGCGCTCACGCTCACACAGAAGAATCATGATTTTGATCATCGCTGATGCTCCATATGTAAGTCTACTTACGAAAGTAATGTAAACGTAGTAAAGAATAGCAATGTAACTCGGTTTTGGTAACGTGATTGACTAGCACAATTGAGTTGAAAGGTTGATCCTCGCTGGTGAGCCATATTTATGGCTTCGCGCGACACTAGATTCAGCCTTGTTAATTTTGGTATCTGTACAGGAATTGATTTAATGATTAAGGTGGTATCAGTTTTGCCTATTACTACTAATTAGTTGGTTCAGTATTCATTGGTGCCTGGTATTTGTGGCTAAGCATAGGAAGTATTAACTGGATTCTTTGGCGTGGGTGAATCTTAGAGTCTTCGTGAATATTTCTAGGAAGTTTAGTACTCACTGAAAACAACAAAATTCAAGTCTTTGTAAAAACTTAACTCATCCGAGTAATTGCCGCGTCTTTCGCGTAGCTGCGTATGTATTATTAAGCTAGCTTTTAATTGTGAACTATTTTAATGAGCCCATTTTTCTCTGATGTGGCACAATTATAGTTGGCAACATTACTCCTTCAGAAACGTAGAGCTGGCAACATTATTTTTTCAAAAACATATAGCTGGCACCATTATTTTTCCGAAAACATTACCTGAGGCCTTGCTGTTGGATGTAGTTTATCGCCATACCCAGAACGCGGATGTAGTTTATCGCCATACCCGGGACGCGGATTTAGTTTATCGCCATACCCAGGACTTTTTAGCCTTGTGCCACAATTAAATTATCACTTTTAAATACCTATGACCAAATAGATTTTTGTGAGATGAGCAGAATGAAGACATAAAAAAATGTTTCGAACTCACAAAACAAAATATAAACGTTCGCCATTATCACAGCTTCGTTTTAAAAGTGATGTATAGATATCGCCAATGTGTAATCGATTGAAAAGTAATCGATAATTTAAGGTTTTGACTGCCAAATTTATACAGTATAGAGTGATATGCTAAGAATGACCAAGTAAAAATAATAAAACACACCAATACTAAACGGAAGGAAATAAAATGATATTGAAAATTATTGTGAAATTAAATACCTGAATAAAAGCAAGTGACGATCGTACGTTTGATGAAATATATTGCGACTCGGAAAAATAAATTCTTCAGTTGTGTGAGTTGCGCGTTCTGACACACGCGAAAAAATGTCTTTCTTTTATGTAAATATTATCTGAAACACCATGTAATTATAAAAATAAATGTAATAATATTAAAAATAATAACAATATTAACAACAGTATTTACATTATGCGGACTATTGTCCTCATCTTTGTCGCCATATTTATCACAACGTTTTGATGACGTTGAATGTAAAATATATGGTTTAAAAAGTTTCAAATTAATTAAAAATCCTTCGCAAGGGGAAAACGTTGTTACAAAGGCTAGATGGACCAATCAAAATACAAGTATAGGAAAATTCAAAAAGCTTGATAACGAATTCATATTATAATATTTATTCAGATGTTTAAAATATGGGTAATATTAAAAAATAATTTATTCTAACTAATAATTACTACTAAATTATATGATAAAATTTAATATTAAAATTAAAAACTGCTCATCACTTGATAAGACACCGAGGGTGTTGAAACAAAATGGCTATTTTTGTAGTGATTTTATAACACATTTATGTTATAATTTTTTTTTTTAAATAAATAATTATATATATATATATATATATATATATATATATATATATATATATATATATATATATGAAAATATTGTAGAAAATAGGAAAGAAACTGGTTTGGTAAATAATCCAAAGTTCCCTAGTATTTTTGTTATTATTTTTAAAAAATAGTGCTCGATACGAAAGTAGAGCATAAATATAATTATTTATTTAAAAATATGATTCCAACTCGCTACATAAGAGGTCTCATGTTTCAAAACAAGACCCGAAAACTTCAAAATAATATTTGAATTAACTTGAGTTAAAGTAGGCTCTGTTCCATCTTCAAGCGAAATTTTTTGGGGAATGAAGATGGAACATATATATATGTATGTATATATATGCTCGTCCCTTTTTGTGTGTGTATATATATATATATATGTCTGGGTGCTTATGTATTATAATCTGAATGTGTTTGTGTTGGTTTACGCGTGAGGTTAGGACCCCATTCCCACACTTGGGATTAAAATGTATACAGAGGGCCGGATATAACATTAGCGTCTAACGTAATTTCAATGAAGAAATAAATTGAATAACATATGTCTTTCTTTTTTTCTCCTCAGTAATTTTATGGTTGTAAATTTAATAGCGATTAAATTTTGATTTTGAAATTGGCACTTTTTGATTTTAATATTAAATTTTATCATATAATTTAGTAATTATTGGTTAGAATAAATTCTTTTTTAATATTACCCAAATTTTAAAGATCTGAATAGCTATTATAACATGACTTCGTTGTCAAGCTTTTTGAATTTTCCTATACTTGTATTTTGATTGTTCAATCTAACTTTTGTAACAACCTTTTCCCCTTGCGAAGGATTGTTAATTAATTTGAAACTTTTAAAACCATTTATTTTACATTCAACATCATCACTTGATAAGACACCGGGGTTTTGAAACAAAATGGCTATTTTTGTAGTGATTTTATAACATATTTATGTTATAAATTTTTTAAAAATAAATAATTATATATATATATATATATATATATATATATATATATATATATATATATATATATATATGTCTGCCTTTAGCCGAAGATCTAATCATATAAATAAGATATATAAATATAACACAGACATATACACAACTTTATAAATAAAATAGTGTATGTGTGTGTGCTTGGGTGTGTGATTGTCCAAGTAAATCCTACGCTCACACAAGTCCAATTTCAATGATACATAGCTCATTCTAAAGCCCTAGAAAAGTTTTGCTAGGGGAATGATTTTCGTTGAGCTTAAATTCACGGTTGCTAGATTATGCGGGTTTAAAAGTTTATATTAATATATTATACTAGCCATTATCGTTTCTTTCATAGTTCAAAGGGAGAAACTATTATTTTCATTTTGTATCTAAAATTGTAGCTAACTTAAAATTTTAAGCTATTATAATAATTTAAGCTAGATAAATTTTTAAGCAAGGTCCTGTGGTGGACTCTTCGTTTGGCCTTCATTACAATAGCTAGAGATGAGTAGACGCGATACAGAAGTACTCAAAATTGATCGCTGCATTTAAGTATTGTATTAATGTTTAAGCTTACCTTTTAAAAGTTCAACGATAATTTTTCTGCTACCGCTTAATTTAAAGACGTTTTGGTGTACATAGTTCTTTATTTTCCGTACAAACACTTATTTTTATTTCATGGGAGAGAGAACAATGGACAAATTATAAGATACAATTAATAATAGTGCAAAGACGGGAAAATAGAAATTAGAATTAGTTATACATTTAACATATGAAGAGTTATAGTAACATAATAGCTAATTAAGTAAAACCTATATTAAGGAAGCTAGATGAATAAATGCGAAATTAGAACTCAATTTCCCCACGGATTCTGAAATTAAATATCCCCAACAAAAAATTTTCCTTATGTGTAACAAGTTAATGTATGAATGAAATGTTCATTTAAAATTTTTGATTCAAAGATTTCAAGCAGTGAATATATTTTACATTGTAAAGCGATAGCGAGCGGGCAAAGGCTACTAGTATGTTTATATGAATAGCCAGGCGGCTCAGTAGCTCTATATTGGAAACATATCAGTAAAAGTCATTATTATATAAGAACATTTCTTGCAATCTAAATAATGTGTTTAGCCTTAAATAACCTGCAATATGGTTATTGGGTTAAAAAAAAAAAAAGTCAAAAAAGTGAATCAAACTTTCAGCAGGAGTTGTCGATAAAGTGATTGCCAAAGAAAATGTCCAACTTTTCTATATTTTGTTAATTATTTCATTAGATTTCCACCAGGCTTATTCTATAAGAACCTCATACTAAATATAGAAAAGCTGTAATATTTATTTGCATATGTACTGGAGAAAAGTTAAATAAATAGTATGAACCTGCTAGAATCTGATGTTATAGTTTGCTGAATAGAAAACTTGATTTTCTGCAACTCTTTTGTAATCTCAGAATTTTTAGGCGGGTCAGACGAGAAAGGATATATAGACATGATTAGGGAAATGTAAGATGTTTTATTTCCTGATGTATTAACAGATCGAGTCGTGTCCTCCAGCCGAACACCGACGTCAATACGGATCGATAGCTCTGCAAGGCGGATAGCAACGAATAGAAAAGACTGATTCAAAAAGAGGGTCTACATATATCGAAACTGAAAAAGAAAAAAAGATCGCCATGTGACACGTCACCTGACATCCACAATCCTTGAATTTCCACTTTGAGTTTCGGATCTCTGTCCATAGTGCAAATTTATAGCCTTTCTAGGCTATGGTATTATCACCTTCCCATGCATAGTTTAAACATCACTTAATTCTCATATATATATATATATATATATATATATATATATATATATATATCAGTGATAGAGCCAAAATACTTAATTGTATTGATGTGAGTTTGTGACCCTGGCTTTCACAAACTTACGATTGTCAGGTAGTCACCTTAAATAAAAAAAAACATTGTCCGATGAATATATATGAACTTGTATATAATAGTGAAACATTTTCGTGTGTCGCGTTTCGTCCCTTAGGAGTTCATCGGACTAGTTTTGTTTACAATGATACGATTACACATGCGCAAGACGTCGGTTATTTTGAAATTATCGTCTGCCTATCGCAAGGGCGTGAAACTCAGGGTCACAAACTCACATCAGTACAACTAGCTAACTAACTAACTAACTAACTAACTAACAAACTATATATATATATATATATATATATATATATATATATATATATATATATATATATATATATATATAAGTAAAATCTGATGATCCGCAGTCCTTTAAAAGAGCAGTGGTGAAATAATTTATTACATGGAACTTTAAATGGTCTGTTTTTATTTAATATATATATATATATATATATATATCGCTCCCTCTCTCTCTCTTTCTCTCTCTCTTCTCTCTCTCTCTCTATATATATATATATATATCGCTCTCTCTCTGTGTATCTTTACATATAACTTACAGATTTATAGCACAACTGGTCTGCTATTTGTCTAGTGAAAATATATAAATTGTACTTATATGTTTTGAGATATCGAAGTTTAATTGTTGTATATATATATATATATATATATATATATATATATATATATATATATATATATATATATATAGTATAGTATAGTAGTGGTGACAGAAGTAATCAAATTAAGCTGATAAGAACTATATTTTGATGCCAGCTAAAAACTGACGAAACGATGAAGAACACGATGAAATTCCATTTTTTTTAGATGCACAGTATCGAACGACGGAAACCGAGTAAGGCAATCGGTAAAAACAACAAAATAAACAGTCTCCTTAGATAAAATAACATTGTATAATGAATATATATATATATATATATATATATATATATATATATATATATATATATATATATATATATATATATATATATGAAACATTTTCGTATCAAGCATTTCGTCTTTTAGGAGTTCATAGGACATGGTTTGTTTATTTTGGTGCGATTACATTTTTGTACGAACGGGAAATATCGGGTATTTTAAAATTATGATTTTTTTAATGTGTTTTGTATATATTATTTAGCAAAATTTCATTTATCTCCTTTTTCTTTTAATGTCCATCATCCTTCTTATTAAATAGTACACATTGTAATAAGATGTCTGACAAGGATGGTGAGCGGTTGTAAGAAGCTAGACGCAAATTTACTCCGGATGAACTCGCGATTAAAACAGTTTCTAAATATTACCATTTTATTAAATTATTTTCTCATTTAATTGGAAAAACATTTTTATGTCAAAATTTTGGTCATTCTCGTTACGTTGACTAATATGATTAATGTGTTGTTCTTTTTTTTTATCACATTTATTTTCATATAATATATAGTATCCACAAACATTTACAAACTCTTCAAATGACAATAAATGCAGTGTTTATTAACTTGCAATTTTAATGATTATAACTAAGAAAAAAAGTAATATTTACTGACTTACAAATAAGATTAAAGGTTTAAATTAACTAAAATTAAATCTATCCTTACATATATTAGCCCTGACAACGAAGTTATATATGAAGCCAAAAATAAACAAAAAAAAAAAAAAACAAACAACTAATGTGAAATGGAAATTAATTAGAAATGCTTGAATATGCAGGTCATTAAATGACCCATGTCGTTTGTGCATACATGGGAAACTATATATATATAGGTCTATAAAAATAAAAATTTACTTAATCAAAGAAATGAAATAGCTCTATTTGTCGACATTATCAAAAATTGTCCTTAAATAATGTTTTAAAAATCTGATAAATGAAATATAGATATTTATATTTAATATTAATTTTTAAATAATTTAAATAATTCTATTACATTTATTTGTTTTAAAAGAAGCATAGTGTATTAGTAATTAGAATTAGGAATAATATTTTAAAATTGTAGTTCAATACGACGTATTCATATACAAAGAAATCATTTAGAAAAAAATCATTTAGAAAAAAAAAATCTTTATGTATACAAGTACAAATTTAACAGCGAAACAAAAGTCCCGAAAAACATTTTGTCGTTGATAAAGACCAGACGACAAGCGTTGAATGGAAAAGGCACATCTACCCTAGATTAACTTAACCTTTATCGAAAGTAACTCATATTTTAATACAATAGATGTCAATGAAAATGAATCCCTTACCACCGCTTGGTGAAAATGCTTGGATTTACCCTTTATCCTTAGAAACTAATATTATGAAAGCATGTGATTATAAAACTCAGTAAATTACAAAAGATGTTATTCAAAAATTCGCTTGAAAATGAAACAGAACTATAGACTTTAATACAATTCTATCATTGAAATTGAAGTTTTTAGTTTCTTCTTTTGAAACATGGTAATAGCGATTTAACCATATATATATATATATATATATATATATATATATATATATATATATATATATATATCAAAAAGAAAAAAAAACTATTCTTTAACAATCACGCATTTTCCTCTGTTGGATTTTATTAAGGAACATGTAAGAGTTTCATTTTGCAACATAAACAAAAGTAAATACATATATTAGTTTTCCAAACTATTTTTAAATTTAAGTTTCAAATATATTCTTAAACCTAAACATGTAAGGTTAAACCATGCATCATATGCTTGGTAAAAGTTCTTGTTAATACAAAATGTCCGCAATTTGACTGCTATTTTTATGTACGGATTTTTATTATTTTTTTAGATAGAAACTTTACATTGTTCATTTGCGAGTCAGGCTTTCTTGAATGTTATTATTTTGTGCATATATGAATAATGAAAAGTTGTACATTCGCTATGTTATGTTCTGTGAATTTTGTAAATGAATCATCGTGAGAACCACTACAAAATAAACCGCAGAAGGTTTGTTTGGATCGTGCGCCAAATCTTCAGACGGTCAAAAAAACTGATTTGGCAGAATTCGTCAGGGTGATGTTAAAATCAACCTGCAAGCTAAAATTTTAAGCTAGCTTCTGTGGAAGACACTTGGTTTGTCCATCATCACAATAGTTAGGGAGAAGTAGATGTGATAGGCAGCAATAAACTAGAGAAGAACTCTCAAAAAAATGATCGCTGTATTTAAGTATTGAATTAATGTTTAAGCTTATCTTTTAAAAGTTCAACGATAATTCTTCTACCGCTACTGATGAATGATGTACATAGTTCCTTATTTTCCGTACAAACAATTATTTTTATTTCATGGGTGACAGAACAGGGGACAATTTATAAGATACAATTAATATAGTGTAAATACATATATTAGTCCTGCTTTCAACATTTGAAGTGTTAGAGAAACATAATAGCTCATTAAGTAAAACCTATATTAAGGAATCTATATGAATAAGTGCGAAATTAGTGCTCAATCCTCCAACGAATTTTGAGATTAAAAAGACCCAACGCTAGTTTATAGTATTTTTATTTAGCCCCCCCCCCCCCGCGACGCCAACTAGGTCAGGTTGCACGATCGCGTAAAACCCGGGCTAGGACAAAAATTTCTCGAGTCCCCGCAACAGTCGGTTGCGCTTTGCTCGGTCCGAGTACCGATCCCTCTCTCTGGGGCAATGAAAGGACTGGTCAACTCTCAGTATTATTTTCCTCTGTTGCGACTCTCCTTTATAGGAGTCATCCCTAAACGCATTCTGACAAAAAAGAAACGCAACTGATAGATGATAAATAGGCTGTTACAAACTACTCTAGAGTAACTTGTATTTACTCCCAACCATGAGTAGCGCTGGTCTTGGTGCGATCAGAGATCCATCTCTCTCGTGGAATTAGAGGGCGCGCCACAGACTGGCATCTGTCGGTATAATTTTCCTCGGTTGCCACTTTTGACCGAGCTGACCCTGAACGCATACTGATCGAAAACAGAGACTCAACTGAGAGGTGACAAATAATCGGGTTAGAAACTACTGGAGAGTTATTTGTATTTGATCAACACCTCTCCCCACCATGAGGTCAGGTTGTGACACAAGGTCGGTTTAATATGGAGACCCAAACGCGTACATCGTGGCCAGGAACAAAAATTGCCCGTGCCCTCGCAACCGTCGTTTGCGCTGGCCTTGATGCGAGCACAGATCCACTTCTCTGGTGAAATGAGGGCACGGCCTCGGGTGCTATTCCACAGGGTCCGGCACTTCTCAGTATAATTTTCCTCAGTTACGATTATGTCCTTTGACGAAGCCGTCCCTGTGCGCACTCTGCCCAAAGACAGACACAACTGAAAAATGATAATAAACGTGTTTCAAACTACTCGAGAGGACAGAGTCGCAAATAATGCCGGTATTATGCTTCCATTCGTCTCCTCACATGTCCTCAGACACAACACGGAGTCTTACATCAAATAACTTGAAGAGGTACTGCTGCCCTGAGTCAAGATGTTGGCAGCTGGGAGACCCAAATTTAAACAAGGAGACCGCCCAGTAGAGTTGCATGTATTTACGAAGTCGTCTGGATGCCGTAGTTAAAGCCAATGGCGATTTTGCTGAATAAATTTACTCTTTATTATTTCAAGATATTTTTTTTATAATTCTGTTAAATATATTTGTTAAAATAAAATATCAGTGTTATTTTCAATTTTGCATAATTTATAATAAAATTTATTCACCCCACCCGGGACAGTATATGGCAAGTCTTGATTAGCTTACGTATTTGTCGTCGCATGACATCAACAATTTTATAGGTGCATATCTGCTTTGATGACACGAAATACGCAAGAGATGTCATTCGACGCGTTGGAAGAGGTTAACTTGCAATAGATAAGTCGGGATTTGCCAGACAGTCACAAAGAATATTTTTTTACGACATACGTTGCTAATTTGACACTGAAGAAAAAAAAAACGCAATTCTAGATAAAATGTAAGCATTGTATTGCTTTAAAGCAAACGAACATTTCTATTTATTTGCACAAATAAAAATATACTGTCGGTGAAAAAGTTAACCAATTTGCTAAGACGAAACAATTTACTGACTTGAACATGTATAGAAAGACTTTTAATCGCTAGTTCATCCATAGAAAATTATCGTCAAACTTCATACAACATACATTGATTAGTAGATATATTATCACAGAATATTTAATAACAAAACAAAAATAAATAAATAAATGGAACTAAATAAATTTGGATAGTCTATATACCCACAATATATATTTAGAAAAAGAAAATTTAACATTGTCAGAGTCCTGCTTCCTACATTAGAATGGGTTTTTACATGAACGTAAATATAAGTTTCGTCAGAGGTTGTCCAATGTGCGAATTGTGCAACACGAAAACTTTTTCCGCTTTGTCATAGATTTTCCGAAAACAGTGTTAAAACATGTATCCGATTTTAAACTGATGCATTAAAACCTTATATACGAAAATTGTAGAATTTTGTACGGTTTAACAGGCATTATAGTCATTCGTTAAATCTCTGGGAATATTTACGATTTCTTCTCAGAACTTTTGCACATCTTCCACAGACTTAGTGTATTAGTAAATGTGATAGGTACAAGTGTTTTCTTCATATTTTTAACCAACATTACATAATAGTGACTTTAAAATATATGCAAAAATTGTAAATAACAGCATTTATATATCTTTATTCGTAAATGCATTATGTGTATTTTCAATATTTTCCTAGACACGATGATATCTACATAGCATACAAAATGAATAAAAGCTTTTCATTTGTGCAACAAATATATTCAAATACGAAATTCTTCGCTGTCAATACAGTCAATTCAACGGTAAAATTTAATTTTATATATCGAATATTATGTAATGCTAAAAATTCCGATCAAGATTCCCTTATAATTGTCAGGCTTCAGACATCAACCTTGTAGAACACACACGCCTCAATATAGACGTACACATAGGAATAAATCTTCGAAAATGAAGAACGTTGAAAGTATATGGAAAAGCAATTACTATGTTACATTTCTGTATAAATATATTTATTTATACGATATTTCTAAAACCAGTTACGATATATTAATGCGTGCATTCATTTTTTGTAATAAAAAAAATATCAGCGTCTTTGCAACAATAAAAAATTAAAATTACGTAGACATGTCTATCTCTCCAGTTAGTTAGTTATATGACTAATATTTATAATACCTTTGGAATGAATAAAAATAACTAAGTTTTCATTTCCTGAAGAAAAGTTTGAGAAATAATTTTAATAAAGATCTCATAGTGTATCTCTCTTCTCCTTCTATCTCTCTTTCACTCTATATATCATAATATTTATATTTGTATAGATTACGTTGGTGCAAAAATAATTTCGTTTTCTAACATATGTTACTATGTGAGAAAACGAAATTATTTTTGCACCAACCTAATATTTCCCCATTTTTTCAGTGATTTTATTTCGGCTAACTCGAGTCTGGTGTCTTCGCCTCCTGTGGTCGTCAACCGCGCTTACATGCTTTTTACATTTGGCGTCATTGTTCATTTTTATACCTTCCACCTTATCCATCTCTTTTCTGCCCACTCCCGCTCCACCAATATATTGTGTACCCGTTGCGACCATTTTTGTCCTGTCTCTCCGGATCACCTGATTAGTGTACTGTTATATCAAATATTGGTGCATAATGAATTATTTTGCTTGAAGGTGTTAGATAAGTACCTTTATTATCTCTCTCTTTCTCTCCCTCTTTCTCTTTCTGTCTCTCTCTGTCTCTTTTTCTCTCTCTCTCTCTCTCTCTCTATATATATATATATATATATATATATGTGTGTGTGTGTGTGTGTGTATACACACATATATATATACATACACACATATATATTTATATCTGCACACACACATATATATTCATACACACACACACACACACACACACACATATATATATATATATATATATATATATAGAGAGAGAGAGAGAGAAATAGAGAGAGAGAGAGAGAGAGAAGGGTTAGAGAGAATAAAGTGTCAAAAAATGCCCCAGTACTAAACTTGACAAAGAAGAAAATGTGAAAATAAACAATTATAACGAATTAAGCAAAAAAAAACAAAAACAAACAAAAAAAAAACAAAAAAATAAAACAAAAAAAAAACAAAAAAAAAACAAAAAAAACAAACAAGACAAAGTATAAAGGACTTATTTCCTGTAAAAAATTAAAGTTACACAGATCACTAAAAACATCACATATCTAAAACCGCTCAGAGACTATATATGTGAATTATTTACAGAAAAGAAATATTTGGATTATTTTCATGCACTTTTCTTTTTTTGCACAAAGGGGCAAATGGTTCGTTCAAGACTATAAAGATATTAT